>VDFB02193867.1:382108958-382125294 GCA_007258455.2 Sequoia sempervirens | reverse complement strand
GTTGAAAATATGTAAAGTAGTTTTGAAGGTTTTTAGAAATGTTGTAATTTTTTGGATCTATTGATTCACCCCCTCTCTTAGTAGATTGTGTGCCCTTCAATTGGTATCAAAACTAAGTTCCTTTGAAAAAGTTTAACAACTTAAGGTAGATCGAGGGTGTCATAGGAAAGTTCACCAGGAAACAAAGTACCAATTTTTGAGGGATCTAATTTTTCATTTTGGAAAATTAGGACGAATTCATATTTGATGGTTTTAGGAATGGAAATTTGGATGTTAGTTATAGAAGGATATGAGCCTTCTAAAAATATCCCTCCCAAGGATCAGGTAGGAAAGATAGATCTTGAGCTCAATGTTAAGGCTAAAAATGCTATTTTGTGTGGTTTGACTAACAATGAATTTGTGAAAGTGATTTACTATAAAAAAAATAAAGGAAATATGGGAAAAGTTAGAAACTATTTATGAAGGTGATGATAAAGTGAAAGAAGTGAAGTTGTAGAACTACAGAGCTCATTTTGAAGGTCTAAGGATGAAAGAAGATGATAATATTGCTACATTCATGCTCTGGGTTGATGAAGTTGTTAATCATATTTGAGGTCTTGGTGAAATCTTGGAAGAGAAGGTTGTTATAAAGAAGGTTCTTAGATCCCTACCTAGAAGGTTTGATCCTAAAATCTCTTTGTTGAAGAAGCTAAAGTTGGATACTTTGAAGATGATTGAGTTGTATGCAACATTAACTACATTTGAAATTAGATTTGAAAGTGAAGATTCTATAAGGAAAGAAGTTACATTAAATTATCATTGAAGTAGGTTGAACAAGATTTTGATTGTGGATTAGATCTAGAATAAGCTAATTTTGTTTGAAAGTTACAAAGAGGTTCTAGTAAGTATAAAGGTAAGTTACCTTTCAAATGTTTTAGTTGTGGAGATGTTGGAAATTTTATGGCTAAGTGTCCTCATAAGAATACTAACAATGTTGAGCAAAAGAATGGGAAGAAATCTTTTTAGAGAAGATCCAAAGGTTAGAGGAAACATAGGATTTTCTACACTAATGATGAGGAAGAATATTCCAATGAATAAGAGGATGAAGATGAATTTGGAGATGAAAATGGAGAAGTTGTGTTTATGGCTTTTAAAATTGTTGATGGTGATGCTGAAATGGGTTCCAGAGAAAATGAAGAGGAAGTAGAACTTATGAAGAAATTATTATGGGTCGAAAAAGAAATCAAGAAGCTGAATGTTAGAATTGTAGAAGAAGTGAGATCCAAATAAATAATATAAAAAGATTTGAAGAATGTTGAAAAGATGATTGTTGAAGTGAAGACTCGGGAAAAAGTAGCAAAAAGAGGTGAATAATTTTTGACACAAAAATTACTATCAAGAGACAAATATTGTGAAATGATTGAAGTAGAAGTTGTTGTAGCTAGAAAAGAGCTTGAAAAGGAAAATCAATAGCTATAGCTGAAGTTCAGTAAAAGTACTGAAACCATAGATAAAATATTGGAAGGTCAGAAAGTTTCACAAGGGAAAACCATAGTAGGTTCTAATGATTAGAAGAAAAAGGTGGTAGAATAGTCAGAGAAAACTACTAAGGTAAATCTAGAAGTGATAGGTTCAAAAAGTTCAAATTCAAAAAGGACAATGAAAAGTGATGGAAGCATGACTAAAAATGATGGATTTATTCAAGTATAGAACAAAAGGAGGAGATTTGAAAGACAAAGATACAATTCCAGGTCACATTTTTCTTTCTTTGGTTATTGTTTTAGTTGTAATGAGTATGGGTATAACTTGGCTATCAATTGTAGAAGAGTTCTAGTTTAAGAAGAAATGATTTTGTCAGTAATAATGTACCCATGTTAAATTTTAATGTTATTTATTTCAAGTGCAACAATTTTGGACATATTGCAAGGAACTGCAGAAGTAATTTTGTGAGTTCTTCATTACTGAAAAAAGGAAGAAGGGATGTTCTAGAGAAGGTCTAAAAGAAGATTCTTGAAAGGAAGAAGTTTGAGAATTCTATGATTTATCAAACAATGTTACATGCTCTAAAGGAGAAGAACCAATCGATTATTGGCAATGGTTTCTCTAGTCATATGACTTGAGATAAAAGTAATTTCAAGAATTTCAATAAATTTGAAGGTGGTTTAGTTACACTTGGAGATAATTCGATTTCCAAAATTTCTAGTAAGGGTACTTTAAGTCTTGATGGTGGAAAACAAAGACACATGGTGTTTTGTATGTTGAAGATTCGACATATAATTTTTTGAGTGTTAGTCAGATGTGTGACAAAGGATACAAGTTTTCTTTTAGTGCTAATGGTTGTGAAATTAGAGAATCGAGTACTAGTGAGCTAATTATGGAAGGAAGCAAGAAAAATAGTGATATTTATTACCGAGCAGTGAGTTGAATGGAAAGAGTTGTCTTATTACGTAGAAGGATGAAAGATGGAAATGGCACAAAAGGTTAGGACACATGAATTTTGATTATATTGCCAAGATTAGTTCAAAAGGATTGGTCTAGGATATGCTAAGAATTAAGAAACCTTAGTCAATTATTTCCAAGCCATGTCATGAAGGGAAGTAGACAAAAATAAATATCTTGCAAAGGAGTATTCCACATCAAATCCATTGGATTTGGTACTCGTATAGATCTATGCGAACCAATGAGGACTAAGATTCCACAAGGAGATAGGTGTTTCATGGTTTCGATCAATGATTATACCAGGATGACTTGGATTACATATCTAAAAGAGAAATTAGAAGCTTTTGAGAAGTTCAAATTATTTAAGTCAATAGTGGAGAATGAGACTAGAAGGAAAATCAAGGTCCTGAGATTAGATAGAGGCAGAGAGATTACAACTGAGACTTATATTAAATATTATATGAAGAGTATGGAATTCAGAGGTAGTTTTCTACCCCTAGAACTCCACAACAAAATGGAGTTACTAAAAGAAAGAACCATACTGTATAGGAAATGACAAGGACTATGCTATGTGAAGCAAATCTACTGGATATGTATTGGAGAGAAGCTACATAGAAATTTTTTGTGTATATTCTAAACATAGTTTAGACCAAGCACAAGATAGAGAAGACTACATGTGAGTTATGGAATGGAAGACTAACATTATTAAGGCACCTCAAAATGTTTGGAAGCAAGTGCTACATCAAGCAAGATGAAGAGAATTTAGGTAAGTTTGACTAAAGATTAGATGAAGAAATTTGTCTTTGTTACTCTTTAAGAAGAAAATATTACAAATGTTATAACAAAAGATTGAAGAAGATAATTGAAAGTGAATATGTGAAGGTTGATTAAAAACAATTTAGAATACTACTATTCCAGAGGAAGAAGATGATAAGGAATCAATTCATTGAAACATTGAAGATACATAAGAATTTTTTTCAAAACTCTAGCCATGTATGTTTTGAAAAATCACTCTATATATGAAGTAATAGGTGATAAAGATAGTGGAGTTCTTACCCAAAAGAAGCTAGAAAGATAAAGAGAACAAGTACATTTTAATTTAATATCAAAGATATAACATAAGACATATAATGAAGCCTACAAGGAACAAGGATGGATGGAAGCAATGGAGGAATAACTAAATTAGATAATGAAAAATGAAACTTGGGAACTTTTCCCAAGGCCTAAAGATAAAAATGTGATTGGAACAAAGTGGATATTTAGAAACAAGCTGAATGAAGAAGGTGAAGTGATCCAAAAAAAAGAAAAACTTGTTTGTAAAGGGTATGCTCAAGTTGAAGGTATAGACTTTGAGGTGACATTTTCTACAATGACTATATTCGAGGCAATCAAAATATTTTTTGCTCTCTTAGCATTCAATAAATTCAATGTGTATCAACTGGATGTGAATTCAACATTATTGAATGGATATCTTGAACAAGTATATATTGAGAAACTAGAAGGATTTCAATTCACTAACAATCCAATTTATGTTTTCAAATTGAAGAAGGCCTTGTATGGAATCAAGCAATCTCCTTGAGTTTGGTATTCAAGGTTGGATGGATACTTGTAACAAGGATTCTAGATAGGATGTGTAGACATTAATTTGTACACTAAAACATAAGAAGAACAAATTTTGATAGTTGTGGTTTATGTTGATGACATAATTTTTGGAGGTAGTAGTGAAGAAATGTGAAAAAAAATTCAAAAGGCCATTCAAAATGAATTTGAGATGACTATGTTAGGAGAATTGTATTTCATTTGTGGGTTGTAGATTGTTCAATCAAAAAAAGGGATTTTTTTTTCACAACACAAATACATAAAGGATATGTTAAGTAGGTTCAGGATGGAATATTGCAAGCCTATTGCAACACCTATGGTTACCAAGTGTAAG
This sequence comes from Sequoia sempervirens, assembly GCA_007258455.2. NCBI lineage: Eukaryota > Viridiplantae > Streptophyta > Pinopsida > Cupressales > Cupressaceae > Sequoia > Sequoia sempervirens. The sequence goes on along the minus strand of VDFB02193867.1, from coordinate 382,120,943 downwards.
TTGGGAAAGGATGATGATTCTACTTCAGAAGATAAAACTTTGTACAAATTTATGATTGGTAGTTTGTTGTATGTGACAACATCTAGACTGGATATTATGTAGGTAGTTGGAATGGTTTCCAAATTTTATACACAACCTTAAGGGACCCATGTGAAGGCGATGAAGAGGATATTCAGGTATTTGAAGGCTACTATAGAATTTTGTCTTTCGTATCCAAAGAGTAAAAATTTCACTCTTACTGCATACACAGATGTAGATTGGTTTGGTTGTGTAGATGAATGAAAGAGCACAAGTGGCATTGCATTCTTCCTTGGAGACAGTTTGGTGTCTTGGTTGAGTAAGAAGTGGGAATCATTTTCTCTATCTACAACAAAATTAGAATGCATTGTTGCAACATCATGTTGTACTTAAGTGCTTTGCATAAATTAGAACCTGAAGGAGATGAAGGTTGAGTTTGAGGATCCTATCACTATTCTTTGTGATAACACAAGTGAAATAAACTTTTCAAAGAATCTGATGATGCACTCAAGAGAAAAACACATTGCAATCAAATATCATTTCTTGAGGGAGAAGGTTGTTGAGAGAGAAGTCATATTGGAATATGTGGATACAAAGGAGCAAGTTGTAGATATATTCACGAAGCCACTTCCTAAGGAGACATTTGAGTTTCTCTTGTAGATTTTGGGAGTTTTTACTCCCTCCTCTTGATTCAACAGGAAGTACAGGGTGAGGGGGAGGTTGGTCTCACTACTGCAAGAAAGGTTAGTGCTCTTACAAAGTGTTTTTCAAAAGTAGTGATTTTTGGAATCAAGGGGAGTCTATCCAAGAAATGGATTTTTGGATGTTGCAGTACCAAGTCAAGATGTTGATTCTTTTCCATTGATATCAAAGAGGGAGAGAGTGCTCAGAATGTTAAATTGATTAGAAAGAATAACTATCTTGATTTGAGGAGATGCTAAATTAAGGAGAGAGTGCTCAAAATGTTGAATTTCTCAGAAATAATAACTATCTTTCTATCTTTCAATGTCATATATTTCACAAGGGGGTAAATTCTATAGCAAAAGAATCATTCAAACTTATTAATTAGGAGTGTTTTTGTGGCCCCAATATTTTGTTATTTTCCAACAATGACAAAGAGGGAGATTATTGAGCATAGGTTATCATTGATGTCAAACTAATGTCAGTAGGTAATTGTTGATGATAGTGATTATCAATGGGTGTTAAGGCTATCAGATGTGAAGGTTGTCAAAATGAAGAAGATTATGTCTCAAGGTTCTAGAAGCACATTGTTTGACAGTTTGGAGATGGTTTAATCTATTTAGGCATCATATATCATATCAGTCATAGCATGACTACCTTTAGATAGTTAATGAATTTATTATACTATGTTGGGTATGCATTCAACATGAATGTGGTGGTCTGAAAGGATGTCTTTTGGGGAGAGAGATTAATTTGGGTGGTATTTCCTTTATAAATGTGATGTAGCTCTATGGTTTGGAAGGAGAGTATGCCTACACTAGTTCTATCAGTTTCTTGTGTTTTTAGTGGTGCGACTCAATTTGCAAGGAGCTTGGAATATCAAAAGCTTCATCAAGCTACTCTAAGTTTGAGGCATGTGTGGCAACAACTTCTAGTATGTAGAATTCAATTCAAGCATATGGAGTAAGGATAGGACCTATTTAAGGTTCTCATGGTGGTGCAAGGTGTCATGTTCTTTTGGTGGCATGTTTGAACTGGTGTATTACACATTTCAGGAAATTTAAATTTAGGTCCACCCTATGTTGCCTAGGTTGGTGCAAATCCCTAGCCAACATAGAAGAGCATTAATTTAATGTCATGTATATGTTTCAAATGTTCATATGCATTGTAATGTAACTGAAGGATAAGTGAGTGAGTCATAAGAGTGGAATGTACAATTGTGTTATATGCAAGTGAAATGAATGGAAGGTACATGACAAAAGTCTAAAGGAAAGAGGGAGCACCAATATCAGTGTGTCTACTGGTGCATATAGGAGTTATATTTCAAATTTTCCATTATTTCTATTCTGGTAGGATTGGTGTTCTACCTATTGTATTGTTCTAGGAAGGATTGGTGTCTCTGTTTCAATGGGGATTGGTGTCTCTTGTACTTGTTTGGGCTACTAAATATTTTTGTGATTGGTGTCTCTGGTAGGTTGGTTCCTACATCAGATTATAAAATTCACTTATTATATTCCTACTTGTGAGAATTTCCCACCATGTGGTTTTTACCATCTTGGGTATCCATGTAAATTTTGTGTTATGTGTTATCTTGTGTTGTGCTTTACTTACTAGCTTGCTTGGTTTAGTGCTCTTCATGTTGAAAATCTATAAAGTAGTTGTGAAGGTTTCCAAAAATGTTGTAATTATTTGGATCTATTGATTCAGCACCCCCTCTTAGTAGATTGTGTGCCCTTCACATCCATCAATCATTTTTTGTGGCAACTTATGGTGATACAATGACTTCAATAGGGGTTTCATACTTAAGGTAACATTATCAATTATAATTTGTTTATTACACAATAATTTTTTATTTTTTGTCTTTCCAAGATAGGATAAGCACTCTTTATCAATCATCATTCATTTTTGTGGAGGAAAATAAAAAAAAAAATTTGAATTAGGCAATCCTCAATACAACACAACCTTTCCCCCTCTTTTCATGTGTGTGATTGAGATCCAAAAGTTTCATCAACAAGTTGTAGAAAAGTGCATATTATACTTGTACCTTTAGAATTGTTTTTCAAGCATTCAAAAATCATCATTTTTGGACAAGGGAACCCTCACCCTTGTCCCTTAAGCTTAGGCTCCAATTTACATGTAGGTTCCTCTTTGTATCACTTTCCAGATATGTGTCTGTTTTGTAGTATTTCATTTTTGTCTATGTGATAAATTGACTTTTTAGATCTAAGGTTTATGTCAAATTGATTATTTAAAACACATTAGATTTTACCTCTTTACAACACAAAAGAACCAAATCCTAGTAGACTAGATCTCCCTTGAGGCAACTAGCCAATCATCAAAACCCTAGTTGGTTTGTGTTCTAATGTTGAGTCCAAAGAAGGAAAGCTAGATCTAGGTTAATTCACTTGTTGGATCTTGAATCTCTTTCCCACTTAATAGGTCTAATAGGGATAAATTACACTATTTTTTGGAATCTATTATATAATGGAACATAGATACATACAATTTTGTGAATTATCAACTTCTTTGAGGTTTAGACAAAGACATAGCCAAGGAAATAGAAAGTGTCATGGAAACAATGTTATTAATAAATATATAAGTATTATTTTAAAATATCTTGTTACTCTTTTATAACTTAATGAAGAAGAATCACTAGGTGATATAGTAGGATTTTATGAGATAGGTGCATCCAAGTGGCTAATAGTCTACTGATAATCACACAAGATTGTGCAAAGATGTGCAAATAAAGGATATCTCATTAGTAATTTTTGTATCCCTAATTAGAGGCTAAAGTTTTGTAATGAAAACTCTCTACACATATGAAACATGGAGTGCATATAAAATTTGTGAGAATAGATATTGCTATATAAGCATAAAAATAACTTTAATTTTTCAAGAGTACCCTACTGACAATACATCAAATCAATAAATGTGACCTAGGAGCATATTTTAGCCTAAAAGTTCTACAAAAATTGATTAACTAACTAATCAAAATAATTAATTGAATGATAAGGTAGTGAGAAGAATCAATCCAATGTAGTGTCTTTCAATGGTCCTAAAAAATGAAATCACTACATAATACTATGAAGGTAGATACATGTGTCTATAGATGTCCCATTCCATTATAGCTTTTAAAGTGTGGTACCTTAAAACCTATCACTAATGTGGTAGCTAGGATATATAAGGATAGCAGGCTATGATGATAGTATGGTGGAATGATAGGTTGAGTAGAAGAGGTGGTTAGTGAGGCTAGATGGTGTTGAGGGTTCCATAATGTGAATTCTTATTCTTTAATCTATGCATTTAAGATGGTGTAGTTAGAGATTCTTTATTTTATATAAAACAAATTTTATATGCATTTTGGTTGCATGTATGGTTGAGGATAAATGAAATTCTATTATGGAACATGATGATGTTTAAAATCTTGGTGGGTGGCTATCAATTTATTTTATTATTTGGGGTGAGTCCTAAAAATTATGACACACTCACCATTGTGTTCATTTTATTTTAATGTTGGATTCTGATTATATTGTATAAGTTCCTTTAAATATATTTTTACTATTACAAAGAGTTAAATTTAATTTGTTATAAAGTTATGTGATATTTGTGATGAACATATTTTAAAATTCACTTTGTTTACCTTCATGATGACTTATCTAAGAAATTAAATAAAATAGAGGGGCTTATGAGGACCTCTACTAATTTATTTAGTTTGGTTGCACAAATACATATAGAGGGAGAGCGATTTTCAATTTATTTTCTCATATTGTTTACATTTCTAGTTAGTTAGAAAGAATGAAAAGGATTATGAGGTCCTTGACCAATATTTTTATATATTCTACACTCTAAATGAGGTGGAAATTAAAATCTAAGAGTTACTAGAAGGAAAATATTATGAAAATTAGTGGTACAATGTGTCTTATTTTAGATAGTGACTTGGTGTTTTAATCATTGGTATTATATAATATATATTTTATGCATGACAAAGAAATGTGGGAATTGATGGTCTATATGAAATACTATTGAGATTTTTTAATTCTTGTGATGAAATGAATCAAGAATCACAAATTCCTTATACAAGGGATTTGTGATTGTGATATTATATTTGTTTGTAATTGAATTGTAGTGGTTGTTTTTCTATGTTTTGGTCTTTTACTATTTGGTACATTTTTGTGACCACATTCATGAAGGTGGCATTTGGAAGATTTGTATAGTTGTATGCTTGGTGGTAAAGTGATCCCATGGTGATCTCTCTTTTTCATTCACTTCATATTTAGAATGATGCATGCATTCTCTATAATGTTAGAAAATGTATTAATCATTGAAATGTGTTTTTATTCCTTCACTTGATATTTCTAAATGATTTATGTAAGTACTTGTCCAAGCTAATTATGATTTGAAAGTTATTTTCTCATCACTATATGATAATGGTGACCAAAGGGAAAATTTTCTTAACTTGGACTTTCTTAATATGCATATGAAAATATATTTTTGGATAAGTTTTATTTTCTATATGAGATTGTTATTTTTCTTTCTACTTTGAATTTTATGAATATGATTTAATTAAAACACAATACAAGACTAAGACTTCCATTGTTGTGCTTATAAGAATGTGGTCTTGTTCTTTAATTCAAAAATAGATAATTCAATGGTTTTACATGTGTCTTGATATTGTAGTGTGATTTAATCATTTAGAATTTAAAGAATATTATCAATCATATATTTTTCTTAACATAAGTAATATATAAAACACTTGCAATCTTAAGTTCCTCACTGAAGATTGGGCTACCATAACTTTAGTTAAGCCATGCAATGGGAAAAAGGATTAAGTTTATTGGGGTTTTGGTTTTTTGACTAGTGCTGGCAGAATCAATCTTCATTTATGTTTTATTTTGCTCAAGACATTGTTAATGTTCTTATGTTTCCTTATGACTGGTATGACCCTTGGTGGTCCGTGGTTAAGACAGTTTTAAATCATGTTTTCATGATGGACATAACTAGTAGTTTTAGTTCTTGTGATAGTTTTTGAAATGTTTTTGATATGATCTACTTAGGGTGATTGTTTGGTTTCTAGACCTGTTGTTACTATGTTGTTAGTGTTACTCTGTTGTGGATGGCTGGTGGTGCCTTGTAATTAAGGGACAACACCCTAGTTTTTTTGCTTTTTATATCAAAAACACTTGCAATCTTAAGATTAAAAAACTATTCTTATTGATTTTCATTTTTTATTATACATTATAAAGAAAATATTTATTTGAGTATTAATTTTAAGAACATTATTATTTAATTTTTATTATAATTAAAATTCAAATCAAAATGATGTACACTATGAAATTATTTTTTTCTATTTAAAAAATATGACTATATACATTACCAAATTATTCTCTTCAAAATTCAAAATTTATTATTTCTTATTAATATTTTTTGAAATAAAATAATTATAACAAATCATAACTTATTTAAATAAGAAACATAAACAATGTAATATATTTCTTAATAACACAATTTTATAAAATACTTTATTAAATCAATTTTCTAAATAAATAACCACTTTGTATATTTTAACCTTTAATATATTATAAAAAATAAAACTAAATAAATTATAAAAGACAATATTTTTACATCATCTAATATCATTTTATTTCCTTAAACAATGCTATTTTATTTCTTTTTATAGTCCATATCATCTCTTTTCAAGATCATTCATTCCCCCAAATCTATCATTCTCGTCACATAATATTGCCTTGTTTCAATCACCATGAATCATAGTTTTGTAATCTATTTTGAACTCAAAAATTAGCATGGAAAGTTTAGTGAGTATAATCTCAATAGTTATTTGCTTGAGTTATTGTTCCATTATAAGTGTCAAAAATAAAAAATAAGTTTAATTTTATATAAAAAAAAATTAGAATCCTGCAAGTTTTCCCTCAAGGACTTGTCAAGAAAAATAGTTCTTCTTAAGAGTACATTTCTTTCTACCCTGCACAAAGAGACAACCTTGTCCAAATCCAAAATAGTAGGAACAACATTTGTTTTTATTAAACATATAAATATTATTATTAATTAGTATGAAATTTTAACTATAAATTTTTATTTAAAATAATGTATATTATGATTATAATTACATGTTAATTTTTTTAAATAAAAAATTATTTATTATACTTTTAAAATATTTTATAATGATAAAAATTTAATTATATAAAAATAATTTTATAATAAAGAATTTAAAGTATAATTAAATAAAAATAATATAATCATAAAATAATTTATTTTTAATTATTAATTAATGTATACATTCAAATAAAAAAATGAATTCAATTCACACTAACATGATATATAGAAATTTTTTACGTTATATTCATAATTTTTTAAATAATTATATATATATCACTAAATTAATAAAAACTAATATTATATTAATATGTTTTAATCCTTATAAACTAAATGCCTTAATAGAGTTGTATCACCACCATAACCAATTGGGAGTAAGTTTGATTAAATAAATGAGATATGAGATCAATGTACTTTTTACTATAAAGAAGTTGCATAACCTATATGAATTCAGTTATATTTATAGAGTTTACAATGCAGAAATTAGACATTTCTAAATTGATTGCCAAGGGCTAAAGATGTAACATGGAAAGTGCCAAATCCACTATTCAAATATTAGATCAATCATATAATAGTGATAATGGAGAATTAATAATAAATAATTATAAAAGGATCAATAATTAGAAAATATAGTTTTTGGAAATTATTTTTTTCCTTTTTTATATCTAAATGTACACTCTTTTTTATTGTAGAGCTTAAATAATATGTGTGTTTAGATTTCAATTTCTATTGAGAAAAAGTGTTTATTTTATTTACTTATGTACATATGAATTGAAAAATCTTCAATACATTGATCCATTTAATAATAAAACTTAAACTACATATTCAAATTTCAATTTTAGTTAACATAAAATATATTTAAAAAACTGATCTATTGTGATCATAATAAATCACTATTAACCATTATAAAATATAACTATCAACTATATGTTCTAATAAATATATAAATTAATAGAAGATCAAATAATTAGATTCTATTATAAATGCAACTCAAACACATAAAATCCTCATAATTTATTGTACTACATTTTGTATAAAACTAGTTTGGAAAAGTTTAAATAGACTAAATAGAAAATAATAGTTATGTCTTGTAGAATATTAAAAAAGGAAAGAAAAAATTATATAAATATATATATCATAGAGACCAAATATTAGAACAAAGAAAAAAGTGAAATGCTATAAATGACTACATAAAATCATATACATTTAAAAGATAAAGATTAAATCAAATCTCAGAATAAAGAAAAAGTGAATTGTTATAAATGAACACATAAAATGATATTCATTTATAAGATAAAGATAAAATATATAAAGAAATAAGAAAAACAAATATATATATTTTTAATTTTTTAATAAATAACTATATAAATCATATATATTTATAACTTAAATAGATAAACAAAGAAACGGTAGTAGATGTAACTATTTCTTATTTAACAGAATTACAAGATGAAGGTTGAATGTTGGGAAGTCCTATAAGAGATAAAATGGAAAAATGTGGAAATACAAGTGGAGTCCTTATAATAAATAAAAACAAAAATAAAAAACAAAAGTAAAAGTAAAGTGGTATACATTTATGGTTTAAAGATTGAATGTGTTTGGAATGTAAGTGGGACCTGGTTTTCTAAGTGATGGTTGCTGGTCCCGTACGCCATGAGATGGAAAGTCGGAAGAGAAGGATTTTAACTGTACTGAAGAGGCAGGGCCACCTTAGAAACAATAATGGAGCAAAAGTTATGGCATACCTTCATGAACAAGTTCAACATCATGCAGTTCATATGGGCATGGCTTACAAGTACTGCTTGTTTCTCTGTGTAGATGAAGCTGAAGCTGACATCCACTTGAGAGCATGCTATATGAGAACAACCAGGTGTCCACTAGTTATGTAAGAGGCCCTGAGCTTCTAGTATACCTAGATTTCTTGTTTCCATCACAGAGAACAATAAAATGAGAGCAGGGGGATGCACAGTGCAACACACTCTCACAGTGGAGGCAGCAGCAGCTGTGAGAAGTGCAGTAGGGTTGGCCAGACGGCGCGGCCATGCCCAAGCAACACCACTGCATGTAGCAGTGATGCTGCTGGGCTCAGAGTCATCACTCCTCCGCCGTGCCTGCCTGCGCTCACATCCACTGCAGTGGAGGGCGTTGGAAGTATGCTTCAACGTGGCACTCAACCGGCTGCCTGCTGCAGCAGGCGCTGGGCAACCATCGCTTTCCAACGCCCTCATTGCTGCACTCAAACGAGCGCAGGCTAACCAACGGCGGGGCTGCATAGAACAGCAGCAAGCCCAGCCACTACTGGGCGTCAAGGTGGAGATCGAACAGCTTGTGATCTCCATTCTTGATGATCCTAGCGTGAGCCGGGTGATGAGAGAGGCGGGGTTTTATAGCACTAATCTCAAATATAGCCTAGAGAACAATACCCATCTCAGCTACTCTTTACAAATCAGTGGTGGCGGTGGTGGCGGCTGCGCCACCGCCACTGCTTCAGCCTTCAGTCTGCAGCCACAAAACTGTAGAGCCAAAGAGAAACAAATTAAGCCCTCATTTTCCAAAGACATGGAATCCCTGGTGGAGGCGCTGGCATTCCACAAGAGGAAAACCACTGTAATAGTAGGCGACGAACCCTTTTATACAGAATGTATTCTTCGCCAGCTCTTCATTCGCATTGAATCCGGTGACATACCAGATCGTATAAAGAATGTTCAGGTCATTGGCCCTCAGATTTTTTCTTGCCTTTATTGCAGTAGGGATGAGCTTGAGCGGAAGCTTTCAGCTTTGAACACAACTGTGGCCAGCTGCTGCCTCCGTGGGGTTATTCTCTATGTGGGAGATCTTCGTTGGGCGCTGGAAATGAACCAGAATCATAATAGAAGTTCCTGCTGTTCTTATTCTCCTGTGGAGCTTGTTATTAAAGAGGTGGGCAGAATGTTGGCTTGTTATGGTGATCGCCTCTGGTTGTTGGGGTGTGCAACTTATGAGACGTACATCAAATGTAAAATGAGGCAGCCAAGTTTGGAATCTCTCTGGAAACTGCAGCCTCTCACTGTTCCTACAGGTGGCCTCAGCTTGGCTCTTCACCACTCCAGGTACGTTCAAAATCTCAGAACATCTTGTATACCACTGCATATTTCTTCTAGAATTAGTGTAATTTGAAACTACTAGTAATGATTTTACAGAAATTGTGTGTTTTTATAAATCAACATTTGGGATTGTATTCACCAATCTTCTTACATTCTTGTAAATATGATATAAACTGTGGAAAAACTTAAGCCAACTATTAGTATTGTTCATAATTTAATTTAAAATAGAATTTAGAATTTAGTATAGTAAGTGAAGAAAGGGCTCATTGTTGTTTTTAAACTATATATAGTATTTCAAAATACTTAAAAATTAAAATACTTAAAATCATGTAAAATTCTATTAATTATGAAATAAATTATCAATATAAGATGCTTATATCTTTGATTTCGAGATTTTATACTTTTATCATCTTTTAACTAAACAAATATGTTAGAATGAAAAAGAGGTGATAATACTGATATTATTACATAATTATTAGAACAGGCAAAGAGCTAATTGCTACGATCAACTGGTGATATATTCCTACAAAGGATCTGTAAAACTGAGAGAAACTACACTAGTAAATTGAAAAAAACATTGATCACCTTTAGAGAAAAGCTCAAATTGTCAAATAGTCATACTTCCTACTTCCTATTACAATCCAAAACTAAGATCATGCTCATTACTACAATCTGCTTAGAACTTTTGAATCTCAATTCAGAACTATTAATGCCTTATAATCCTTAAAAGTTTTTCTTTTAATCTGGAAGGAGTGGAACTCATTAGGAGCTTGCAATGCCAGAGAAGAATTCAATTTATGAATTATTTTATCCTTAGTGTTTAAAATCCTTATTTTCCATTTCAAATGTTCAGATTGAATGGGGTTTGTATCTCTTTTCAGTATGCATTCTCCTTCTCTGGTGACCTAAGACCATTGGATAGCATCGTTTTGGGGTTAACGAACTTGTCAAATTATCCATTTGTAATGAGATTCCAGTTTGAATATTACTTATTCTTATGAGCTAAAAGCGTATTGACTGTAGATCAATTTTAAAATATAAATGATATATTTAAATTTATATGTAGTATTTTGTTATCTATAAATTACATGTTTTCATATATTTTTAATTATAATAGAAATTTATATGCATAAATAACAATATAGTATATTATTATTATTGAGCACAAATATATAGAATTATAATTAAATCTTATTAATAAAAATAAATAAAATTATTGATTTTTTCTTTTTTCTTTTTAATTGAAATTCGATTATCAAAAGGAAAGACTAGATTAGGGCGGTCATATTAACTACATCAATCCAAACTAGACTACAAAATATAACCAAAAAACGTATGACAAGGTCCAATAACCATTAGATACATAGTGATCAAAAGATCAGTTCACTTATCATTTCAATTAGGATCATTTCAGCTCATCTTGTATGATTTCTTTTTTCATATATATATATATATAATTTCCTCTTATAATGAATAAATCTTCACCATTAAATGAATTTAAATCACATATATCATAATTATTAAATAATCATTTTAATATAAACTCAATTTGAAATCAAGTATGATAGTTAAAATAATATATATAAGAAAGTGCTTTTATGCTTAACAATCCAATGTCATTGGCACATTACATGCAAAAACAAGTTTTTTTGAGATGAAGCAAGTCACATTGTCTTCTAAGTGAATTCTAGTGAAGTAGTTTGTTTTCAATCTTTCATCACAATATTATCATATATATAAACAAAATGATACTTGAGTATCTTTTATCTTTTCAAACACAAGGATGGTTAAAATTGAATTTTTTTAATCATGTAGTTGAGACAAGATCTTACAATTTCTTAAAAGAATTTAAAAAAATTATGTAAATGAAAAAATATATGTATTAGTTGACTTCAATAATTGATCAAAATAAAATTTCACAAAATATCAATAGTTGAATTGATAATTATTCCTTAATAAATGCTTAAAAAAAGTTCCATAAGAAAAATTGAATTTAAAGAGCTAGAGATAAATTAAGAAAACTTGAAATTAAAAATAACTAGAGATGTTATTCATAAAATAATTTTGAAAACAATCAAGCACTCAAATTAAC
>VDFB02193867.1:382020712-382108858 GCA_007258455.2 Sequoia sempervirens | reverse complement strand
ATCCATAGAATAGAATGAACTGCATGCATGCAATTTTTAACCCTTGGGTTACACGGAAAAACAAAGAAAATAATAGACGTTGACACCTATGAATTAACAAAGCACCCCCAAATATCAAACATTGACTACGTGCGTAAGAGAGAGGGACTTTGTAGATTGAGTGCTTTTGCATACAATGTTGGTGATTGTTTGTTTGACTCATTACAACCATTGCTTAAGAACCATTACACGTTAATTCAATTATGAAATGGAGCTATAGATTACTTCTTGTACTGCCTTCAAAACAAGGACAAACAAGCAATAAAATCACATAACTATGAACTAGACCCTGATACTCTATATACATTGCACAAAGTACATGATCCACAAACACACTCCCATAGAATGCGATTATCTGTAAAGCCACAAGAAAATTGCACAAAGTGTTGATTGTGTGGTGACCTTTCTTGCATTGACCGGATATCCAAATGGTTGAAGATACAAATATCCCTTTGGTCAAGGACAATAGCAAGAAGGTGCTTACAGCTCAATAGTTCTGATTACACAGAATAAGTCTCTATACTATTTCATGACATGAATTCTTTAAGTGGACACTTTGAACCATTGCTAGAAATTGAAACACAAAACAGAACTTCGAAACACTCCATAAGTTCACATGAGATTAAAAAACTGTGCCCAAGGTATCCTCAAATACCAAACATTGACAATGCCCTTAGAGCTGAAGGCCTTTATAGATTAAGCACATTTGCATATAATGTTGTGATTGTTTGTTTGATTCGCTTCAAGTGCTACTTAACAACCAGAACACCTCAAGTCAATTATGCAATGGAGCTATAGATTATTCCTTGGCTTGCTTCAAAAAAAAGGACAAAGAAGCAATTAAATCATATAGCAATGGACTAAATCCTGGTGCTCTATATACATTGCACAAAGTACATGATCAAGAAACATACTTGCGCAAGATGCAATTGTCTAGAAGCGCATGCACAGACCAAAGCAAACGTGGATTGTGGGGTGACACGTATTCAAAAAGCAAAAGCACAAAAAAAATGCTTCATAGTTATATGCAACAGAACAACATACAATTTATGTTGAACCAACAACACAGCATAGGCAACTCAGTCATTGATCACATTTGGTCCAACATGGCTACAAATATATGCTCTACCTATATATTACAAGCATATTGGACTGATTACAATCCAATTTCCCAAAAATTGCATGTCGCACAATAGACAAATTGAGCTTTATAGAACTTATAGCCTTATATCACCTTTATGCATTGCAATGTCTTTTCCAATGCTATATCCATTATTTGTAGGAGATCTATGGATGAAACTAAAAGGCAGTCAAAGCAAATACAAACTGCACAAGAAGAATCAACACAATGGTAAAGTGCTCATAGTATTATCCCTTCATACTCATTCGCCCAAATCACAAATATTCAAATAACATTGTTCCAATTCTTTGCAGGATACCAAAAGATGTATCAAAAAGACAAGCCAAGCAGGTGCAAATTGCACAACAAGCATCAGCACAATGGTATAGTACTTCGTTCTATAATGTGTTGCCATTTGCCCAAGTTGCTAATATAGAATTAGCATTTTATTGACATTATCCTTCTTCCTTGTAGAACGAGAGTCAAGAAACCTAGAATAGTTTCAATTGAACAGCTAAATGCAAAAAGAGCTGGAGGCACCTTCCAGGGTGATGTCCTTGTTGTCTACAAAGCAACATTGGAAAAGGCCAACAAAACACGGGAAATGCTACGTGCTCATCTGATAGATCACAAATCAGAAATGACAACCACGTTAAATGTTAGTGGAGACCTCCTGTATCAACATGAGCCTAAAATAGTCCTGGGATCAGCTATTTCAATATCAGATTTCCAAATTGCACCTAGGACAGATTATGACAGAGGTGACTGTGATTGCATTTTGATTTTAGCAGCCATAAGCAGCACTGAAAACATTCCTCGCCTCTGTCAACAGTACAAATTCATCCCAAGTACAACTATCAGCCAATTGTTAGCAACTGCAAATGAGTACCCAGTTGGCACAATCGCTGCACTGGTAGTTGGTGCTATGAAAATGCGTACGCAATTTGCAATTAAGTCATTCATATGTAAACTTTTTTTCTTTTGAACCAGTACCTCAAAATCACTATCCATACAAACTATGTTTCTAATACATAGTATTTTGTTGGCTTTACAGGAAACTAGGAATAGAGGAGCACAGATTTACATTGTTCAGACTTTTACTTTTTCACCTTTCCATGCTCCAAGACATTTCGCTGGTTCTCACATGTTAAAGACATCTTTGGTTTTAAAATACTCTACTGTTATTATACATTTAGATACTTCTATAGGTTACTATGTTAAAGACTTCTAGAATATGCACATCTGAAACTCTAATTTTGTTTTTGTACCTATGAAGACAATGGTTCTCAATGTACATCTGACATATATGTTCAATAATTATTATCCCTCCATGCATAATGCCATTCAAACTATATAGTTTAAATGTTCCCTTTTGCATTCTGTCCTTCCTAGCTTTTCCAATATTTGCTTTCTGATTCTTACGCTTTCAAGAATTTATGGTGACCAATTAGAAGTTGTTATGGTTGTACACTCTAGGCCCATTAACAAGTTACTTGAGACAGCAAATGGTTATTTTCCTTTGGCTTTTTCCATTTTTTGGTTGTTACTGCAACCAAGTCTCACCCCTGCTTTTATGCATTGTACTTTATAGTCACTTTTCCATCATGCATTCTAATGTATAGAGTACACTCCTGTATACACAAATCCATACGTTGCTTTTGCTGCATATATGCGTATTCACATGTATATATGCTTCTATGTCCATATGCACATATGCACATATTCGTGTGTCCATGTATTCATCTATGCTTTTACGTATCCCTGTATGCAACTGCGTATACATGTGTCCATGTATTTATGGATCTGTCCCTCTAGCATTGTACCAATTTATTGTTTTATATGGATAATGCATATAGCTATACTAATTAACTGTTTGACTGTGCACAGTAACTGTTTTCATGAATGCCACATAAGCTTATGTGTATCAGGATACATATATACTCACACTAAAAACTACTGATTTATGATCTCTATTGTCCGATTTTTCGTAGACATGTTACTATTGCAATCAAGTGTGTACATCATTTGTGTTCAAAGAAATTAGATACAGGAATAGCAATATGTTATACAGCCTTGTCTTATGCCTTTATAGCAGTTTTTTCATTGCATTTCAAGAATACCAGGAACTAGAATTTTATTCATATTATTTCATCTATGGCATTTACAACTTTTCCAATAATTATTACAAGCATAGAGTTCAGTGTTGAATAGTTTTGTCGTTCATGTGATGCCTACAACATTGTTCATGCCAAATTGTATTATCTGACAAACTTAACACGCAAAAACCAAAGTGTCCATTGTGAACACTTGTTGCATTCCATGGGATCACATTTCTTTGACAAGTTTTTTTGTACAGTTCGCTTCCCTTCTATACATTTCCATATTTTGCAAATGTGCCTATGAGCACATTAACTACAACAGGTGACAAAATTCCTTTATCCTGTATGCTTTCATCATAGCAAACAAGCTCAAAGCAATTGCAAATTCTAGGTTTTGTGGGAAAATGCATAGGCAAATTAAAAAAACATTCGAGGGAAAGAGCTTTTGATTCTAAATCCATATGCAAACTTTGATTCAAACTAGTGGATAAAGATACATAATCCACTGGTGCAAGCTCAATGCTTTGAATGGCATCTGGCTAGAGGGAACGCTGTTTGCATTGCTAGTTACTCTTTCAATATATAACAAGGTTCAAGGAAAAAGCTCTGATTACCATTCATGTTGACATAATTCTCATTCCAAACCTCTCTTTATGAGACTGCTTTGCAGTAATAAAAAAAATACAAACTTTACAAGCCTCACATGCAACCATGCATCTCATTTGCACATACATTTCTAGATGCATCTATCTGTACTGCAGTACATGCACCTTTCTGCACATGTAGCCATGGATATAAGTTTCTATGCAACACACGCAAAGTAACAGAAATGCATACCAATTAACTCAACTCTATATTAAATGACCAAAGCACCCTGGCCACGCGTGGCCTCCAAGCGACTCCACCGCCTTCACCCCGAGCCAGATGCCATTCAATGCATTTAATTCTTATTCATGCATCACGTACATCTGCCCGCCATTATCAATTTATGCATTTGCATTTTCCCGAATTTTTTAAACGGAAATGATTTATAAAGCTACTCGGATGAATAGAAAAATAGATAAATGCTAGTTTTCCAATATATATAATAGCTCTCCAAATTCAAACTATACAAAAAATAGACAATATGTTAAATGGCGAAATGTGATTCATTCATGCTGCTGGTTAAATGCATTCCGGGCGAATGCATAAGTATACTTTCGATACATGTATATTTAAGAATTTTTGTATTCAGCTATACATCTATTTATCTATCTATGCAACTATGTTTCTATGTATTCATCTACCTATAGATGCATCTATGCTATTATGTATGTCATCCTATGTGCAAATGTATACAGGAATCTATCCATATATGTGTCAATGTATCTATGAATACATCTATCCATAGATACATGTATCTACAGATCTATGGATACCATGATAGATGTCCACATCCATGTATATGAGGATACATGTATCAAGTAGCTTGGTTCCAGGTCTTCACTCTATAGCAACATCATCTCATGTGACTGCACAGATCCACAGAATAACAAAAATGAAATGGTCAGAGTTGTCACAATGCATGTATTCTCACATAAATCTATATTACATGATAAATCCACATTTTGCTTAATGCATTTACTTTGAATCATAACCAACAAAAGAGCTAAATACTACTTCCTAGATTAAAAAAAAACAATTTTGGAAACATCAACCTCCAGAATTAAATACCAATATGCACAAAGTCATCATATTACTCTAACTAGATGACTATGAACAACATGTTACCTATGCAATCTAAATTCTAGAGATTCATACCATCCTTATGTACCTCTGCACAAATATATATTGTCTAACATATATACATAATTACATGTACACATATAACTACAATTTACAGAACCAAAAACCAGTTACTTGAGGCAATAAATACTTTCTTTCCTCAGTTTTCTTTTACTTTGCAGGTTTAAAGCACACAGTGAATTAGCAATGTGAGCAAATACACTTTCTTACCTCAGTTTTCTTTTACTTGCTCATTCCTTCCAAAGCTCTCTTTATAGCACAGTTGTCCATTGCCTCCAAGTCTCAGATGAATCCTTGGTCTTTCAAGAAAAGATTCAATTGAATAACACTAAAAATGATATAAACTATGATTTTATATTCAAAGTATCCAAATGCACTACAGCAATCGGAAACCCAACTTTCATTTAACATGTACAATGACAATAAACAGAATGAAAAATCCATTTGCTTCAAAGTTTTTAAAGCAATTTCAAGAGATTGTCTGGCCATTGTCCAAAATATAGTTTTCTATTACCATAGTCCTTGAATCTTCTTTAGGTCTGACTGCTACTTTGTTAATTCATTCTCATTGAAAAGTCAAAATGTGCAATGTTCCCAAGGATAATTATACTTCTTTATCTCTTTTAATTGTTATATATTGAAAGACTAATTAGCAATCCAAATAGCCTCCTGTTTAGTCAGATGCAATTCAACGCATTAATTTTGTATCAATGAACTGTGTACTTTCAGCCACTACTTTTAATCGAAGCATGCATATGGATTCAAAATCAAACTCTCGAAATAAATGCATAAATAAATGTGTCTTTTTCTTCATTACATAATGTATCTATGTATCCATAGGTGCAATCATGCATATATCGATTTATGCATATATCTTGCTGTCTCTTTATGCATCTGTCTATATATGTATGCCTGTATGTATGGATACATGTATACCTTCATTTATGTATATATGTGCCTATGAATTGCATACACACATCCATGTATATATGCATCTATCAATAATTTGCATGGATACATGTATATATGCATCTATCGACTCATGCACTCATGTAAATATGACAACTCATTGGTTCCAAAGCTCTCTTTATAGGATAGTTGTACATTACCTACAAGACTGAGATGAATCCTTTGTATTTCAAGAAAAGATTCGAATGGATAACACTTAAAATGATCTAAACTATGATTTTATAATCAAAGTATACAAATACATTGTAACAATAACGATTTATGTATCTATGTATCCATAGATGCAACCATGCATATAACGATCTATGCATATCTTGCCATTTCTACATGCATCTGTCTAAATATGTATGACTGTATCTATGAGTGCATGTATACATTGATTTATGCATATATGCACCTATGAATTACATATATCCTGTTATTTCAATGCATTTAATTTGCATATATGACTTCATTCATATTTGCATATGTATATGAATACATTCTTCCATGTAGCATACGCATTTGTACATATATCCAAATATGCATACATCCATGTATACATGTGTTCATATGTCCATTTCTTCAACTAGTGTTGTTCTCTGTGTTTACATGTGTCTGTTCATGCATCTATGCATATACCTGTCATTAGCTCTATGTTTTAATTCCTCCATGTATTTAATGTTCTCCACTCCATCAGTATTTACATGTTCTCTATTTTTATGTTCTTCCATATTTATTTTTTCCATATTATACGCATAAGAACTTCCACTTTGCCTTTTGTTTTGACTGTTGTATTCATAAATATCATTATATTTTTATATCCACTCTTCTATTGTTGCATTTCGAGGAAGCTCAAGGATCTCACTACCTTGTTTAATATGAAGGAGAGTGAGAAATGCAACATGCGCCTTTTTACTATATTTATATTGACAGTCTCAGCCCTATGATGATTTTTAAAAGCATAACCAATACCAAACTAGACATTCTTCCACCCCTTGTTGCAAGAAACAATAACTTCATACCCTATTGATTCCATTTATTTCCATTTCCACCCTTCCACATCCTTTCTTCTCAAATCAAATACATTTCAAAATCCAATTATGTGCTTGTGTTGCCTCATACCAATGTGTTGCGTACCTTTTTTCACTAAATCCAGTTCCCGCATTGAATTTTTCATTTGTTCCATCTAATTGTAAGCATATAACTTGCAAATGATAAATTCATACTATTTACATTCGCATTCATTCTCATATCCACTATCCCATATCCTTGTCTCCCATGTTAAATACTTTTCATAACTTATTCATACACCTTATTTGCATCTCATCTTTTTCTCAATTCACTCTCTTTCTTCCACTTCCATAACTCATTCTTCTTTCTAACATTTACATATCTTTATCTATCTACACCTCAAATATACCCTCATCCATCACAACAAAATTCACACCATACCAAGCAAAGAAAAAGATGACGAAAATATTAAGGTTATGCAAATAATCACTGAGGGCTTCAAAAATCACACTCATAACATATAGTTGTATTCAATAGTTATTTTCATCATGCCTTTTTTGAACCTTGTTTATTACTGATCCTTGTAAGCATGTTTAATAGTTTCTCCAAAGCCTATTATGTGTAATAAGATTTAACAAATATTTATATGTTTCCTTGCATTCATATGGATCATTAGGTATCCTTTATCGAGTTGCTCAAAAAACAATATTCTATATGCTCCAAATGCAAATTGTCCCCAAAATTTCTCACTTTATGCACACATGCATTTATAGATTGTTCTTTGTGCACCAAATTACATGGACACATCTATACATCCATCCATGTACAAATGTTTACAAGGATCCAAATATTTATGCATTTCCTCTGATATATGGTTTCCTGGTATATAATTTGTTTTCCCTATTTTCCTTTCGCTTCCTTGTGCAAATGCTACTTGAGCATCACTATGCTTTTACAGATTTGTATTCCTACTTGATTTTACTGTTTTACATTCAAATTTCTCATTCACATGTCATGTATGCTTTTTACTCTTTGCATTTTGTGCACATGGATACATGCATACATGTTTACCTTGAGCATTGTTACAAATGTTTAAGATTATTTCCATTGAATACTTCAAACAAAATAATAATACATTTTGGCTTTCTCAATAAGGTCATCAAGGAAATTTGTAACTGCAAATGTAGAAATGCACCCATGTAAAGGTACTAATACTATATTTTTATATCTATTCATCTCTTGTCACATTTCAAGGAGGCTCAAGGATCTTGGAACTTTGTTTAGTCCAAAGGAGAGTGAGAAATGAGACACCAGTCTTTCTTTTGTATTTTTATTCAGACACTCGGCCCTATGATGATTTTAAAAAGCATAACCAACAACAAAATACACATTCCTACACCCTTGCTTGGAACAAAAGTTGATTTCATACCCTATCGAATCCACTCATTTCCATTTCCACCTGTGCACATCATTTCTTCTTAAATCAAATACATTTCAAAATACATTTATATGCTTCTCTAGCATCACACCAATGTCTTGCATTCCTTTTTTTTCCTCAATCCAATTCATCGATTCAAATTTTCTTAACTTGCATTTAATTTTAAGCATATAGCTCAAAAATGATAAATTCATATAATTTACATTCCATTCATTCTCACATCCAATTTCACATATCGTTCCTTCGCATATCTAATACTTTCCATAAGGCATTCATATACCTTGCTTGCATCACATCACTCTCTCAATTCCTTCTCTTTCTTGCACGTACATCACTCATACTTCTTTACCACCCTTACATATCTTTATCTATCTATAGCTCAAATATACCTTCATCCATTAGAACAGAGTTCACACCATACCAAAGGAAAAATTGGAAAAAATATCAAGGTTATGCAATTAAACACTGAGGGCTTTCAAAATAACTATGAGAACATAGACTTGTATTTACGACTTGCTTTCAAAACATTTTATACTATACCCATGCATTCATGCACTATTGCATTTCCTTATTACACTTGGTTAGACAACAATAATGTATGATTCTTTTGTTTCGATCATAAATGTTCTTTTCATATCTGTCAAATGCAAATTGTTCCACACATTTTCTAGCTTTCTCCACATAGGCATATATACATTCTTGTTTAGTTACCAACTTCCATGGACACATGTACACATAGATGCATGCATTAATGTTTACCTTCATCCATACATTTAAGCATTCCTTTGATATATGCATTGCTAATAAATAGTTAATTTTCCCTGTCTTCTTTCATTTCATACTGCAAATGCAAATTGAGTCTCATTGTTAAAATATAGTTGTTTTGAAGAGTTCTTTTCAAAACGTCTTTTCCATAATGTTTTCCTACTTCTTCTTTAACCTGTAACTTGTTTCTAACATCTCTAGCTTTATGGATGCAGGCATATATACATTCTTCTTAACATATCAAGTTAAATGGACACATGTACATATCTGTGCATGCATATGTCTTTACATGGATCCATATTTTAATGCTTTCCTTTCATATATGCACTGATACTAACTAGTTTATTTATCTTGTTTTCTTTCATTTAATACTATAAATGCAATTTCAGTTTCACCACGCTTTCAGGATTGCTTTGGTGTCGTCGATGCTTTTCACTCTTTTGTGCATTCCATGCACATTCCTAAATGTCTACATGTCTCCATGTTTACTTAATGCTTCACGCATTGTTTCAAACATTGTAAGAATATTGTACTACAGATTATTATAATAATTTAATGTTTGCATGCCAACTACTACAAACATGTTTATTATTTTACTGTATCTACATTTTATCTTACCTAATAAAATTCTTTATATCTTTCCAAATTATTTTTTAATTTGTAATTCATTAACAACATTCAAATCTAATTTCTAATAAAATCAATACCTTTGTATAGTTTCATCCAATATTTTTTCGTAATATTTATTTCATTTATTACATTTTCATAAGTTAAACTATTACATTTTATGTTATTTATACACAAATTTACTCTTAGGTAGTAAGGTTCTTTATTATATTTTTCCAAATTACTTATTGTTTATTATATCAACACAAATTTTTATTCATATTACATAAACAATATTAAAATCTTATTTATAATAAAATCAATAGCTTTCTAGTCATTCATCTAACAATCTCATGTAATATAATTACATTGTTCTATACACGAAAATATGTTATCATATTAAATACACAAGATTTAAATCTTATTTATAATAAAATCAATAGCTTTATATATTACTAATCTTTACACTATATTAAAAAAAAAAAAACATTCATTAATGTTACAAAAGTTTATACTCAAATTAGCTATCCCTATCAATCTTCTGCCTAATACTATTGTTCCTATTAGCACTTGCATATTGTAATATGATAAACTAAAATAACTCAATTACAAATATCTCTACATCAAAACTTTGTTCCATTTAAAATGACTAATGAATTTCTCAATCAACATGTTCTCTAAAAAAAATACATTGCACTAGTCATAAATAGTTTATTTCTCCTACTCTCTTTCATTTAATACTATAGATGTGAACTGCGTCTCCTCTTGCTTTAAGACTCCTTCACATGCCAACTATGCATCTCACACTTTTGTGCATTGTCCACACGTGCATACATGTATTCGTATATGTCTCATGCATTACAAATGTTTCTGATAATTTGCATTACTAATGTTTCTGATTGTTTGCATTGCAAATGTTTTTGAATGTTTCTATACAAAACCCCATTGTTTCCTGATACCCATAAACAAAAAAAATCCTTCCATCCGTCCACAAGTTTTGCCATTTCACATGTCCCCATGGACCACGTTCCCCATGCATTCTACACATTTTAAATATATTTATATTCCAATTTCCTCTCTCCAAACTTTCTGTAACTCATAGCTACATGGCTTTTACCTCTCGACAGGAACTCGACGCTTGCGTCACTTGTTTAATGCTGAAGCTATGCATGTGCAGGAAACCAAAAGGGTATTTCAGAGAATTAAATGACTTGCACAGCTATAAACTTTAGCATAGGAATAATTTAAGAATATGCAGTAGGGTTTTAGTACTACATAGCAAATGGTGTGCAGCTATCTAAAACTTCGCTTGGACAAACTACACCATAGATCTATTGCAGGTGATTTGACCTCTTTTAAATGCAACCTACCTCCATCTATACTCTATTTGAGACTCATCCGACTGGCAATGCATTAACTCCACAGCTGGGGACATTATAGTCAGTGTTGAGGATATAATTTTCCTGTCCTCCTCTTCAGCATGGCCCATATTTTACAGATATGGCTTTCACCAGAGTCAAGTCATAATGTTTTTATTTTTACTTTGTTTCTTTCTTTTGTTTTGTTCTCTAAAAATTAATGTACAACATGCCTGTGTAATCCAATGCTAAGATGAGGATGTGGCATGGCCATAGAGGAAGAGGATATTGTAGATGGTATTGCAGATGGATGCATTAAGATTGCTTTTTTTTTTTTTTGCTAATGGATTCAACCAATCATCATACTTTCTTTACCCTTGTAGTTTTTATTATTGCATATGAATTCTTGACTATTGTGAAGGTTCACAGGCACACTATATCACAATATACACTAATCTTGCCTGCTAAAACTGTATAACAAGTCTACAACAAGCAGATAAGGAACTAAGTTTATGGAGGGGAAAGAGCCATTAACACAAAAGGAAATCTAGATGAATACTATTGAAGTTGTTATCAGGGTTGGAAGTCACAGCAGTGCAACAGTACGAGAACATGGGAATGCAAAAATTTTAACTAAAAAGCAATATTATCCATAGATATTGTAATGCCTCGCCATGCAACCCTAGGGGAAGTTGCAAACTACTAAACAAATGCACAATTATTTTTTTTTGTTTAATTACAAATACATGTAAGATTACAACACAAAGATAACAATCCCCTAAGGTTACGAGACAGATTATTTAAATCACAAATTAAAACAACATGCATGAAATGAAACATAACAACATTCACTTAACTAATTAAAGCACATACATTCCATACATGAGATTTTCATTAAGACCATGAGATCCTTCATGGTTACCAATAATAGAAGTTATATAATTACAATTACATCTCTCATTCCCAGAATGAGGTAAATCAATAACATGATTGTTTATTACAATTTCCACCTCGATAACAATGAGGGGGTAAATAAAATACAAGAGCAACTAATCATAAGTGAAACCAAGGTAGCAACTTGATCCCATGAGCTCTCCAACATGAAAGTCTCATCCACATAAGCAAACACCAAAAATAACAGAGTAAGGTGCACGTTCCACCCAACCAAGTGATACCCGAAGGCTCACCCCCCATGTTAGGAGATAGTGACAAGGATTTCAGGTCAAGACCAACCACCTCTAAACATAGGCAACATGAATCAACTTGTGAAAGACACGAACATGACATCACATAACATAAGGGTTACAAAGCTTCCAGATTTAAGTAAATGATCACATCACGAATACAAACATAATGTTGACTTAGGAGAAGTGTCATCACAATGTCACATGGGATATCTTGGCAAATCTTCCTAGGTCCCGGCCCCCATCTCGGGATATCCTGGTAACCTCTAACGACTCCCGGCCCCACATGCAAACCAATGCGGAATCAATTATCTTTCGAAGGGACAAGATAACGATCTTGCCATTCCAGGCCTTCTCGTCTCATCCCAAGTCTATACAAGCACTTGCGTCTATGAGAGAGGCAAAATTAATCTTTTTAAATATTGGTACCACCTATACTAATTAATTGGTTTAAGTTTTCACTGAATTAACCAACTTACATCGAGATCTCCTAGCACCACTTTGTGTGTCGGCCCTCAATGCAAGCCACTTCTATAAGTCAACACGAGGAACTATGCCACCACCAAAAGGGTACTCAAGTACGACCTAGGGATAATGAATCCCTAAACATGACATGAAGTAAACAAAACCTGCCCAAGATAATCAGATATAACACTGGACACAAGTACGCACTACCCATGGCAAACAAGGTTGATTGACATGCCGACAACCCCAAAACACATAAAAGATGATTCAATCTAGAAGACTTACGAGATCTGACTCAA
Organism: Sequoia sempervirens; assembly: GCA_007258455.2. Taxonomy (NCBI): domain Eukaryota; kingdom Viridiplantae; phylum Streptophyta; class Pinopsida; order Cupressales; family Cupressaceae; genus Sequoia; species Sequoia sempervirens. The sequence goes on along the minus strand of VDFB02193867.1, from coordinate 382,095,738 downwards.
AACCCAACAAGAATAAGCACCCCATGACGAAAGAAGGCTTGTAAACAATATAAGGTAATCTACCTTCAAATTTTGTAAATCCAATCATTCATCGCATTAGTGCATTTAAACAAATTAAATAAACTATGTTCTTGCACAATCACATAAGGGTTTGAATGTTCGTTTGATTCTTGTTGACACAATACATACGATAAATTAAATCAATCATTCTTTCCTAAACCATAATTTTCTATATCCAATTTTCATCTATCCCTTTACAAATATCTCATATATAAATTAAATACTTCTTCTCTTTTAAGAAAATAAATCACATTTTAAATATACAAATATATTTATTAAATATCTATGAAATCAGATATACATATATATATTTTAAAATATATATATATATATAATTAATGTTTAAAAGTGAATAATAATTACTTAATCATTTTATTAAAATATAATATACACATATTATAATATATATATTATATATAAATAATATTAAATTATTATATATAACATATATAATAAAATATACATATAAATTATATTTTAATTCATAAAATAAAACCATTGGTAACAACTTTATATTATATATATTAAATATAAAATATATAATATGAAATATATTATATATTTTATATTTAATAAATATAATAAAAAAAAGAAATTCAAAAAGCAACCAGCGACCACGTTTAGGCTTTGCTGCGCCTTGTTATGAACAGGGGATGCATCCCCATTGATGGGGGCGGTGGCCTGTGTAGGTAGCGTCGGCGCTACCTCCACAGGCGGTCGATGCCATCAATGGCGCTGCCCCAGGGGTGGAAACCCTTCCTCAAACCCCCGCGCGGTGAAAAAAAGGATTTCGCCCCAAAAAAAATGGAAAATAAATGACTGGTAACAAAATAAATTCTGGGTAAAACCAGAATACACAGTCATAATTTGTTTTGTTCCAGAAATTAAAAAAACAGATTTCATATATATATTTATATATATATATATATGTATATGTATATTTATACAACTGGGTATATATATACATATATATAAATATATATATCCAAAATTACAAATGGAAGGAATCAAAATACATAATTTCTTCATACCCAGATTGGGCAAATGCTCATTCTCAGAAAACAAAATAAATTACCAATGAAAACACATGATTTAGCCCAGTTATACAAAGATTTCTCATTCCTTTGCAAATTTAAATGAAGATCTTCCAAAGCAAACAAAATTTCACAAGAAAATCCATTTGAATTACCATGTTTGTTTCAAATTTTCTGTTGTAAGTTTGAAGGTGAAAATTGTAATCTCTTTGTTTCCACAATATCTTTAGAGAATTTAAATTCAAGTTTGAATGGAGTTTCATGATGGGTTTTTCTTCTACTACAAAATTATGAATTCTTTAACAAATTTAAACAACTTCTAAATGATTTACAAAATAAGAATTGCACAAAATTTAAACAAAAACCTTGTATTTTCTCCAAGCTTGAAGACTTGTTAATGGAGATCTTGCCCTTGCTTTTGAATTCAGCTTCTCCAATTTTTTCAATCTTCCCTTCACCAATTTTCTTCAAAAGAATCCAATCCAAGCTTTTCTCTCCAAAATTCCAAAAATTCAAAATTCAAAACAAAATAAATTACCTTATGCAATTTTTCTCCTCCAAATTGTCAAAACCCCTAATTTTAGTTCACCCACCAAAATTTATTGCCAAATTAGATATTTCCATTTTTTGGAATTTAATAAAACAATTCTATTTTCCTTTTCAATTTGCATGAAATTCATTTTAAACAAAATTCTATTATGCTACAAAAAGATAATTGCATTTCCTTTCTTCCTCAAAGAGATTGAATTTAACAATTTCATTTAAAATGATTTTTTTTTATCTCAATGTTTACTATTGCTAGCACAATTGTTTTAATTTAATTTATCAATAAATAAATCTAATCCATGATTAGATTATTTTATTGATTAAATTAAATTAACTAATTAATTGATAGTCACGTGTTTATTTATTTTGACAAAGCAATTAAATAAAACAAACACCATTTCTTTTGCAAATTTAAATACGCAAGCAAGGAGGGAAGAGGCAACAAAGAAATTAATTTATCCCCACTAACAACTCGACGACACACTATGGCTAGGGTGATGTCACAACACAGAAAACCTAGCTACTATCTCCCAATCGTTTTCCATTGGACAAGGGACATGCTCAGACCTGTGGAACCAGGTGGAGTCAATGTCCTATACCTGCATCCTGCACACAATACAAGTGTTGAACATGCATATATATATAAATATTAAAACACACCGTGAAGAGGAAATCATGGAATCACAGGGCACTTGCATGCGAGTGATGTGATCCCGTCCCCTTCACTAATACAATATCGCTAACTGACGCCTCTAATCATCAATGGTATAATCAAAACATAAAGCATCAATAATTCACATACATGATAATTTAATCCATAACATGAAATAATAATATCATTTGATTAAAGTACCATCACATCAAAACATAATGTTTTCATCGCTTAACAATTAACGGTCAAAGTAATCAAGTTTATAATCCAACATGCTAACAAAGCAAAACATACATAAAGAACATTGTTCGATCAAAAGAACAAAATGGAGGGGTGTTACAGATATATAGTTACTTATTTATTCTTTATTTCTTTTTTTTTTTTCAGTTTTTTAATTTTTCTTTCATATTTGAACAAAACATATATCTTCTATGTTAATAGAACTATTTTAAGAGATAGCTGAAATGATGAAATAACTCTTTTTAAAGAAAGTCCTGTTTCTATATAGAAGAAAGAAAGAAAATAATACAATACATAATTTCCATCATTTCTATCCACCCAATGAACCTAATCTTACTCTTTTTTTCCTTCTCCCCTTGAATAGATGAAAATCTCATATCTTTAAACTGACAACATTACAATTGTTACAAAAAAATAAACAATGAATTTACATTCCAACTAACTTAGGCTCGCTCTCCACCCTACCATAATGGCGTCATGGAGCCTCGTGGGCTCTAGCCATACCCCCGAGCAAGGAAATGTCTTAGCTCCAAAATGATGAATGAAGTCTCTTTCAAATTTTTTTTTACAAAGAAATAAGAATGGCATAACCCCAAATCTCTTGTATCTACATTTTCTACTCTCTATCTCAACCATAATCTATGCAACATACCACTTTCTTACAACAAATAAACAAAAGGCAAATGGAAACAAGGAAGAACTTATCTCTTCTCTCTTAGGCGAGGGAATTCAACTCTTTTATCCTTCTTTTCTCTCCACACCAACCCATCTTGATCATTATCTCCTCAAGAATTCTTCTCTCCTATCTTCATTCTTTTCCACATGTCCCCAATTTTTTGTGTCGTTTAGATGCATAATTAAAATAATTAATCTTGTGATATCACAAAATTGTAATTGTCCAAGACAATATTACAATTGTAAAATCATTACAAATGTTTTTATGATATAATAAATATTAAAGTATACAAAATGAATATAAAATAATATTATTATTGGATAATTATAATTATACAAATAATACTAAAAAATGAATATATAATTATAGCTGAACAAATAATTATTATTATTATAATTTGAAATTATTAAATATTTATAATTAATAATAATATTCTGATAAAGTAAATTAATATTATAAACGTTTATCATACAAATATATTATTATGGCTTTATTCACCTACGGTTATGGAAAGCCATGATTAATGGTTAATCCCCAATTAAAGTGATCTTGAAAGGTCATTACCCTTAGACGTATGTGACTCTTCATTGATCTTCGGGAGAGTATAAAGACCCTGACATGGGAAGGAAGAGAAAATTATGATGTTCTTTGCTTACGAAAGTTTATGTATTAGCGCCCATTTAGGGACGAGTTGTCATCGGTTGGAATGTATGTACTGCTTTAGGGCACCGTCGAATACCATTGGTCATAGCAACGAAAGTATCTCAGGAAAGTATGATATTGGGCGAAACAATATCACGGAACTTTTAGGAATATAGTGACGACCCTGATGCTACGAGTTTCTACTGGATGAAGCATCAAGCAAGGATTAATGATGAATAGTTATCGGGGCTTGTTTCGTCATCTCAGATAGTCCATTCAACCATCGATTATAGTGTAAGTAAGAAAGCAGTAGATATAAGCTGGAGATCAACGTGTCTTCCATCATGGAACCACTCATTGATGGAGTTCAATCCTAAAGCGGAGGTCATCATACATCTTCTTATGGATGTCCAAGAAAATGAACATGGAGCCGTGGTAAGCAAGATAAGAGACATCAGAAGCGAAGATTCAAACTATGAACTCTATAGGTTAGAGGAGAGTCGAGGAGCGGACGTATAACATCAGGAAGTCACAAACAGGGCATCACACCATACATCCGCCACCATCACGGGAGACATACGCCACCGCTTCTGGACAGAACCACCATCACGGGAGACATACGCCACCACTTCTGGACGGAACCACCATGGCGGGAGAACAATAGATTGTCCTGGAGTGGACCGATTAAACATTCTAGTAAGAACGAGTTTATTAGTGTTATCTGACTGATTAAAACTAATGTGATCAAAGGCGTCAATTAGCTGAAGCTTGGAAGGAAGGAAGGACATCGAATGAAGGAAAGAGTTAAAGGAAAGTAAGTAACATTCGGAGGGATTAGATATGTACGCCACTAACAGGTAAGGGATGATGGTTGTTTATTTATGCACCCATCGATATAGATAAATTGGATGATAAATAATATGACATCAATAATATATATGAATAATGATATAAGGGAGAATATGTACTACTTAGGTAGTGTTAGCGAAATAGAATATGCATAGATGCATTCTTATAGAAATAAATATATAAATATTGAGTCATGTAGAAATTATGATATTTACATATCAAAAGTAGAATATAAGCATTTATATGATTGTTACGATAATAATGCTTGCAGCAATTATCGAGCTTTATAGGTGATAATAACTCTAGTTTGATAATGGTTTTCTCTTTGATTTTCGATAGACGTTAATAGCTCCCCTTTGTACTTACGAATTATATAGAAGGATCTTTCTTGTTTGATAATATCACTAAACTAATTGATCCTTGACGCTACCAATGTCTCTTTGAGAAACATTTTGGATGGAAGATTCAGGTTTAGGTGTTTCCATCAAAAAGGGAACATTACACTTTCTCTCATCTTCACTAAAGTTCTCCAAATAGGAGAAGTGGATAACACCCATTCCTTCTTCCTCTCCAAAATATATAGAAATTTCAACCTGCAACCTTTGGATGGGAAGGTGTGGAGTGTACCTACCTCCATCAGTGAGAGTCTTTTCCTTATTAAAGAGGAAATATACACTTGGACTACACCTCCATCTTTCCATCACATCCTCTATTCAAAAGTCGTCACTCTCTATTATGAGTTCTTTTCAAGGGTCAAATCATGTCCTAAAGGCACTATTGCATGCTTATTTGACCCCTACCACTATGGTATAGACCCTAGGGGGTTTAATTTTGCATCTCAACCAAGGAAATTGATGAACAACCCTCTTTAAAGACCCTTTTAAGGACCCATCCGAGTTTTAACTTGGATAATGGTTTCTAAACCTTAACCCTAACTTACATATTACTTGACACACAAATAAATACCCTTACATGTCTTATATAGATTAGCCATTTTGAAACAACCCTCATACTCTTAATCTTCCAATACATTAACTCTACTTGTTTCTAGGCCCCAAATTGGGTCAATTTTATTTCTTCAAAAATAAGTCTTTTGATTTGCTCTTGATGGTTCTCCCTTCTCATGCTAACACCGTTACCTTCTTGCACATTACCAACACGATTAGAAGTCACAATTAAATATCACATTAATCTGTTAGTTGAATATTCTAATCTTTAACTATAAAATAATTCATTTTAAAATTTCAATTTGTATTCCACAATATACAAGGGCATTTCGCCTTTACAATAGTGATGATAAAAACATAATGTCAAAATGAAATGCAAGAATATTGTCCAAAGATCACCTCATTCATCATCCAACATATATCTAATCATTAATTCAAGAAAATAATATAACAAATTAGGGTGGTATCAAGTACATACAAGGCGAGGTCTTACAGTGATTTACAATCTATACAATAGAGAGATTTATTATCCATTAGACCTGAGAATCAATTTAAATTGAGCATTTATAAAAGATATTTTATAGCCAACTAGATAACACTAACATATTTTATAACCAATTAAAGTAAGGGAAGAGAGTTCGAAACCATATATGTCATTTCCCATACTATTCAAAGTCTGATGACATAAATTTCTAGTTACTTTTAGGGTAGACATCAATTTGCAGCCGGGCTTGGAATTTGACGGCCACCCCTACCTGTCATATGGAAATTTTGTGATAGTTTGTTCATTTAAATGCTTGTCACTTGACATTTTATGAAAAATTTAAACTGTCAATATATATATATATATATATATATATATATATATATATATATATATATATTTTAATTTTTTTAAATAAAAATCTTTTATATTAAAACATTATTTATTTTATTAATCATACATATTAAATATAATTTTTTTTTTATAACTTTCCATTTTTTAATGTAACACAAGTAATTTGGTTAATTTTTAAAATATATAAAATTAAAAATAATTTAATCCTTAAATTCATCTATCTAAAAACATAAATTATTTGTAAAAGCCAAATAAAATTTCAACATATTCATCAATAAAACACAAATGTTGTATTATCTTGAAAAAAATCAAAGTTGTAAATCACCTGTAAAAAAATGTTGTAAAATAAATGCTTTAATTTTTTTATAGTTTAATCCTTAAATTCATCTATCTAAAAACATAAATTATTTATAAAAGCCAAATAAAACACAAATGTTGTATTAACATGCTCACCAATAAAACACAAATGTTGTATTATCATGCTCACCAATAAAACACAAATGTTGTATTATCATGCTCACCAATAAAACACAAATGTTGTATTATCTTGAAAAAAATAATTTGAAAAAATCAAAGCTAGCCAAATAAATACTGTTGAGAAAAAGTGAAAATTCTTGTTATGTTATTATTCCTATGCATATACTATATATATATTAAAAAATATAGAATTAGAAAATATCGATAATTAGAAATAAATGTAAAAATCTTAAATTTACTTTACAATTAACAAGAAGTTTCTAAATTCATATAAAAAATAAATCTTGTTAAAATATTCAAAAAATTAAAAAACAATTATATTCTATTTTAAAAAGATTTTGAATTAATATATATTTATAATAAATATTATAAATCATATATTCTTGTTATGTTATTATTCATATGGATATACTATATATATATATATATAAATATAACATTATAAAATATTGATAATTAGAAATAAATGGAAAAAATCTTAAATTTACATTTCTAAATTCATATAAAAAATAAATCTTGTTAAAATATTAAAAAGTTAAAAAACAATTATATTCTATTTTGAAAAGATTTTGAATTAATATATATTTTTATAATAAATATTATAAATCATATATATTAATATAAAGCAATGATAATATATACAATATTTTTTTATGGTTTAATATATTAATATATTGGATATATATACAATAATTTTGTATGGTTTAATAATAATTTTAAGTGTATATTTACGGTAATCAAATAATACGATCTAATAAATTTCTAAGTTGTAATATACGTATCCAAAATACAAAAAAAGTCACATAGACCATCAAATTCCATGCCTGTTTGCAGCCATATCCAAACAAATAATCATTCGTTTATCAAAATTTGAAATGCTCAGTGTTATAATTTCAAAAATATAAATATCCAACAAAAACACAAGCAAGAGAGTTATGTATCAAATCCAACTTTGTAGGAATTTTGGACCTTAAAAGAAATTGCACACCTTAAGAAGAGCTAGTAGATAACACATGAACAAAGTAAAATTTTGTATGCACTATATCGCAACACAAGTTATTGACAGTTGCATTGACAAATAAAATGGTGATGCTAAAACATTACATATTTAGTTTGTATGCACTATATAGCAGCACAAGTAATTACCAATTGCACTTACAAATATAATGGTAATGCTGAAATATTACATAATTGGATAAGTAAATTGTAGGCAATCTTTCCATAAGAAGGATTTGCAAATTATTATTTTTTTAATTGGAGATGATGATAAAGACCATAATAGCTGTGAACCTTATATTTCATGCCACCCAATGTCGATGTCAATGCTCTCCCAATGGAACAATACTTACTCATGAAGGTTTTTCAAATAATGGAATAAAAGAGGAACACTTTAATATTTCATACATTCATTTGTTTTTAATATCATAACACACATAAATTTCCCATTGTAAAATTTCCCCATGCTGTCCCTATAATTTACCTCTAAGAATCCCCAAAGGCTCTTAGGAAATTCCTATAGAGAAATCCTCTTTGGATTTCTATGTTCTGCTTGGGAAATAGCAAAAAAATTCCATTTGCACACAACAATCGAATTAAATAAAAGGATATAAGAGAGTTCCTACCTAAGTGTTTGACCGTGATTCCACTCTGGTTGTAGTTGCAAGATTGCGAGATTTCTCCCTTATAATTAAATGTAGTATGGACTTTAACAAGAAGGAAATTAGGCAAGGCGCGAGGAATTAAATTTCTGCTCAGACTTCAGCTCAAAATCCTTTGCCTTATTCCCATAATTACCCTAACAACAGGTCCATGCCTTATTAATGGAAGGGTCCTTCTCCCATGCACTGCACCATTTCTTTGAATTTAATGTTTTGTATATACCTCAGCCTTTGACTTTGCATGAGTATTTAATTTTAGTAATGTTTCTATTGAAATATATTATAGAAATATTTTATAACCATAGGATAACAAATATATATATATACTATAGTTAAATTAAATGAATGCTTAAATTTTATTAATTAACAGAAAATGTACTAATCTACTTTAATATTTTAACTTTCATATCAGACTTTTGCTTTGTTGATACAATGTTAAGGTAGCAATTTTGATTTATTATAGGCTATCATTCCCAAAATGAAACCAAAATTATTTAAATAACAGGATAATGATAATTTCTATTAAATACTTCCTATTTTAAAATATCAGAACTACATACATCCATTCTTAATACGTCTTCCTTTTCACAACTATTAAAAGTGGCCTAACAAGGGAATCCTTTGAGATCCAAACTAATTAAACAAAATTTTATATCAATCATTATTAGAATTAGACTCAAATCCACTATCACTTGAGTATAAGTACCCTTGTTTTATTTTGTCAAGTGAGAGTGAAAATTTTATAGCATAAGTAGAAGGATCCATAAATAAAGGAGGAATCATAAAGTCATGAACATTAAATTTATATTCTATAAAATATGGCATGAAAGCAAGAGGGCCCTAATCATCCTTATAATCAACATGTTTTCTAGATGATAGACACACTTATATGGGGATGGATGTACTACTAATCTATTTAGAGTGATAAGAGTATTTGAGTCTCATCCAACCTACAAAAAGGATATAAGTATTTTCATTACATGTACCAAAAACATCTTATTTTATGAATAAATTTCATGATTAAAGAAATGTGGATGAAGTTTCTCATTTAGTATACATCCACAAACAACTGAAAAATATTAATATATGTTAGACATTTAGGTATCTGGTGAAATAGTGTATCGATATTTATTAATGTTTATTGTAGCAAACATCAACTTAGGTAAGCCAAAAATATATTTTTCCTCTACTATAATAAAATTATATTTCCCTAAGATCTATAATACCAAATTTCGGTTATTCATGATAACTTAGAAGGTTCAATGAATATTGCTTGGGTTTAAATGACAAGGAATCAAGTGAAACTAAAAAAAATATAGACTATATTTATACAATAAAATTAGTACTTTATTTTGTGCCCTTCTATAGGTGGGGCCTCATACATAGTTATTGATGAAAAATGATGTCAACATTGGAACTTGTGCCCTATCCATAGCCACACTCTTCCTCATCATTGGGAACGATGCCACCTCCACTAAAATCTCAATGGAATTTATTAATTAATATGATGTGAAGTAGTGGGGTTACATGTCTTATTGATCGACAATTGGCTTTCAATGTGGTAGGGTAAAAACATAAAGTTGTGTCACACTTTGGCCAAATAAATAGTTTCGAGAGAAATATATTCAGCCGGAAACATTTCGGCCAAATAGGTTTCGACCAAAACCACGTGGCCTATATGTGGCACATAGGGTTTTGGCCGAATAAGTTTCATTTGAATCCCAAAAAAATAAATTTTTCCTTTTCCTGCTTTGAAATTGGCTTTTTTAATGTGTGAGGTTTCTATAGAAAGGGCTTCAGGTGAAACACTTTCTATAGAAACCCTTTCTACTGAAACTGTCTATGTGGCATCCTAGTTGTAATGCCCCACCATGTAACCTAAAGAATGTTGCAATGACTATGAAAGTGTAATTTTTTTTTTTTAAAGTGTATTCATGAACTTCATTAATGCAAACATTCCCTAAGATACGCGACAACACACTACATGTAAATCCCATATATGACAAAAGTAACTAAACATAGCATGTGTTTTAATTCTCATAAACTTAAAGACATACTTTCAGTAACAAATAAATTACATCAATGAAGGTATAATGTACAAAAATGATTCTTTTCTTACATTACATTTATAATAATATTTACAATACTCATTTCCAAATGAGGTAGGTCATACAAAAGTGTACAATTACATATTACAAGATTTCTCCCTAATTACAACTGAGGAGTGAAACATAAATAAGATATCCATTGATACAAATGAGAAATATGAGAAAGTACATATCCACACACGAGCTCTCCAATCAAGAAGTACTCGTCACCATGAATAAGAACTGGGGACCCAACTGTATAAGGTGCACGTTCCACCCAACCAAGTGGTACCCGTAGGCCCACCCCCGTGCTAGGAGATAGTAAAAAAGTTCCCTAGACATAACCTACAAACCTTAGAAACAGGCAAAACCATAGACAAAACTATACAAGCACAAAATTAACTTAATGGTTACATTGCTTCCAGAATTGAAGGATCAAGTACACTAAGTTCACAAGGATATTGTTATTATAGGTGGAGTGTCATCACAATGTTCTAAAGGTTACCCAGGTGAATCTGCTTAGGTTCCGACCCCCATCTTGGGTTACCCTAGTAACCTCTTACGAAACCTGGCCCCACATGCAATCTATTGTGAAATTGATTATCTTTCATAATGACAAGATATCGATCTTGCCATTCTAGGCCTTCTTGACTCATCTCTAAGTTTGAACTAGCCCTTGAGTTCATGAGTGAGGCATAATTAATTCAGTTAAAGGTTTTAGACTACCTAATGTGTTGATTTAGTTTTCAATGATTAACTAACTCTACATGAGTTACCCTGGCACCACTTTGTGTTCTAACCCTCATAAAGAGCCACTCCCCCTAATAACAACATAAGGAAACTAATTCCACTAATTATAGGTAGACAAGATGCGCATAAACCAACATCAAACACCAACTATATAATAGTAGTCGTCACATCCTGTTCATAGAACCAGGTGTCTAAAACTGAATAGAACTATGTGCACTACCCTAGTTTGTTCAAAATATGGAACCATCATAAAAACAACTCCCTTTCAAAGAAAGAGTATCTGGAAGACTTATAAACCCGTATAATCCCCAATATTCCCAATAAGAGTAAAAACAACTTAAAGCAATTCAGGAAAAATAAGAATCTAACATTAGAATTTTCTAAATCTAATCAAATCTATAACATATAGCATGAAATTAATCAACTAAAGTATAATTTGTTTTTTTCAATCAATATAAAAATTAAAACTAATAATTAACTCTAATTCCACATTCATGCATTATAATGAATTTTTTTTATTTCTTTACTTAATACATTTCATTATAAAAATATCTATTTATGTTTTTTATACACTAATCAACATTATTACACATTTAAATAAATACACATTCAAATAATTATAATTGAATATTTATTTAAATATAAACAAATTATAAATCTATTAATATGTAGTACCCCTCCGTTTATGTTTATGTTTTCTGCAGTTGTGTTTTTACACTGTTAGACTATGATACTTTGTTTGGGTATTTTGATCGCTGGTTTTGAGCGATAGTGGATTTATTTTGTGACATGATGATATATTGTATGGTGAATACTGATTTTAGATATGATTTGAGGTAGCGTAGATGTTTATTTTCAGTTGATTATTGCTATGTATATGTTTATGATGGACTAATAGTTATTTCATTTCGTCAGTCTGATGTGATGTGTATTGGTGTGAAGAACGGAATCACATCACTCGCTTGTGAGTGCCCTGTGATATCCGTGATTTTCTCTGCACGGTGTGCCTGTACAATAGTTTTTATATATGCATGTTATTGTTTGGTTGCAGGAATTGCAGGTACATGACACCAACTCCACCTGGGTACTCAAGTCTGAGCGTGTCAAGACTCAACGGATACGTTGATTGGGAGATAGTAGTTTGGTTCACCCTAGTTTAGTCTTTAACCTGGTCACTGTACATTGTCTATTTTAGTTCAGAGTCATAGGATTGTCTTGTATTTCTGTTTGGCTAAATTATTTGAAAGGTAAATTTGGTTAATTTTAATATTAGTTTATTGTGCTTTAAATTATTGTTATTTAAATTAATTTTTAAATGTTGAAGAAATTAGTTGCATGATTATTTAATTAATTAATTAGCTTATTTGGTTAAATGGTTTGATCTTAAAAGATTAAAATTATTTAATTAAATAAATAAATAAATTAAATTAAATTAATTTGTGGAAATGGCATTTGAATTGTAAATTAAATTTGTATTTAAAAATTAGAAAATTAAATGAAAATAAATGCATGTGATTTGAATATTGGTTGTAAATTTAAATTAAATAAATTATTTGCATGCAATTGAAATTGGCAAGATTGCCGAGAAGTGGTGGAGAAGATATTTTACAACCACTTCTCAACATGTGTGCTAGTGCATTAATTGATTATGGTTGAGGAAATTTGTTTACGAAGGTAATATTGGATCTGGGAAATCATAGAGGACACAATTTTTCTTCACAAGAAAATAATTTTTGGTGCTCTGTAAAAATTCTTTGTAATTGCTTTTTGATATTTTGTTGCAATTTGGTGGAAAATCTTTGGTTGTTATTTTGGGCGTTGGGCTTTGTTTCTCAAGAAAGAATTGTGGAAGCTATAGGAAAAATCTTCACCAGTTAATATTCAAAGCACAAAAACAGGTAATCTTCTGGTGAATTTATTTTATTTGTTTTGGAAAGGAAAGCATGTAAAAAAAATAAAATTTAGAGTAATTTAAATCTCTGTGTTTCACTCAAAGAAATTATTTGCTCTTGAGAAGTTTGATAAGAAAAGAAGAAAGCTTATGTAGTTTATTCTCAGTAGATAGTATTTAAATTTTCTGAAAGAAAATATTCGTTGAAAAGGGAAATGGAATCCTCTGGGAATTATTTAAGTTTTGTATTGGAAATACTGTGCATGTTCTTTTGAAAACCCCAAAAGAAATTTATTATTTCCCCTATTTATTAAATTGAATTGTGAAAGACCTTTATTTATTTGTGTTAAAATTGTTTTATTTAAAACTTATGAGTATTCTGTTGAATTCATCGTACGGAATTAATTCCGCAGGCGAAATTCGTGAAAACCTGTGTAATTTTTTTAAAAAAAAATAATTTAAGTTAATATTGTTGTGGGGAGGGCCAAAACCCTTCCCCACTCCCATTGGGGAGGTGCAGCCGCCCCCATGGCTGCACACAGCAGCCATCGGCTGCTGGGCGCAGTCCTGGAGAGGGCCGCACCCTCCCCACTGGTGCCGTCACAGGGCTGCGGCCTGTTTTGAAATTTTATTTCTTTAAAAAAAAATTCCAATGCGATTTGTATGGTTCGGTTAATAAATTTGGGTTTTAATGATATGATTCTTTTTATATATATATCGACTATTTAAGTCAAAATTTCATAATTAATATATATATATTTAATATTTAATATTTATATATATTTATATATATATTAAATTAAAATATATTTATATATAATTAATATTTCTTTTATTAAAAAAAAATTACTTTTGTGATTAAAATATGGAAATTATATAGGATATTTGATAGTATAAAAATATATATTTAGTTTTCGTTTCCATGTGAAATTGAGGAAGTTATAAACATAATTTATTCAAAGCAATTTCTTTAGTCATTTGAGAAAAGAGTTACTATTTTATTGCTATAATTTTATGTTAATTCTTTTGAATGATTGGATTTAGTAAATCCAAAAATTAGACATATATAATTCCTGATTTGCTATTTTAAAATCGTGTTTTCTTCTGTTGGGCAAATGGGGATTTTTATGTGTTAATAAGTCTTCCAGATGTGGTAATTTCTTGGGAAATAAAATTTTACTATGGTTTCATATGAAAGAACAAACTAGGGTAGTGCACTGGATTTTTGTGAACGGAATTGTAATATTTATTATGGTAATTTCTGGTATTATGTGTTGATCTCTTTGTGCACTTTGTCTACCCTAGATAGAAAACTAGTATATCCTTGTTATGTTTAGGGGAGTGGCTTTTTGTAAGGGCTGACACACAAAGTGGTGTCAGGGTAACTTACAAAGAGTTAGTAAGTTAGTGATAATTAAAAAACACAATAGTTAGATTAAAACTCTTAATAAGATGTTATGCCTCGCTTATGACTCTTGAGCTACTTCAGTCTTGAGTATAAGATGAGAAGGTCTAGAATGGCAAATCGGTGTCTTGTTTCTTCAAAAGACATTCGATTCTGCAATAACTTGCAATGGGGCCAGGTTTCGTAAGAGGTTACCAGGGTAACCCAAGATTGGGGGCCAGAACCTAGGAAGAAACACCACGGTAACCTTTGCAATATTGTGATGACACTCCACCTAAAGTAACAGTTAACCTTGTGTATGTAATACATTCGATTGTGTAAAATCTAGAAGCAATGTAACCATTAGTTTGTTTTGTACTAGTGTCTAGGGTTAGTAGATTATGTCTAGGTAACCATATTACTATCTCCTAGCACGGGGGTGGACCTACGGGTACCACATGGTTGGGTGGAACGTGCACCTTACTCCGTTGGGTCCCCAGTTTATGATCATGGCATCAAGAGCTTCATGGATGGAGAGCTCACACTTGGAAACTCATATGTACTCTTCATTGTAATTTGTAAATCTTGTAATTGAAAAACATCCCTCAATCGTATATGAGGTGAACAATGTAAATGTAATTGTAATTATTATCGAACTACCTCATCAAATGAATGAGTATTGTATTATTTTATCAAATGCAATGTATGAAACAAGTCTGTACCTTATATTATCTTGAATGGAGTATTAAATGAAATGCAATGTGTATCCTTATGTTAATGTTAATTAATATGTACAATGTGAAATACTAAAGTCGTCTATGGAAACTCAAAGTAGTGTAACATCGTGTAACTTAACGAATGTATGCAACTAATTAACTTAATAATTATACTTTAAAAAAAAAATTATTACACTTTTATACACAATTGCAACATTCCTTAGGTTATTATGACGAGGCATTACATAATATATATATCTATATATATAAAAAATATATTAAAAATTAATATATATTATATATAAAAACAAAAAATAAAAATAAATATACATTAAATAAAGACTTACCATAAGGGGAAGGGCCGACTGCCACACACAGCCGAACCCTTATGGGGCCCAGCTATGCATGCAGCACCAGCACTACCTATGAAGGCAGCGTTGGGCGCTGCCCTCACAGTTGGCTCCCCTGTGGGGAATGGTTGTGGGGGTAGCCCCCCTGCACCTCCCATAACCTTAAAACCTTTTTTTTTTAAATCTAATATCTGTGATTTTTATGAATCACATACGACTTTTTCTACTTTTATTAAAATAAAATTCTACAGAACAATGTCACAATATAAATTCATATATGTATATTTATATATATCATTTGTATTCATATATATATATATATAATTTAATCAATAAAAATGTTATAATCGGGCAATTATCTTTACAGAGGGTTTTCTATAGAGAATCGATAGATTTATCAATTTTCACAATTTTGTTAGAGATTTTTAATTTCAATAATAGAAGGTTTCATTTTCAATCCAAATTCTCAAAATCTTTTCTACAAAAAATATTTAAAATTTCTTATCATAGTGGTTTCCATTTCCTCAAATTAATCAGAGAATTTCATTTACAAATGAACGAAGATTTTCTTCTGTTTTCTTTTGAAAATTTTCTATTGTTTGACAATAACCTTCTGTGAGGCTCTCTGATTTTACTGTAAAGTTTTCTATGGAAACATAAAATCTTTTGGGTAATTTTTAACAGAGAGAGGTAACAAGTTTTCTACATAAATGTTTTAACAAATTTTCTTACCGAGAAGAATTCAATATATAAATTTTCCATAGAAGCTTCAATCAAATTTTCTTCTTCAGGCAATCTTTCTATTTTAAAAATTTAACAAAACTTCTACTAAAATAAATCTTTAAACAAAGCAATCTTTTCAAATCAACAAAATAACTAAATAAATAATAAAGAACCTACTTTTTTTTTTAAGCTTGAAGAATTGAAAGTTGGAGCAAAGCTCTGCCTTCTAAGTGCAATTTCCAAAGCCCTTTTCAAATCTCCACTTCCAAAAAGATGCAAAACACTGAACCAGAAAAATAATCCTGAGAACCTCTTCCAGTTTTTTTTTTTTAAATCAAAACCCCAAAAAATATATTTTTAACAATTTTATCTTTCTTTTCCTTTTTCAACAAGATTTTTTTGCATTTAATTTTACTCACACACATGGCTAATCAAAAATATCTTCTAACAAACTCACATATATTTTCTTTTAATAATTATAAAGAATTTATTCTATTTTATTGAATTTAAAAATTCAAAATTAATTTCATTTTCTTTAAACAAATTTAAAATTCCAATTCACACAAAAGCATTTAAACTATATTTAATCTATTCACTCAATAAAGAAAATTTAATCAATTTATTTATTTATTTAATAAAATAACTTTAATGACAAGGATTAAATTATTTTACCAAACAAACTAATTTAATTAATTAAATAAAATAAGAAACTTTTAACTACAATATTTAAAATTAATTAAATAAGCACTAAATTATAAAGAACATTAATCTAACATTAAATTTATAAAATAAACCTTGCATAACAAATAACAAGACAAACATAGACGTGACAACCAAACATACCAGACCTAAACTAATGACACACTATGACTAAGTTTGAGGCTAGACTAGGAAAAACCTTGTTACTATCTCCCAATCAACATTACCATTGAGCTTGGACACGCTCAACCTGTGAGACCAGGTGGAGTCAATTTCATGTACCTACAATCCTACAATCAGACATATATCATACATGTATATAATCCATGACTCAAACACACCTTCAAGAGAAAATCGTAGAAATCACAAGGCACTCGCAAGCGAGTGATGCAATTCCGTTCTCCTCACCAATACAATGTCACACCGAACTGACGAAATAAATATCAATTAATCTACCATAAGCATATATAGCAATATTATCTCAAGTAAACATCTATGCTAACATAAATCATGTCACAAATAAGCACCATCCAGTTAGTGTATCATCACATCATAAAATAAATCCACCATCGCTCTACTGTCAGCGATCAAATACATCAAAAAAAATTATCAGGGTCTATCAAAGTTAAAACATACTGCCAGAAAACATGAGCAAAATGGAGGGGTACTACACTAGTTGGCAGCCAACTCAGCTTTTTTCAATTTTTTTTTAAATTTTCAACTTCAGTAGAGTATTTCTCTAGTTAGAATATTTTTTCTGCAAAAAAGAAAATTACCCTCTTGTAGAGCTCGGAGAGGTGAATCCATGTATGTAATTTTTTTAATATTTTGATTAGTTTTAATATATTTTATTTTTAAAATAATGCAAGTAGTTTGTTAAATTTTTAAAAAAAGACTGATTAGAAATTAAAAAAATAGTAAAACATACTATTTTTTTTTTTTAAATATATGGGGTACAAGAGGAGAGATTCTTCTTCAAAAGGGTATAATTTGTTTTTTGAAAATGATTAAAAAAATAGACAATAGTTGACGTCCCATGAAAACTATTGAATTCTAACAAGTTTGACTTTAAAACATTATTACGAGAAAACTATATATCAAAATTTTATTTTTTTCCATGCATAAAATATTGAAGTTACCTATTTGGAGAAAAAAAATTAGGGAGAAATAAAGTTTTTTTCAATTTTTTTTTTGATGGCCCGTGAAGTCACTTTTTTCTAAAATTTCCAGCATTCCAAAATTTGTTCTTAAATTGATAAAAAAGTAATAAAAAACTATTTTTTTAAAATATGAAAAATTACAAGAATAAACTTCATCAAAAGTTCTACATTTCATTAGTTTACATAATTTTAAAATTCAAAACATAAAGGCCACTTTTATGTGGTCGAAGTTCAGAATTTTTTTGTTGGTCGATTCCTTTATAAAGTGTGACACATGTTTGTGCTTTTATCTGGTAGGATTTGTGCTCACTTGTTTTGGTTAAATTTTGAATGATTTCTTAATCATAAAGAATAGGAGAGAAGAGTAAATGTGCACCCAATAAAAAAAAAATAGGAGAGAAGAGTAAATGTGCACCCAATAAAAAAAATAGGAGAGAAGAGTAAATGTGCACCCAATAATGGCGACATTTGGGAAGTTTGAAATTAAGTTGGTCGCAAGGTGACGAAAAAATACACACGTGCATAGATTTGTATGAGTTGTGTGCAAATAATCTACAATATCAACTACTCATGATCTAAACTATTTTTTTTCCAAAGCCCTAGAGTGAAAACTAATTTTCAAGGTTGGGGAGCTCTAAGACATACTTTGAAATCCATGCCTAAGATGTCATCTTGGTTGCTAACCACTTTAAGCAATTCAAGGCTAAACTTTTAGCTTCAATCTCACAAGCCTTATGAAAACACAACAAACTTGATTTGCACATGAAATTTTTCTAAGGAAATTATTTAGATTTGGGTGCAATGTGAGTATCCTCAACCTTTAATCAGGAATCTTCATCAAAATGATAAGTATCATATTTAGGAGTGCACATTCCTTATTTTTGTAAAATTTAAAAATATATATTTTTTTAATTTTTATAAATTATTATTCTCATTATTAATAAATTTCAAGTCATAGTAAGAATTATCATATCAAATATAAATGATTTAGGCATCTCATGTGAAGAACATGGTTCTTTGTATAGTGTCTTTCTTTCATGTAACATCTATTGCAACTCTTAGAACAAAAATCTATCCTTCATTATGTTCTTCTTCTCCAGTTTGAAACTCTCTTGTAACACATTCTAGGTAAGGAAGTTGGCATATATCACACCAAAAGAACACTCATATTTAGCAACTTGGTATTTTGAATCCACAAATTAAAGCTCACAAGTCCCTTAGACTAAAAAATTACATCCACATATTCATCAAAGTATTCATTTGAGATGTAGGATTATATTCCCTTTCCTCTCTTTAGCACACAGTTGTAGCATCCTCTATATGAGCACCAACATCAATAAGTTTTCTCTCAAAGTGATCATCTAAATTAGTTGGCCTATCAACATCACCACTTGAGGGCATCACATTTAAAATATTTGACATCTCTTTAATTTATTTATTAAGTTCAACCCAATGATAGGCTTGGTGAAGGCTTGTAGCTCCCTTGGAAGCAAACTCAACTTAGAGTCAAGTGCCTCACAAGATAAGCTCACATATTTAAATTTCTTGGGCCTCTTTTTCTCATAGATATTTTAAAAATAGATATAATTTTTTTATTAAAAACAAATATACCCTCTCCTTCAAGTCTTTGGATATTGAAAATTTCTTGGATAAGAAAACTAGAGTCTACCTCATTTAAAATCTAATTGAAAATTGCAATAAGATCTTTCCAAGAAGAGAAATAGTGGAACTATGAAATCTATACAATCACTCCCTTGCACAACTACTCAAGGATCTGACAAAAAAATATCAACTACATTCTCATTCTCAACATCAAAAACATTTATTAAACTAGAAAATAATTGGACACACATATTTTCTCTTCTCATGCTACATCACATCCATCAAACTTGGGTAGTTGATTGCAAACATCATATCTCATATAATTAAAGCAACTACACGTGGACCATGACAAGTTAATTTGCTTATACTCATCAACCAAAAGGGAAAATTTGGGAGCGCAAGACTTTCTTGATTTGAGGGATGAGAAGTTGAATTTTAGATTGAAGAAGATCAAGTTTTAGAAAAATAATTTGTTGCACAAGATTACCAAGCTCTTTAGTAGACATAACGAGCTCATGGTATGGGCATCAAGTTGACTCATGGAATTCAACATAATATGATAAGAATTCACATGGATATTCAAGGATTTCATGCTCTTTATAGTGGCATGGATCAAATTTGTTAGATGGTACACGAGAATAGGGATGACTAACATTTTCTTCATTCCATAAATCCATGTAAAATTGATAGCATGGGTTAGGATTAGATGAAGCACAATAAGGATCATTGTTAGAGTATTTTTGACACCAAGAATCAATATCATAAGGTTCTTTGAAATGTAAATTTGTGCATCCTTGCAACAAAAAGGAAAATATAGGAATATGCACTATTCATTAGAAAAAGAGGATAATAATTTGCACCTTAAATAATCATTTGTCCAAGAAATGTGCAACAACAAAGCACATAGCCATAACCTTTCCAACAACAATAGATTTCAAAAAATGATCAACAAATATGTCACCTTAGTGCATGAGGAAAACCATGAAGCATGGTTGATCTCTAGTAGCATGAAATGGTCTAGGCTAAATCACCAATAAATTCTTCCACTCACAATAGTTCAATAAGTGACAAAACAAACACTTATCCCTAACAATGACACCATTTTTTGGTGCAATTTTATAAGCAATAAGACACATGAAAAAATGATGTATAGATACAAAATAAACTGATTTCACTTGGTATATTAGAAAAAAGTTTTTAAACACTAACAATAAATGCCCTTGACCAAAGTGTTATTTGTTGGCTGTTAACTGCCTTATGTACATGAATGCCTAAATGTTTACTGGGTGTCAATTGATGCAAATTATATTTTGCAATGGTTGAGAATACTTAGTATGAATCTTGGGAATGTGCAATCTAGTAAACACAATCCATATTTGATGTCTCCATGACTAGCAAGGACATTTTAGAAAGTTTCATGAGTGTTCTATGGAATTCCTCTAGTTACATTTGTTGATTTGATTGTATCAAAGGAGTATTTAATGGTACAGCATTATAAAAAATTGCATGGTGCTTGCAATGATACTTTTCTTAATACAAATGGGATGTTTTTATTATTCACGAATCTTTGAAGCATATTTATTATGTGTTTCTATTGACTTATGGTTTGTATACATATGCAAGTTTGGGTCTAGTGTTGAATTATATGTATATTTCTACTTTATCCTTGTAGAGAAAAACTCCATTTCTCATTGGATAGACACAATCTTAATGGTGAGAAATGAAAAACTCAATAAAATTGTAAACATTTATTTATATGCATATTTTCATGATTTAATAGTATAAACTATAGGTCAAAATCTTGTGTAATCTCATGATAAAAAACAACAGAGAGTCATACAAGTGTGGATTTTATTTATTGTACATGTAAGAAATTTTAAGGGACTTACATGAAGGGATATAAATATGTTTTTCATATTTAGTTGCACATATAAATCTATTGTAATATGCTAAAAGGAGGTTAATATTCCTTTTATAAGCCTGCACAATGAAGTATAGTGACAAGATTTTAGGGCTTCATCTACACGAGGTGTCTTTGTCTTCAAGTCTAGTGATATTTATCTCATTTCTCTTTATTTATCTTATAATAACCTCAAGGATTATCTTATAAGTCTTAGTACAACCTATATAAGTCCTAGTACAACCTAAAGTGAAGAAGGGATACCCTAACTTAAGCAATGGTCTTGACCTTTATCTTTCCTAACCATAATTTATAGTTAACTACTCCAAATTTGACATCCCTAGCCCTAGCAATTAGTCTATAGTTTAGAGATTTCATAGAAACAATTCAAATCTTAAACACCTTCCACCTAGTTACTAAAATTTTATTTATTTATTTTATTGAAAATAATTAGATAACGTAGATATAAACATCTTTGTCCTTATATGGTATATTACAAAATTATTAAGGATCATACATCTAAACCGAAATAATTCTTTAGCTAAGTTTCCATGAATAAATCTAATTTATCAATTACCCAAGCATTAAAATTGGCCCATCACACCTCCAAGGCAATTGAATCTTGGTTGATGACATAATTAAGAAACGCATCTCAACAAATTGAGTTATTTATTTGTTTTAGATAACTCTCCTCTTTTAAAAAAAGTAATTCAAAATTTACTTTAGTGATGAGTAAAATTCAAATTTTGTTTTGTCAATGGGGTTGTGCTTAAATGGTAAGGCCATATGGTTCTCAAGATGGAGATCCATGCTCGAATCCCCAAAAGTGACGTGTTAAGTTGAAATTCCAAGTGGTGGCTCATGGACTTCTATTGTGGTTTCGTAGTTGAATAAAGTTTAATAAGTGGCTCTAAGTTGAATATGTTGAAGGGGAGGAGGTCCCCTTGTGACCTCCATTGGTGTGGGGTCAATCTAAATAATCCTTCCTTACCGATCAAAAAATAAAAATAAATAAAATAAAATCAATTTTGTTTTTAATTTTTTCTAATTTAATTAGTAAAGATGTCTAGTCTTAAATGTGTAAAAGTAAATAAACATTTCTCAAGGTTATCTTAGGTTAATTGAATTAAATGCATACCCACAATCACAATTAACCTAAAGTAATGATTGGGTGTAATGAACACATTTTTTAAAAATATTTACCACTTACTAATCACCAAGGTCCCATTAGGATGAGGTGAGAGCATACAATGAGTGAATTTTATTATTCAAAACTTTCTAGTGACCAAGATCACATGAAGATAAGGTGAGAGAAAACAATAGGTGAATAATGATTTTTAGATTATTCAAATAAACAATAATATTTGAAAGATGTAGCAATAGATTATATGAACAATATTTAAATATATTGGAGTTAAAATATATATTCAAATATGTCAAATTTATCATCAAATAAACATGTATGGATGAATCAAATATTCTTTTATAATATATTGTTGTTCTAAATGTGAATGCTCACTAGTATATAAAACAAAAATTGTTAGCACAAATACAACCTTTGAATGAGTTCTCCTTAGAAAAGCAAAGGGGTTTCATCCTCAAACCTCCAAATAAAAGGGGTTTTGTCTCTAAATTGATATTTGAACACAATGTTTAAGATAAGATATAAATCATATTAAAAATGATAGATCCCTCAAATGCTAACAAGATCCTTAATAATTAACACTATAAAGACATAATGGTCGAATTTGAGTTATTCTCACTTCTTACAAGGAGATACAATGCACTAAAGCATGATACAATTTCGATGCATTGCATACTATTTTTTTTTAATGTGTCAAGAGTACACATCAAGGTTAAAAGGATGCATAGTTTAATAATAAATAAATAAAAGAAAACATAAGATATCGATATCATTCCATACTTTGTTATGATATAATTTAAGAGTGTGTTGATGAATTATTATTATTATTATATTTTCTTATTATTTAACAATAACACAATATTAAATTTCAAGTAAAATTCTAACCAAATATAATGGTGAATATACTAGGTTTTTCTTTACCTTGTGTGGTTTAAAATGGGTGATTAAATAATATCAATTATTTTATAAGCATCAATTAGTTAGTATGCAAGGGCCAACCAAAATATAATAATCATAATAATATTTCCGAACTTGGGTAAGGTAGGAAAGTACAAAATTTTAAGTAATTGATTGAGTTGGTTTTAATGATAAATTGACAAGGTCGGATGTCTAAATAGATGAACTTAAAGATTAACTTGTTAAATGAAAAGTTGTATTCTAAATAAGATAATTTTTTTTTGATCATCTATAACTTCACAAAATGACTACCTTGGGGTTATGAATACATACACACACACACACACACACAGAGAGAGAGAGAGAGAGAGAGAGAGAGAGAGAGAGAGAGAGAGAGAGAGAGAGAGAGAGAGTATGGAAATTGGTACTAATGAGAACCTTAGGATTGTAAAAGTAGGGTATGGAAAAAGCATTGACTTCTCTTACTCCTTGGTCAAGTCCTAAATTTGAATTAAGTGTTGTATGGAATGAATACCTACAATAAATGGTAAGATTCTTGAAAATTTATTGGTAGTAAACAACGTACTTTGTTCAACACTTATTATTAGAGAAATCCTTGAATTGGGTCATTAGTAATCTAAACATGCTCATTGTTGCATTGCCAATGCAAAAAGGACAAGTGTGCATGTATTATATTGTGTCGATAATGATACATGGTAGAGTTTTAGAGTGTTTAAAAAATATGTTCATTCATGTTTCATGTCCATGAATAAAAATATGGGCATGACACTAGTTAATGACCATTTTGTTGATGACTCGTTCCTCACTTTATTAAAAGAGAAATTCAATATCAAACAATTTTTGCATTCCCTTAATATTTTTGCAAACCTTCTCCCTCTATCATTTAATGGCATTGGACTCAATATTAAATTATAATACTACATACTATATTTATAATGTAACTTTTTAATTTTTTTAATTTTTTTTATAGGTAAGATGAGTATTATTATTGATTAAAATATAAAAGCTACGAAATGTCTCCTAACCAAGAAAATTCATCACCAAAAAACCATAGAACTATTCGTCTGTCAAATTTTCTACTAAAAAGTCGATAGAGAAAACCTACACCAAAAATAAAGAGCACCCGACCAACCAATCCACCACTAAAGCTAGACAGACTATATTCGAACTCAATTACAGAGGCATCATTAAAACCAACAAAATGCCATAGGAATGGCCATATGTAGAGCATCAATAGGAATGATTAAATTTTAGCAGCCCCAAAACCAAAAAGACCAAAACCTGATACCCAACTTACAGAAAGCCTTTTAGGCTTGCAAAGTCTTCAAATTCTTGAACCCATTCGATGCCATCGACCTCCACCAGACCAAAGAATTTCTTGAGAAAAACTACGACCACCGCCACAATCATCTGGTGCCTCATAAGGCCCAACCCACACAAGTCCAAAAGGAAAGGAAAAAAATTAACCGTTTCTTTTGAGTGAACCCGTTCCACGTCACAGGGCCTCGAACAACCCCTTCCTTCAATCACCATGCTTAGAATTTCATCTGCACCCTCCACCAAATCCTCCCTGAACATTTTCAACAACAACCCCTTTGCTTCTGCCTTAGGAACCTTATTATCCAAAAGAGAAGCCAAGAAACGAGAGGAGAAGTGCAGGTTGTCCCTCCCATACTCCTTACTCTCCAAATGACTAGATCCCAGGACCATCTTCACTGCCACAATGACCAAAGGATCATGCTTAAGCAAAATGCGCTTCAATCTTTGGTTTGTAACCTCCCTGAAGGAGGCTTGCCTCACCGACGATTGCAATGAAGTTGGAGTATCAACACCAAATCTAGCAAGGCCCTCCACTGAAACCTCAATCACAAATTTCAAACCTTTCGCCATTGTCAATGCTGCATAGTTCGCTCCCAATAAGAAGGACCAAGGTCGCTCTTCAAGCTCTCCTTCACACCTATAGAAAAATTAGCTAAAAAATGGAAAACCATCCATAAATAAACACCATAAGCAAAGCCGCTGCCACCCAACACATATGGTACTCAAGGCATCGTGCTAGATGTCCTTGCCATGAGGAGGATATCCTCCAGGCAAGATATACATTCAATTTTATGCATGGGAATGGGGATCGTAGCTGTCCTCCGCTTCCAGTTGTACGTTGGATGATGAGACAGAAAATAACCACCTCCTGCCAAAAATAAAACCGACACCATCTTTTCCCATCGACCTGTCCAATATGGCATTAAATGCCACCTCCTCTGCCAGGATGGAGGGGCGCTCGCCTTACCACCCACACTTTAAAAAAAAATATTAATATTATATTTATTACTATATTTTATATTTTATTGTAGAAAATATAACATAAATATAATATATAATATTTTTATACTACAACTTACATTATATATATAATTATATTTATTATTAAATATAATCTAGATATTATTAATTAATATTATAATAATTTTTTTTATTCAAGGGGTAAACGCTTTTGACCGGAGCTATGAATTGGATACAACCATTCAACAATACCACCCCAATGGGGTTTGAACCTTGGTGGCAAGAACAACAATGCCACCTATAAACCATCACACCATGCCAATACCAACAATATTATAATAATATTAATTTAATAGTATTCTCATAATTTAATAGAGATATAATATATTAATATCTACATTATTATAAAATTTAAATGTAACATTATATATTTGTAATTGATTATAATATTATTTATATTTTAATTAATAATAGATTTAATTATAAAAATAGAATATTGTTTCTAGAAATAATATTTAAAAACAAAATGAAAATAAATCAAGCACTAGGCTGAAATGCTGTCGTGGGATCTTGCAGGGATCTCTGGTGTTGTGCGTGGGTGAGGGGCCTTCGAAAAAGATGTTTGTGCACGGTGTCCTCCTCTCGCTTGGCCTCAACTTGAGCAACCTTTGACACTGGGTAATCAGGAACACATTGAGGGCTCTGTATTGTTTTCGTCTAGCCATGAAGTCCTGTGAAACTTTTTGGCATGCCCTTCCATAGTTGCGCCAGATCTCCATGGCTTTGATCCGACTGAGGAAGAAGCTCAGGTGTGTGCAAAGTAACCATAATCGGGGTGGCTTGATGGAAGCAAGGTAGGATCTCTTCACGGGAAGAAAAATAATTTTATGTCGACGATTGGCGCACCTAGGGCATATTTTGATGCCTTTGTAGAGACCATATCTAGCCCAAATGATGGGAGGCAATAATCAAACCCTGGTCATTCATACTCAATGGTAGTGAAAGGACCGAAAAAGATGAATTGTGGGTAGGAAAAAGTGACAACACATCTGCCCTGGGACTCTAAGGGACGACCCGTGTCTTCTCCAAGGTTGGGGAGATAGGCAGTTGATAGATCTACTTGGCATGAATATCCACAGAAGAATTAGGGTATGAGCAATGGCTGGATGGAAAGATCTGGGGTGAAGGCTAACAAACATGGGGAACGATAGGCTCCTAGGGCTCTTCATTGCACTACCTCTTCCCCAACAGTTTCTTTCATTGGGGAGATTGCTAAGGAAGTGGCTGAAAATATATCTTATTTTACAGAATAGGGGCTAGTTGGTAGATTCTGGGGATTCTAGCCAAGCCTTGCAGAGCTTCACTAATGGATTGCGGAATTTTGGAAACCTTTATTAAAGGGGGATGTAGAGATTTACCCCATGGCAAGGGGATTCTTTGTGGTGGCTTTCGATAACAAAAAGGATCGAGACTTAGTTCTATATGAATACCAATGGAGTTGGAAGGATTAACATTTATTATTACTGAAACCTTGACACCCCTCTTTCAATCCTCTCACAAAATCTTTCGATCTGGCTCCAGTCTAGGTAAGGATACCGAATCTTCCTCTTCAATTTTGGTGTGATTCATACTTCAAAGCCATTGGCTATTTGCTGGGGAAGTTTTTGGGGGTGGATGAGGGCTCTTCAAACTTTTTTCACACTACCTATGCTCCCATACTAGTGGAGATAAACACAACCAAAGGTCTCCTTGCGAATGTGCTTCTAAAAATTACAGGGATGGAATGGAATCAATTGCTTGATTATGAGGGATTACCTTTTCAGTGTCGTCGATGTTTTAGCATGGGCCACATGGCTGCACACTGCTCAAAATGTTGGCATGAAATCCAAGCTACATGGTGGAAAGATGCCACCCCCCAACATTACTCAGTGGAAAAGGATGGGTCGGATGGCGAGGCTGATGTGCCACCAAAAGTTGTTGATTCTACCTCAAGAAATGCTCCATCAAGCAACTCCCAAACAACTACAAAGGCAATAGATACTTCCTCTACAACAAAGTTTGTTGGAGATACTCCTCCTAGAAAAACCCCAAAGAAAAGAAGCGAGGATCAAATTGGGAATCTTGCTGATTTAGAGGGCTTGGTAGAAGCTTAGCAAGAAGGTTATTGTAGTGTCAAATATGGCAATTCAGGAATAACTTCCCCAAAGGGAAACCAAATAACTAGAGGAAAGTAGAGGATATGGGTGGAGGCACATCAAGGGAAAATTAGACAAAGGTACAAAGGAAAAAGAAGAAGAACGAGGAAAAGTGTAACAAACAACACATAACCCACTTGGTAGGTGGTAAAATGGGGCAAGAAGCAATGGCGGGGATGAGGTCCCCCGAATGTGGCCTCACTGGTTCATAGCTCTAGTCAAAAGCGGCGGGTGCTACCCCTTAGCAATGATTTACCAAGCAAAAAAAAATTTAAAAACAAATATTAGATTTAATATTCTTATAAGATTAGATTTAGATATTAAAAAAATATTAATGTTATTAATAATATTAATATAAGAAATTTATATTATAATATTAATTAATATCATATTTATCTAAAAAAATATATTCTTTTTAATATGATATAACATAATGCATATAATATTAAAAAGAGAATATTAATGCTATTAGTTTTTTTTTTTAAATAATATAATAATGTAGATATACAGTTAGATTAATATTATTTTAAGATTATTATAAGATTATAAATATTAATTATAAGTTTAGAGCTATAACCAAAGGTTTTCTTACTGTTCTTTCCTACTGGTATGCTCCCCAAAACTAGATTTTGTAATATCTTATTTAAATATATAATATATATTAGTGGCTTGCCACTTTGGCCAAAATAAATAAATTATTAATTAAATATATAATTTAATATTAATTAATAATATTAGTATTTAAATTATAAATATACTATTAAATTATGTTATTATTATTATTTTTAATAAAAGGGTAAAAACTTTATTAATAATCAGAGAACAACATTACAAAGCATCAACAGGCCAATGCCCAAGAGCTGCCAGAACCAAACAAGAAACAAGAAACCACAACATTCAACAGTACTAGCATTTTCATCTTTAGTAAGAATCCCCTCCAAGTTGCGACGGAGCTCCAGAGAAACCTATCCCAACTCAGCAACATTCCAACCCTCTATATGCTCAGAAGCCCAATGAGCCAAACAATCAACTGCTATGTTCCACTCCCTCGGAATGTGTACGAAGGACACCATCTCCATCAAAGAGCTAATCTACAAAATCTACTGAACCAACCTAGTCAGCTGCTAGTGAACATCAGAAACCTTCCAATCCTTTAGCAAATTTATCATGACTTGTGAATCAGATTCACAGACAACCTTATGCCAGCCCAAAGCAAATGCCCACTCAAAAGTGTATAAGATTTCCAAACCTTCCATTAGATTAATGGGTTGCACCCCCTCATGAATAGAAAAGAAGAAAAACGTTGATCCCAAAGAGTCTTTGCCAATCCCCCCAACCCCTGCAGGCCCAGGATTACCCTGAGAAGATCCATCTGTGTCGATCTTCAAAATGCCAGTTGGGGGGCATCCATCTACTGATCCTAAGAACCCTTTGCCATAGGTGCCGACCTTTCCTGAGGCTAGCAGCCGCCAAAGATAATCCATGAATCCCCAATCTATCCACCACCTTAGCATCCCCTTTCCCCAAGGGAAACCCAACATCACATTTAGCAGCCATCATTTCCTGAATCATACCCATAATTATTTGCCAGACTTGTTGCACAACCATCTTCTCACCATGAAAAATCCTACAATTTCTCTCTAACCAAATCTGCCATAGGATGAAAGTAGGTCCCACATACCACACATCCTACAGAAAAGAGGCCACTGAAGGAGGCCTACCCAAACTGCTCCAAAATTCAATCAAAGAGGAAGCATGAACACAGGAATAGTTCCACACTCCCCACCAGAAAATGCCACAGCTGCGAAGCAAAGGAACAACGAAAGAACAAATGAGCAGACTCCTCCTCCCCTCCCCCACAAAGAACACAAACAGAGGGACCCTAAAAACCCAGCTTCTGAATGTTGTCCCAAGTCAAACATCTATTCTGAGCCAAGGTCCAAACAAAGCAGTTGGACTTTGGCCAAGAAAACTTGTTACATACTCTCCTCCACCAAGGAACCTCCATCCCCTCCAGCTTACAAGATAACAACACCTGATACCCAGAAGCAACAAAATAGACCCCCTTAGGATTAGGAGAACAAGAGAGGACATCCCCATCCAGGAGGGAACTACAACACCTACTAGAGAGGATATTGTGAAGCTCTACGCACTCTTCATTCAAACCAACATTAGGCCATTCATCAGAACACTTCCATCTCGCCTATACTAGCTGGTCATTAATAGAGAAGGCCATAAAATCACTCACCCTAGACCAGCCAGCTGCAAGAAACCTTTGGCACAGAGTCAACAGATCAGGGAACTGAGAAGTAATAGGAGGAAAACCATCCCAAGAATTAGACTAGAAATGAGCCTTTGACCCCCCTCTGCAAATCCAGAAAAGGCCATCCTTAACAAGCACCGCACCTTTCTTAAGCGTACTCCAAATCATCGAACCTCTCCCCTCCAGGGGAAATTGGGGAATATCCTGCCAAGCCACACCAGGGAAGTATTTATGAGATAAAATCCTAGCCCAAATCTGATCCTGCTCCACACACCATCTCCAATATAGTTTAGCCGCCAGTGCCTCCCTAGTCAAGGATGACTGCCTTAACCCAAGGCCACCAAACTGATGCGAAATACAAACAATATCCCAATTAACAAGGCTCCACTTCAAAGACAAAAAACTACTAGCCCAAAGAAACTGCCTGGCTAAAGAGTCTAAATCTTTAACAAATCCCATCAGGGCCACCTGAAGCATACATCTGTAGGTGGGAAGAACCTGTACCATCGACCTAAGCAACTGAGCATGGCCAGCAAAGGACAACCACCTATGAGTCTAGTGATTAACTTTCACCCGAAATTTTTCCAAAATATTTTTCCAAGAAGCCTTAGGCAACCTACCAACAGAGATAGGCGTACCATGATAGATCAAAGACCCCCAATTTGAAATCTCAAGATATGGGCAATCCGCCGTTGAATGGGCTCTAGGGTGTTAAAGAAGAAGATGGAGGACTTGTCTTCATTAATCTGTTGACTCAAAGTAGCAAGATACACATCCAACACCTTGCGTAAAATGGAAGCTTCCCTAACAATAGCCATGCCCATCAGAGCCGTGTCATCCACAAACTGTAAATGAGACTGCAAGGGCAGATCGCCTCCCCACCGCCACCCCTGAATAAGACCCATATCAACATTCCTTCTTATCAAACACCCCAAACCTTCTACAAAAAGAATAAACAAATATGAAGAAAGGGGATCTCCCTGCTGCAAACCACGAGAAGCTCCAAATAGCTTAAAATGCTCACCATTAGTTAACACAGAGAAGGAAACTGGGGTACCACAACTCATAACCCACTGAATCCAATCATTTCCAAAACCAAAATCTCCAAGCATCTGCTAGAGGAAAGACCACTGAACACGATCATAAGCCTTAGCCATATCTAACTTGATGAACATCACCTTATCTTTGGAACTGGCCATCGAGTGAATGGTTTCTGAAGCAATAACAACCCCATCCAAAATTTTCCTACCTTCCACAAAGCCACTCTATTCCTTTGAGATCAACATTCTCAACCACTTTTTTAATCTCTTAGCAATCAACTTGGTAATAATTTTGTAGATCACATTGCATAGGGAAATAAGCCTAAATTGACTTAACCTATCCACCCCATCACATTTAGGTATGAGAACTAGAAAGGTAGCATTCAAAGCCTGTAGCATCTGCTTGTTCTTCTGAGATTCCTAAACAACAACCAATAAATCCAACTTAATAATATCATAGAATTCTTGAAAGAATTCAATCAAGAAACCATCAGCTCCAGGAGCCTTCCCTTTCTTCATTTGAAACATAGTCTCCTCCAATCCTTCCAAAGAAATGTCCCCCATGAGATGCTCATTCATTTCCCTTGTGACCAAAGAAGGAATACATGAAAGAACCTGTACCTCCTCAACAAAACCACCATGCCCATCCTCCCTAAATAAAGATTCAAAATATTGAACAACTTCATTTGAGATTTCCTGAGAAGAGGAGAGCTTCTCCCCTCTTTCATTAACCAAAATCGAAATAGAATTACCCTGCCTCCTGGCTTTCACTGAGTTAAAGAAGAAAGCAATATTTTTATCTCCTTCTTGAAGCCACTCAATTCTAGCCTTCTGTTTCCAAAAGACTTCCTCTCTCAACTCACACTCCTCCAACATCTTTAGAGCCCTAGCCTCATCCTGGAGCAAGTCAACAGTCACTCCCTCTTCCCTGATCACCCTAGTGATACCGTCCAATTCAGCTTGAGCATGAGCCTTATCATGGAAAATGTTTCCAAAGCACTGTCTATTCCAATGTTTGAGCTGATGTTTGGTAAATTGAAGCAATTTAGCAAAAGTATACATTGCCGTACCAAATGCTAGTCTACCAAGCTTCCACCAATCAGCCACATGGACATGTAAAGATGGGTCCCGCAGCCACATGAGCTGAAACTTGAAGGAAGGAGAGCGAGGCACATGAGCAGAAACAATGGCAAGCTTGATAGGCCAATGATCCGAGCCCCTCCAATCTAAGATTTCATAACTAGAGGACCACAAGCCACCAATCCAATAACAGGAAACTAGGAAGCGATCCAACCTTTCTGTAATGCAATTATCCCCCGTCCTCTGATTGTTCCAAGTAAACCGACCATTACTGGGATTGATGTCAACCAAATTCAAAGTAGAGATGTTGTCTTGAAGAAGTAGCACCGAGGGATCCAACCTTGCAATACCTCCCCGCTTCTCAGTCAACTCAGCAATGGCATTGAAGTCACTAGCCATAATCCACTGATGAAGAGGAACCATGCTACGCACATACCTAATATGGGACCATAGCAACTGCTTGCCAAGAAGATCCAAAGGAGCATAAATATTAGAGAAAAGAATAGACTCTCCCATTTCAAACCAAGACGCCACCATAGAAATGGAAGACTTAAAGGATATCCACCAGAGAGGGCAGACCTTTCGAGGGTTCCACAAACAAGCCACACCCCCAGCCGAACCAATGGCACCAATGCACTGGCACTCACCACTCACCCATAACTTGGGCATCATACCTATCATACCCTCAATCGATAACTTAGTCTCTTGCAGGAAAAGAACATCAGGAGCATTACTTCTAATCAAATCATGAACAATTTTTTGTTGAGGGCCACTGTTCAAGCCCCTCACATTCCATGATAAAACAATCATTTTAGGGGATTCAAGAAATGAGAATCTAGAGTCTTATCAACCTTGACTCCACCAAATTTTCCCCTTTTAACTTAATCTTTTCCAAATCCTTCTTAGGACCAAGCTTGGAAGATTTCTCTCCCACTGCTTTTTTTTAGTCCTTTTGATGAAGTCCCAAAGGATCTAGGGAGACTTGACACTCCTCCTAATATCAATACCAACATTCAAAACTAGAGGAGACCCATCCCCACCATCCTTCTTCAACTCAGCTATAGGAACTAACTCCACTAGAACATCCATGTGAAGATCTTTGACCATTTGAGAAACTCCAACATCCTGAGCATCCTGAGTAGCCTCAGAGAGGAGACCTAGCTAGCCTGTACTCAGAGTTCCCTAATCAAGGTTTACCAGACCCGGATTCACTTCCTGTTGGCTAAGATAATCTAACACCTCAAATCTGTTAAAAGTATCCTCATCTTGTCTCTCTTTCAAGGTCCTCTTCTGACCCCTATTCCTATTGCGATCCCTGACAGGGACGTAACCATCTGCATCAGCCCCAACTCCAGGGATAGGATCCTTCCCCCTATCAGCCATAGGTGGGTTGCATGGAGGCTGAGAAGATGGGGGCTCCATAGGCCTAGCCTTTGGACAACGTCACAACAGGTGACCATATTCATGACAAAGATGACATCAGAAAGGGATAGTCTCATAATCCAAATGTTGCACCCAAGAGTAAGAACCTGCACACATATCCACATAATCTAGCAAGGGTTTTCTCAAATCAATTTCAGCATAGATATGGGCATAAGTCATTACCTTTCTATCCATAGTTTGTTGTGAGGAGTTGACTGGTTTTCCAAGCAAAGATGCTATCAACTGCAAAACATCATCACGACAACATTCCACAAGAAGTCGAGGAAGCCGGACCCAAACCAGAACACGATTCAATAGCTCCTTCAAAGGATTGAAACCCGCATGCCAGGGCTTGATAAACAACCCCACTTGGTTATGAAAATAGGGACCACCCTCAAAGACCCTATTTCGATCAGCCATGCAATCATAAGTTACCATGAAGTAATTGTTAGCCAACAACATAATGTCCATTTCACCCTCTAGCGACCAAGTATGTCGAGCCCAAGACACCAAAAATTGAGGAGAAACCCTCATCCCCAAAAATTTGCAATATAAGGAATGCCTGGAATAATATTCAATATCTTCAGCTATCATCTCAGGTGGAATGACCAGCTTGGGTCTCTCTTGTACCACTCAAGACATCCATTAACTTTGGTGATACGAGATCCTCCCGACATACGAACACCACCATCAACTAAATCCTGAAAGAAAAGGCTATTGTTAATAAATTTTGTTGCATGCAACGGCGACTTTGAGCCAATTGCAAAATGAAAGTCCATGCCTGAAGGGCCCAATAAAGTCTCCCCTAGAGACATTGAGGTAGCAGAGCCAAAGACGACCATGTGAGGCCGAACACCAACCCTTCCACCAAACACACCACTTCTCACCACAACACCCCACACCACACTACCACTCAGAATCAGAGGTAACAACGACCCCTTTCCCTCCGCACACCCCAAAAAGGTCGATCCCCCAGTAGCCAAATCCAATCATGCACGGGCATGCACCACCACCGAATCCCCAAGAGCAGGTGCACAACACAACACAGCGTGCCAAGGAATCCCCGAGTGCACAAAAATGTGGACCAAGCTAGAGATCTAGCCACGAACACCCTGCAGACACACCAACACCAGAAAAAAATTATGTTATTATTAATGCTATTATACTAATATAATTTTAATAAGTTTTAAGTATAACATTCTATTTTTATTTCTAAAAATTAAAAAATATAATATATTAATATCTAGATTAATTAATATTCTTATAAGATTTAAATGTAATATTCTATATTTCTAGCTAATAATAGATTTAATAATAGTATCAAGGTTTGGGGTTTATGGAATCTTCATAAATTAATCTCTTCAAAATTCTTTTCTAAAAATATGAAAAATAAAAAAATAATAAATGTAAAATCTAGAAACAAAGATAAAAATTCAAAATGTAGGTAATATATAATATTTTTATAATTATATTTTTTTATCTAAATATATTTCTAAAAAAATAAGATTGAAAATCAAAAAGCAATAGTTATATAACTAAAAAATATCTATAAATATCTTTCTAAAAAAATAAAATTGAAAATTAAAAAACAAAAATATGAAAAAAAATCTTATTATCTATTTGAAAAAATCTATATACATATTTTAAAGAATTGAAATTTAAAAATCATAAATCATAAATTTTACAAATCACTTAAAGTTGATCTTGGGTTCCTCTCGGCTCTTGAGGTGGGACTTCTTGTGGATGGGGGATCTCACGGGCAGGGGACTAGTCTCGCCCCAGGTACCCAAGATATGAACTATTGACCGGCAGCTGGGGTGCCGAGAACCTGTTGTATAAAAAAAAAATTGTCCAATACTTGATGATAGTTTAAAGCAAAGTAAAAAAAATCATATTAAATTAAAAAAAAGGTATATTACGGCCTATTAGATAAATAGTTCCACATTCAAATCTTAGTAGGTAGATAATATTAACAGTCTTCACCATACCAACATTCATATATTGAAATCTAAATGATTTACTAATACTATAAATGACAATCTTGTTACATTGTTGGACATATAAAATAAGTAAATATTTTAATTATAAATAGTTATAGTGTTTGGATAATAGTTAAGATGTAATATAAATGTTATAAATATACATAGTAAAATGGATAATATTATCAAATGTAATTTAAAGTAAGAGTTATAATATGAATTGATCAAATTGATTAAAATTTATGTGATTAATCTTAATAAAATATTATAATCATTATATTTAAATAATATTTAAAATATGATTTTTAATTTTAAAAGAAAATGTTAAAATAGATGATAAGATATATATGATAAAAATGTCGATAATGTATAGTGTGATGGTTAAGTTGTGGTGTTGTTATTCTTGTCACCAAGGTTCAGACCCTTATGGGAGTGATATTGTTGAGTAATCAAGTTGGGGATGATGTCTCTCTGCATGTGACCTTGTCAATTTATATGCTTGGTTAAAAGTGATAATAATAATAATAGAAACATTTAGACATTTTAAACATATATAAATATTCCAATTACAAATTATCATATCGTCTAAATAATGAATATTGTTGTACAATTTTTACAAAATATAAAATGATTATAATAAAACTTCTATTTGATGGGTGAAGTTGATCATTAGTTTTTGTTCAAATTATTTCTAAATAATTACATTTATAGAACCAATACATATAAGGGAGAGGGGCCTATAGTGGGCCACCCTAACTTCACACTTCTCAAAGTCTTTGGTGAAAATTTCAAATCACTTCCAAATTTGTACAACTTATTTGGCAAGTCCCCTACTTATAAAAATTGATTTTAAGGCCACATCATCAAATATGATGCCACATCAGCATGCTTTTTGTCAAGGTATCCAAAACGGTCCAAAAAAAAGGTGAGACCAATAGTGGGTCACTAAGTCATGTATTATTGGTACGTTGATGTGGCATCACATGATTTGCCAATTTGTGTACTTTATGGATACAAGTGTTTTGCAATTGGATATTAATTGTAAGTTAATTGGATATTAAGCCTACCCACTATGGAGCCCACTTAGACCTGCTTCTATACCAATTATTGGACCCCTACCCACTATAGGCCCCTTTCCCCTAATACATACTATTATTTCAATTAACATTTTTTTTCTATTTTAATTAGTTCTGTTTAACACAATGTTAAAAAAACTCTCATAAAGTGATCTATATACTATCTACTATCTTATATATACCAAATTCCAATCCATATTTTAAAAAATACTTTAAAAAATAAAAAATTCACAACCATTTTACTCAATCATAATGATTATATATGTGTAGAGGATTTTATGCCAAAATCCACGTGGAAGACCAAACACAAGATATACCAATTTGTATGGAAAGTGAGTTTTTTAATCATGGAGTGGACCCTTTTTTATAGGTAAAATTGATGGTGTAGATATTCCATGAAAGCATACAAATGTTTGTGGCTTGGAGGCCAAGAGCCCATCCCTTTCAAGAAATAAAATTTGGACCCATTTGAGTTTTTAGATTGATTGTGAAGATCCTCTTTTTAAAGTGCATTAACTTAACTTTCTAGAAAGAGTTTGTGTGATAAGGAAAGCATTGCATTGTATGAAGTGGGCTTCAAACAAAATCTTTATGTGCAACACTTTGTTTTATATGTATAAAGGGACACTCAAAGGTTTGCCTTTAATTTAAATAAATTATTTTTCTTTTAAGGTTCTTGCAATCATAATGATAAGCATTAGTGGAAGTGAATGTACATTTGCTATTCTTATAAAGAGATCCTTCTGTGTTCTTATGGGTTAATGAATTTTAAAATAAATATAAGCGTAGCTAAGGTATTATAAAATGTTAAAAGTTCTATTATATTTAATGTTATTTTAGTAATTATAAAATTTTAAAAGTTTTTTTTTTTTTAATGAGGGGAATCGGGTGCAGCACGGCCCCATATAACCCCCCACCACCGGTAAACTTTTTATCATGACCGACAATGCTGACGGGACACACCAACCGGTACCACGGGAGTGTCGGAGAGTCAAACCCATGGTGGGCGCCCTGCAACAGGGAACACCTTAACCAACTGGGCTCGGACCGACACCCCAAATTTTAAAAGTTTTATTATATTTAATGTTATTTTAGTAATTTATTGATACAGGGAATAAAAGTTTATATTCTATTAAAAAAAAGTTTTTTTAGTTTAGTGTTAAAAATTGAGAAGTATGTATTCCATCAAATTTGTTCATGGTATGATCTTACCTTCATATCTTATTTGTTACATCTTTGAGAGATTAAAATATGATGAATGATATAATTAAGAAACAATGCC
Source organism: Sequoia sempervirens (assembly GCA_007258455.2). Taxonomy (NCBI): domain Eukaryota; kingdom Viridiplantae; phylum Streptophyta; class Pinopsida; order Cupressales; family Cupressaceae; genus Sequoia; species Sequoia sempervirens. The sequence continues at coordinate 382,057,178 of VDFB02193867.1, read as the reverse complement.
ATCATCTTCACTAATATACTCAACTAATAAAATTACAATTTTTTAATAAAATATTATAAATTAAAATTTGAATTTAAATATATAAAATAACTAGATAAAATTAATTTGTGTAGTGGTAGTAGTTAAATTAATAAAAAAGACCTGCTATGATCTTTAAAAATAGCTTAGGAGATGATATTCATAGATGTAATATGATTTTTGATTTGATATTTGAAAACAATCTTAGCTTTTAACAAAATGTTTGAATGTAGAATAGTATCATTTCATGATTATATGCACTTTGTTTTGGCAGAAGTTGAAGAAAAAGTTAGTCTTCTCATGAGAAATTCGTTATTTAACATCATAATATTTTATTCTTCCCAAATGAAAAGGGTAATGATAAAAAAAAGAGGAAAGCTAGGGATATAGATTCATTGCTTTATATTAATTTTATAATAAAAAATATATATTTCCTTTTTTATATATAATCAATGATAATCAACATTTAAAAAGTCAACTTTAATGATCATTATTATCATTTGTTAAAACAACTATTTTATTAATAATATCATTTTTATTAATTATGATAATTAGAGTAACCTTTTACAAGATTTTTTTTTTTGGTAAAATAATATCATCATTTGTTGTTTATAGACAAAGATGTGCAATGTTCATATTAAATGTTACAACCCAAAAAATATGTGATTTCATTCCCTCCCAAATGAATGGTCCTCATCATTTCTTAAATCTCTACTTCCCATTTGAATCCTCACTAAATCCACATTAGTAACTAGTAACTTAAGAAGAAATTTAACCAACTGGTGAGTTTATTCTACCATTTCCCTATCATGGTGAAGTGATGGGGTTTTGAATGAGCATTATAGGAGGTAAAATAAAAAATAGGAGTAACCCCTACTCTTAGCCTTCTACAACTTTAGAGTGAAGTCTCTCAACCTAGCCAACCCAACATAGACATGAAACCTCCCCTTTATATCTCTAGATGATGCCCTTGAGAATAACCCCCAAAACTTAGCTCTTGTTAGTGGAAATAATCTAATAGTCCATACTAGTCTATATATTCTAGTGTTATGCCCAAACTACCTCTGAAGTTCACACTCATAGCTTATCATTTAAGAAGGTCGAGAGATTCTAAATGAATATAAAGCCAACCTTTGTATTGACTTGATTGAAAATTTCAACTTCCAAGTAGTTAGAGCCAAATACCTCTTTAATGTATTGCTCTATCAACCCATTATGTATAATAAGTGTGATCTCTAATATTTTCCATCTCTCATTTCTCTACATATAAAAAGAATATAGACCCCACATAGCTTTTGCAAACCATACCTTCTACCCCACTTATTACACTTGGCACAAAATTGAATTCATGAACTAATTTGCCAATCATTTTCCCACCAATAACAATTAATGCTTATGTGGTCTGTTAAATGTGAAACTAAAGGGGAAAGATGAATTTTCATGGCCCAATGATGTCATTTTCTTGTGCTTTTATTAAAAAATAACTTGAGAATTATTAGCACTTTATGATTTTCTTTGGGATCTTGATTATTTTATATCGAGAAAATTGAACCAACCATTTATGATGTTATTAATTATAAATGTCTCTTACGAATAAACCCCCAACATAGCAAGAAACTCCACTATTTTATTTTATCTCTATAACAATGACATAATGAATACATTTTAGAGGTTTTCAATATTGATCATGCTAATATAAGGAAATTATGATTATGTCTATTGAATCTCCTTCAATAATATTTAAAAGGGTGTAGGTTTCCATTTCATTAGTATTCCTCTCAACTAATTTCTTAAGTACAAATTTGATTAAAAATTTAAAATAGTCTCAAATAATACACTTAATACTAAAATATGAAATCAAATTCTAAACTACATATTTTTTATATTAGATACAGAAGATTACAACGTTTTTACATATCAAGTGTGTTATTGTTCATCAACAGTTATTCTTTCCATTTTACACCAACTTAGAAGCATTTAAACCTTGGATGCTTACGAAATTACAACACATAGTCAGGCTTATTTACATCAGCGAGTAGAATGTAACTTTTAATGCTAAAGATATATAGCAAAACAATACAAAACATCAACCTGTTGTCCCTACTATTAACATTTTACCACCCACTGAACCTATTGTTCCTTGCTATAGATTTCATATTCACAAGAACCTTTGTTGCTTCTTGCTGAGTCATTGAGCTTTTCCCCTCCCTGGTGTTACTATTTTGTGCCCCTCCCTCTTTGTTCTTTGCTCTATCTTTAAGCTCTTTCTGGAATTCCTGCAGTGCCTTTAGGAAGATCTCCACCCTTGGGTGCCTGTCTTTCCAAGTATGCCCAAAAAGCCTTACCTCTTATATATCAATGTTAAATGTTCTTTTCTCTAGAAATTTCTAGAATTTGTCCTTTGAAATCTCGATGGTTATGCACACCTTCATAGAAAACATTATACATTATGAATCTCTTGCAAGACTTAATAAGCCACCTCCTATGCCCCTTAAATTTGTCATCATTCTAAGTTTTCCATATAACCCACAAGGTTTCAGTGGATAAACACACCAAAATAGAGAGAGGTCCTTATTCATTTTATTGTCAATTTCAAGTAATATTTTGTAGGATTAGGTTCATCATTGTTCCCTCAAATATTTTGTTCATTACAAAGGAGTTTCCATATTTATTTGGCATACATGCGATCAAAACAAATGTGTTTGATTGATTAAGGTACCTTGCACATATTGCAGATATCAATGGACCATTGTGATCAATTTTAAAAGGTAGCCTTTGCAATAGCAACAACCATCTGAAGCAAGATTTTTTTGATTCCAATTCTTTTGACAAGGACCTTTTGTTGAGTCTACAATTAAACTATTTTTTGAATAAAGGGGTAAAAATGTATTAAATCAAGAAGAAGCCATATAGATTAGAAACAACCTCAACACCAGTCCCCCAAGGATTGTGGGATCAACATCCATAACTTATTACAATACCAATAAGAGGAACTAGTCCCCCATGAATCAAATCTAAAAAACCCATCATACAACCATGTCCTCAAGAACAAGTCTATCAAAAATCTAAAATATTTTGGAGATAAATGTTCAACTTGCTAGTTCCACATATTCTTAGAAGCCCATTTGGCCAAGCAATTAGCCACACTATTCCACTCCATTAGGATATGAAAAAAGGAGATAAAATCAAGCATGGTACTCAATCAAAGAATATGTTGAGCCACCAAGGCTAGTTGTGAGTGAGCACCTGCAACCATCTACACATTTAACATATTAAATAATATTTGAGAATCAAACTCACAATTTTTTTTACGACATAGAAAAGTACAAGAGCTTCAAGAGCTATAATAATAGCTAGACCTTCCATAAGATTATTTGAGTGCTAACCTTTGTAAAATAGAAATTAAATAAATGAAATTTCTAGTGTAATCATGCCCACCACCACCAATCCCAACATGCCTCAGATTTCCCCTAGAAGAACCATTAGTATTTACCTTTAGAACACCTTCTAGTGGTGGGACCATTTTCCCACCTGCTGATTCTTCTAACTTAAGTGACAATTTCTCCTCACACAAGGTGGTCCTGAATCACTACCATATAAACCCAAATACTTGGCCACCACTTCCTCCTCACTGTCAAAAGGGTTACTCACATTACATCTAGCCTTTATATTCTCTTGTATCATACCCACTATTCACTTCCAAAGCTATTGAACCACCATTTTTCTCCCTCGAAATATCTTGCAATTTCTTTCATGCCATGTCTGCCAAATGATAAAGGAGGTCCCAATACTCCATGCCACTTGAAGAAAGGAATAATTCATCGGGAGTCTTCCCATATTTCCCTATATCTCGACCAAGGAAGTAGCATGCACATAGAAGTGCCTTCAGATTCTCCACCAGAAGTGCCAAATTTCTATACAAAAAGAGCATTGAAAAAACAAATGAGTGATACATTCTTCACTATTGCCACATAAAATACAAGCAAATAGTCACTGGAAGGTCCTTCTTTGAAGGTTATCCTAGGTAAGGCATCTATTCCAAGCTACCAACCACAAGAAGACATTGCATTTCGACCATGATAATTTATTCCATGCTCCCTTCTACCAAGAAACCTCCATCCCCTCATACTTCTAGGAATGTAACACTTGATACCCATAAGCCACTAAATAAACACCTCTAGGATCAAGGCTCCAAGAAAGGATGTCACTCCCTCCTAGAGAGTTGCACTTTCTACCAACTAAAATCCTTCTTAGTTCTTCAAATCCTTGATAGAACCCCCAATAGGCCACTTTGAAGGATCCTTCCATCTAGCCACCTCCACTTTCCCTAATCATTGGGTACATTTAAAATGCTCAACACAAGACCATCCAAATTCCATAAAAATATTACAAAGCCCATGTAAATGAGGATGCATGGACATGATTGTGGGATACCCATCCCAAGAATCATGCCAAAGGAGGGATTCAAAGCCCCTGTTGTTAATCCAAAACAAACCCCTCTTAATCAAGTTGACACCATTTTTAAGAGTTTCCAGGATCACAAATACCTTACCAAACAAATAGACCCTTGGTAAATCTTCCTTTGACAATCCCCTTAGGTACTTAAAGTTGAGGACCCTAGCCCAAATTTGATCTTGATTAGAGCACCAATGCCAATAGAATTTGGTTGCCAAGGATTGAACATTGAGGCTAACATATCTCAAACCAAGACCCTCTTCCTGATTTGGTCTACAAATAGTTTCCCGCTTTACCAAACACCATTTTGAAGATGCCAAAATTCTATCCCACATGAATTTCTTTGTGAGAGAATCCAATTCCCTAACAAAACTGATCGGGGAAACCTTGATAAAGCACCTATAGTTAGGGAGTGATTGTACCACAAATTTTAGCAACAAAACTCTCCCAACAAAGGAAATCCATCTATGGGTCCAATGATTGACCCTCACATGAAGCTTATCTAGTATAATTTTCCAAGTCCCCCTAGGCATAGGGACAACATAGAGGAATGCCTAGATAAAGTAGGGAAAAATTTCCTATATGAAACCTGAGAATCTGAGCAATCTAATTTTGAGAAAAAGGAGTATTAAAGAAGATAATAGAAGATTTATCTTTATTGATTTGTTGTCCCGAGGCTACTAAATAAATATCCAAAAACTATTTGAAGTTAGCAGCTTCTCTAATTTTGGCAACCCCTATCAAAGTGGTATCATCCACAAATTGTAAATGAGACTGTGAGGGAATTCCGTTGCCCCATCTCCAACCATAAATAGGACCTTGATTAATTTGAGACTTGATGAATCTCCCTAGTCCCTCAGCCAGTAAAATGAACAAATACAGTGATAAGGGTTCCCCTTGCCGAAGACCTCTAGATGCTCCAAACAAGGCCAATGGATCCTCATTAACAGGAATTGAGAAGGGAGTAGATGCAACATAGATCAACCCATAGTTAAGCCAAGATCCATTAAAAATCTCTAAAGGAAAGACCATTTGACCCTATCATATGCCTTTTCCATATCTAATTTAATAAATGTATCCTTCTCTTTTGACGTGGCAATGGAATGAATACTTTCATCCACAATGATCAATCCATCCAAAATCTTCCTATTTTCCACAAAACCTCCATGCTCTTCAAAAATAAGCCTATTAAGCAAAGGCTTAAGCCTTTCCACTATTAGCTTGGACAAGATCTTATAAACTACATTGCAAAGAGCTATGGGCCTGCATAACTTCAAAGAATTAGCCCCTTCCTGCTTAGGGGTAAGATCTAAAAAGGTAGAGTTCATAGCTCTCAACATCTATTTATCCTCTAAGATTCTTGCATAACCTCGAGAAGATCAAATTTAATAACTTCTCAGAATTCTTAAAAAAATTCAGTCGGGAAACCATCAAGAGTAGAGGCTTTTCCTTTCTTAATTTGGAACATAATGCTTTCCAACTCATCTAGAGAAATGGGGATAATAATTCTCACATTCAATTCCATAGACACTATCAAAGGAATACATGCCAAAATACAAATTTCTTCTTCAATCACACAGGGCATATCTTCTAAAAATAAAGAAGAAAAATGTTGTGAAGCCTCTCTATACATTTCTCTTAAGGAAATTAGATGATCTCTCTATGAAGAAATAAGAGAAGAGACCATATTCCCATACCTCTTTTTCTTGACTGAATTAAAGAAGAAAGTTGTATTTCTACCCCCCTCCTAAATCCATTCTACTCTAGCTATCTACTTCCAATAGATCTCCTCACACAATTCCCATTCTTGAAGATCCTTCAAGGTAGAGTTGCTTCTTCCATGAGGAGAAATTCATACAGACCACACTCCCTAATCTAATGGGTAATAGTATCCATGCTATCTTGAGCATTTGACTTAGCTACAAAATATGACCAAAGCAATGCCTATTTCATATCTTGAGCTGGTGTTTTCTAAATTGGAGTTTCTTGATAAAGGAGTACATTGCCATTCCATTGGTTGGCCTACCTCGACACCACCACTCAATCATAAGGTCTTGCAACTAAGGGTCTCACAACCATATAAGCTAAAAGTTAAAAGATGGGTTCTCCAAGGATCTGAACCTCTCCACTCAAGAATCTTTGAACTAGTTACCTAATTACTACCTATTGGAAAATAGGAAACCAAACATCGGTCAAGTCTCTTTGAGATAGAGTCTTTACCACATCTCCTATTACTCCAAGTAACAAGCCATTCCCAGGCTTAACATCCACTAGATTTAAGAAGGATGCATTATCTTGAAGCATAAAGAAAGAATATTTCAGTCTTTCCACCCCTCTATTTTATTTCATTAAATTTTCCAACCAAAATCCAAGGATATAAAAGTACTAAAGATCGAAGATTCCAAATATGAGTCCAAAGATATTTTCCAAGGATGTTAGTGGGAGCATAAACATTTGAGAGGAACAAAATCTCTTCAAACTCCAAACTAGAGGCCACCATAGAGATAGAACATCTACTAGAAATCTACCAAAGAGGGGTAATCTTCAACAAATTCCATAAGTAGGCAACCCACCTACATTTCCTTGGGTACCAATACATTGAAATTAACACCTCTACCATAACTTGGATGCCATATTACACATATTTTCCAAAGATAACTTAGTCTCCTAGATGAAGAAAATATCTAGTAAATGAACATTAACCATATCTCGAACAACTTTTTTGTCGAGGTCCATTATTCAACCCCTTGCATTTCATGATATGACAATTACATCTAAAAGTTGTGAAAATGAGAGTCAATAGTTTTCACTAACCCTGACTCCACCAATGATTCTCCCATAAGTTTAATTTTATCAAATCCTTCTTTTGCCCCACCTTTAGAGGCTTCTTTGGGGCTCCTTTCTTGAGATTCTTTTATTGCATCCCTAAAGGGGGTGGGGCTCTACAACCTTTCCCTAAATCCAAAAAATACCTTCACTACTAAGGGATCATCCTCAACCAAAGTCAATTTATCAAACCCCCCACTAGATACATGAATAACCAAAGCATCAATATTACCAAAAGTAGGACTAAAAGCCATATGTGAATCAAGACCCCCACCCACCTATAAATCCTATATATCCACATCTCTATTTACAGGGGATCTACCACTAAATCACCAACCCTAAGATTCAAGTCTCCTAGGCTCTCCTCTTAAAGATCAAAATCCTTTAACACATCAAAACAATTTAAGACCCCCTCTTCTTGTCTATCTTTGAGAGATCATTTTGAACCTCTACCTTTATTGCAAGGCTTGATTGGGATAAAGCCATCCTTGTCAGCTTCCTCCCCCAACATAGGGGTCTTCCCTTTATCCATGTCTTAGGATCATGACAAGAGGCACATTTAAATGGGATCCTATATGATTAGATCTAGGACACATTCTTTGCAAGTGACCATACTCATGATAAATCCTACATTTGAAAGGAAACGCTTCATAATCCAACTATTGGATCCATGAAGAGGAGCCAAGGTAGATTTCCAAAGAATCTAGTAAAGGATTATTTAAATCAATTTCAATGTATATGTGGGAATAAGTAATTACCTTTTTATCCAACATTTTTTTGAAGGACCCACTGGCTCAAGCTTAGCAACAAAACCATCATATGAAGGATATAATTTCTCTAGAACTCTAATGGGAACCGAGGTTGTCGAACCCATATAGGAACACAAGTCATAATTTCCTCCACCAAATTAAAACCCACATGCCATGGCTTTATGAACAAGCCAATCTAATTATATAAATAAGGCCCCTCCTCAAAGGCCTTGTTCTAGTTAGCTAAGCAATTGAAATCCACCATAAAATAATTGTTGGACACCAACATCACCTCCATTTCACCTTTAGGGTTCCATGTTTGACGAGCCCACAACCCTAGGAAGGGAAGAGAAACTCAAACCCCATGAATTTATAAATTAAAGCATGATTCCTTAGGTAATTGGCATCTTCTTCAATCAAATCATGTTGGATCACTAAAAAAGGTATGTCCTGACTTCTTTCCAAACATCCATTAACCTTTGGAATATGAGGGTCCCCATTCTTTGGAGACCCTTCCCTGGAACCTTGCTTAGTAAGTTAATATCACTTGCATGCAAGTATGAAGATGAGTCATTTGTAGTTAAAGCCTCTCAAAAGGGCATACTAAACTTTAGACTTGCATCTCTAGCCAATGCCATAAGCTTCAAAAAAATGATAAAAATCCCTATCAAATCACCCAACACTTCAACAAACACAAAGAAAATGCCCCACAAAAAAACTTTACAAAATTTCCCTTTGAAACATAGAGCAAACTCAAACTCCCACCCAAGAAAACACCAAAAAGAACCCTCACCTGTGATGGAAAAAAAATTGCATGCAAAAGGAAAAGGCGACAATGAAGAAGGTGAACACAACTCCAAAAGAGAAGTTGTGGCAAGGCCATTCAACCCTATCATATGGGGTCCATAAAGCACAGGCCATCACCCAATAACCTCATTCCCATCTGCTCCATCCCCTACAATTAAACTATTTAGATCTATTAATAATACACATTTTATTCTTGTAACAACCAAACAAATTATTACAAATTCTATATCTTTATTAACATATCTAATTAACATGAATAAATAATTAATAAATCTAAGGACCTAGTGATTTATTGCATCCCTTTAACTTATAAAGTGGATAGATTTATAGATAATATGAAGAGAGTCAACACATTTGATTTTAAATATGAATACAAATTTTAATTTGTATTTTGAATTTTTTAAAATTAGTTTTTACTTTAAATTAAATTATAGTCTATGTAACCATTGTTTTATGTAGATTGGGTGTTTCACAATTAGATTTTAATAATCTTGTGATTTACTTTGTATTGAAAAAATTTAAAGATAATAATATATATATACGAGAAGAACAGTTAATATATTGTCGAGAAAGAAATAATAATCATAACATCAAAGGTTGCCATAGAAAAACAACAAGCCCCCAAATAGTTAGCCCTTAAGACTAAAATAATTATTACAAATAGCCAAAATCCCACTAGAAATGTCTACAAAAGAACTAAACAATGCAAAATTGAGGAGAAATATTATAATCTATGTAGACACGTAAAATATATTGATTGACATTGTGCATCTAATCCTGACTTACTAACATTGTTTCTCCCTAAATCATCCCTCGGTCTAACCATTTAATCAAATCCCCATATTTGATTAAATTCATCAATTTTCATCCCTTAATTGAATAAATCATTTTATCTGATTAAGTCAATTCCTTCTGTTAATTAAATCAATCCATATGATCTAATTATCCCTATTTAATTAAATAATCAATTTTATTTGATTAAATCTCTAAAGTCTATCCATTAAATTAAATAAATTAAAACCCTATTTGATTTAATCTAACATCATCTCTTTTAATTAAATAAATCAAAATCCTTATTTAATTAGTCTCTTGTCATATTCCTCTCTTATTTGATTTAAATAAATCCATAAATCTAAGTCAAATAAGTCACATCAACAAATCCCCTGTTAAATTAATTAACCCTTGATTAATTTAATCTCATCTCATGTCCCATCCTCTAGATAATGCAAGTTGCACATGAAAATAGATTTAATTCATTTATTAAATCTCTATTTTCCTCACATGGCATCTTTTGGAATATTCTCTCAATTTGAATTCAAAAATTCCAAGTCAACATGTACATCCAACAAGGCAATAACTTTCTCACATGTCCTTTGCCTTGAGCCAAGTGGCATTTATTGCATTTTCCCTTCCCTCTTGCATGTCATTTCAACAAATTTGAATTTCAAATATTGGCATTTATTGGCACAAACCCCAAATCGTGCACATCCTTCACCCACTCATAGCTTGATAAGTGGCATCATATCATTAGATGAATGTTAGTCTCACATTGCTCAAATTTGGACTTTCATCCATCTTGAAAATCTATAAATAAAGGGCTCATATCCTCATTTCATCATCCACAATCCAAGCAAAGTTACCATGCTCAAATATCTCTTGAATTCCATCTATTATTATTGAGTCATAACTAGGTTTTGCAGATTTTTGGCTTGGAGTCTTCATTCTTTATCAACAAAGTGGATCAATCTCTCCAACATTCGAAGCTTGCATCTTAGGAATTGGGAAAGGGCCAATTTTCACATCAAATTGGCACCAATTCCCCCATGGGATCATGAGTTTGCACATTTGATTTAGGATTTTATCTATTTCATTGTTTTTGTTTTGTTCTTCATTGTTTTCTTTCCTATTTTGAGTTTGTAAATGGATTTCATAGGGAATCCTTGTTTAGGCTTGCAATATCTAACTTGAGGTGTTTATTCTCTTTGTTTTGCAGGTACCTAAGTTGGGGTTCGCACAATCTAAATTTAAAAATACTTTACAACTATCTAGAGCAAAGGATATCCTCTTCTTGGAGCTGGAGAAATTGAAGTTTATTTTTTTCCAAAAGAATGTTGGTCTTAGAATGACCCTTGGTGACCCCCTACAACTAAACACAAAATAAGATAGTTTGGGAAAAGATGTTCGAGCAAAAATTTAGCATTTCTACCTCCTGGTGAGAAAAATGATTTGAAAACACTACCAAACACCTATTTTCCCATATATTAAGCAAAATGATTTGTCTCATGGTATCTTTAATGTTATGATTACCAAGATCATAAATAAAAAACCATAAAATTCCACAAAATACTTGCATACAATAGCCTAATTTACATTATCAAAGAGTTGAGTAAAATGTACAATGTAAACTTGCTTATATAGGCAAGGTGGTGAAGGTAGTTAAGTCGAACACAATGATTGATTAACCCTTCAATGATGGAACACTTGTTAACTCCCATGACAAGTGCTCTTGTGAGTGCCAAGTGACCATGCAAGAGTGTCTCACAAGGTGAGGACACTTTTCTTAACCACATGAGGTGAGAAAGACTCTAGAATAGCTTAAGTAGACTTAAGAAAATGTGAGTATTTAAAACTAGAAGGTAATGGAAAATTAATTAGTTATCTAACAACTCTACTTACACCAACACACCCCATAAGTGCAATTTAGAGAGTAATGTATGCATGATGATGAGTCTTGGCTACTAGGCCATGTTAGATAATTATTTATAAATGTCTCATAAAGTGGAGACAAGGAGAAAAGCCTTGTGGGAAATAAAAAACCCATCTCCAAAAGAGAGACTAAGTAGCCTCCCCATAAGATGATGACGACTTCTCTAAATGTTTCTCAAATGATCCATGCGAAGACTGATGTAGAACATGTATTAAAGAAGTGATAAAGAATCTCTAGATGCTCTCGATGAAGCATATTTGAATTTTTATGCAAGAAGTGATGCTTTTCTAGAAAGAATATCTTGATGCTCTCGATGAAGCATCTCTAGAATCTCATGTAGTAGATGATGGTGGGCAAGTTGATCATCTTTTCAATTATTCTCACATTCTTTAAGTTAAAACATAGAATCACAAAAGAAATGTAAAAGAAATATAAAGTGCTCAAGGTATGATGACAATAAAACCCCCCTTGATTATTTTGATCCCCCTGAATTGACACTTTATATGTTTTAGTACATATAACAAGCTTAATATAACAAATAATAACACTTTATAATTGAGTATGATATCATTTCTAATAAAATAGGAAAGTGATATTCACTTTCACAAAAGCATTACTTATTTTGAGTAGCTAATCAAAAGATACAATAATCATATGTGTCTAATTTTGCACTTAGAAACTAAAAGTTTTCCTTTTACGAAAGGAGACAAAATATGTCATAAAGAACACATTTTTTTATATTATTTTGATGCTAAAGTCTCGGAAATGAAAATGGTTTTTTTCAACTATTCACAATCAAAATTTTAACTTACCGTTTGAAAATTATGACAAAAAGAAAAAGACTCCCCCTTTATGAACACTATGAAAAACCCAATGATTTTCCCTAACCACTAGAAATCAACATCAAATGCTATTTGTTATAATAGTTATTTAACATATAATTTAGGGGTTAGCAATTTGTTGAAATACCTCTAACTTTTATGTTAGAGGCTTGATAAGTGCTAGCAAATTTCATTAAAATTTAAACAAATATCACACAAAACATAACATATAACCAAAAAAATGCTAAATATAGGAAGGTGATTATGCCGTACGTGGAGGTACGTTGGCTGCATGGGAGATCTTTGAGAGCCATTGAATATTGAAGAGCTACGTGCAGGTATGATCAAGTACGTGGATTTTGTGTTGCATGGCGATGGAGTTTGATGTCACATGCCTAATATGGATGAGAAGAAAGGTAGTGGAATCTTTGGAAAGCGACAACTCTAAGTTCTCACCTTCGACTCAACAAATCGTTCTCCCACCCCCATGTAATCCTCTTCTCCAGCTGCAGCTTGGAGAGATTACTCTATGATCTACTTAGCACAGGACACCATGGAATGCCTGTATCACCAACAGGAACACATGATCCAATGGCGACTTCTTCCTATACGCCAACAAACCTACAAAATGCTCAACACCATAACGCACTGGAATTGAGAACCTCTCTCAAATCACATTGGCAGGTCGCCTATGCCATAGGGCATGCATCCAATGACAGTCAAAGATTGATTATTAAGAGATTGCAATGGAGGTCAATGCATATTTGTACCTACAAAAAAACTTGCATGTTGGCTTCCTGCACTCAATAATAGGCAGTGGCACATAGATCGAATCTTAGAGATCATGCAAACAAATTAATACAAAGAAATTTATGGCATGAATAGGATGCTTGGTTGATGCTAATTTGCGCATGTAAATCAATGAATCGTTTATGCAAAGACTTACACTTTTCAAGAAAACTTAGAATCACACCTTGCTTAATATGGTCTGCCAAAAAATCACACCCAGAGATCCAAGTACATGCAAATCAAATTGGATGGACTTCTAGACTAGGCTTGATGCAAGATTTTGGTAAGGGTTTTTCCTACATGGATTTGATATTATGTTATGATTTCCAAGATCATAAAATAAAAATTAGAAACTTCCACAAAATACTTGCACACAATAGCCTAATTTACATTATCAAATATATGCAAGGTGGTGAAGGTATTCAAGTTGAACAACCAAATGCTCAAAGGTGCCCATCTTTCAATGATATTTGTTATTCTTCCAATAAATTTGGATAAAAAGCAATGGAATGTAGAAGCAAACTGAATCAAAATGTTTCATCTTTTACTGGTCAATGCTTTACATCCAAGAAGTTTGGATGTAGAGAAAATGAATGCAAAAGTCAAATAATGAATGCATATAACAATGGTAGAATGGTTCAACCTTTCAATGGTTACTGTCTTACATGCTATGGATTTGGACACAAGGCTAATCAATGCAGATCTAGGATGAATGGAAGGAATGTTTTTCAAAAGATTGTTGTATGTCCCAATTGCAATAGACTTGGAAAAATTGCTAAATTTTGCAGAAGTAGAAATACAGGGAAGGATAATCCGGTAAAAAGGAATGAACGAATTAAAAATATTGATCTAGTTGAAGTAAAGAAGGAAACGAAAAATATATGGAGAAAGGAAGAGGGAATTGAGAACAAGGAAGAATTAGAGACTAAAAATGAATCTATACCACCCTTTGATGCAAATTATTCATCCAAAAATTGAACCTAGGCATTGGCTTAGGGGGAGCAATAACAGATAATCAAATTTAACCCCCTGTCAATATGAGGTGCCATGGATTGGCACGAAGATATGTGATGGAGATGCATAGCAGTGATCTTTTGGAGAAGAATTTGAAAGAAAATATGCAAATGCAGAGATTTGCAAAGTGATTTAGACTTTACTGTTACATAGAGAAGGGTTTCACTAGCTTTATTGTTTAGCACATTGAATGTGATTTAGGGAAGAATCAAAGGGCTATATGTTCCTACACTTAGTTGATTTTATTCACTTTTATGTATTTGGAGTGAGTAGAGCATGTTGAATTGAATTCAAGAGTTCAAAGGCAATTTGTGAAGTAGAGCATCCAAACCCTAGTTTTGGTTGAGCAAGAAAAAGGTATTTACCATTATATAAAATTGAAATAGATTTTTTTTTGAAGCATTTGAATTCAATAGAGATGGCTACACCTACAATAGTTCAAATGTGAACGAGAAATCCTGACTGAAATTCAAGAAATTCCCCATGAAAGTTTTTGAGAATGACTCACTTGAAATATTTTTGAGTATTCCATATAGGGTTTTTCCTACAAAAGATATTAGGGCATACATCCATAGGAAAATGGAAGAGTATAACCATACAAGATTTACAAACCTATGAACAAATCAATTTATTGGATATGATTACAAAGTTAAGTAAGAGTATGAAAACCTAGTAAGGAAGAAACTAGATGCCTGGCAATGGTTTCTGTGCTTCATTTATGATGATGAAACTAAGTTTGTTAGAATGGCATTGAGAAAAGTGCATGAAAAATTCATATGGACCGGCATGCCTAGTTTGATATCAAAGGAAGTCATAAGGGAGGTTACTATATTATGTGCCACTAGACCTATACCGGTATTGAAATATGTGAAGAACAAGGATGTGATAGAATTAACTAGAGCTACATTTTATCAAAGATCTCCCACTATGAACACCATCCAAAATTCTATAGTAAGATATGTAGCAAAGGTTATAGGATATAATATATACTACACCAACAAAGAGAATTCAGTGTCAGTGAGAAAAAATCATGTAGCATATGGTATGGTGGAAAAGGGATAGGACTATGACTTGTGTGAGTTGTTCCAGTAACAACTCTTTGACAACTTGAAGAAAATTAAAGAGAAGAAATACCCCTTCAAGTTTGGATCTTTGGTAGTTTGTTCGTTGTTCCACTTTTTGAGGGAGCTTTTGGGAAGAAGCAATGTCATATGGGATAAGAGAAGACCAAAATCTCATCAAATTTTAGAACACCTTCATAGCCTTGGTGATATGAAAGCTCAAAATGAAGCACTTGCTACATTCTTTGCAGTGTTCCAAAAGAGAATGAATGAAAGGGAGAGGATCCCTAAGTAAATGGTGGATAAATATGAGAAGGATATCACATTTCTAGTCACAATAGATGAATATTGAGGTTGTAGAACCTAGAACTGTTTGGATTCTACGACTTGGATATGAGACCAATGAAAGTGAAGTCAATGGTTATGATGACATATTACTGAAAATTCCTAAGGACACTACACAAGAAAGATATGGAACATATGAAGAAAAATCTATGGAAGTTCATATGGAATTGGAGAAGGATAAGATAAAGAAGAAGGCGAAAAAGATGGTGGATGACTATTTCAAGGACAAAGGATTCACAAAAGAAAAAATGTAGGAGACAAGAGAAAGAGTAGAAGGAGAAGAAAGTACAACAAGTGGTTCCACTAGACCTAGAAGAGATGGAAGAACTGCTTCCACCATTCCACTTGGTATTCAACAACCCTTTAGATCAATTTCTACCACAAGAACTAAGAGGATGAAGACTAGTGCTCCAGTGGTAGAGAAACTTCAAGTAAAAGAGGACACAAGGCTTGAGAAGAGAAATAAAAATACTCTGATAGCCCCCACAACTGCTACTACATCAAAAAGAAGGAAATACAAAGTTGTAAGAGAGAATAACATTAGTGAATTATTTGAAGAAGAAGAAGAGGATGAAGGTCCTCCATTGATTTTGAGAAGAAGAAGCTCTGGCAAAAAGAAACAAAGAATAGATATTGTTGATACCTCAAGTAAGGAGGAGATTGAGAAGGAAAAGCAAGCCTTTGGAATACATATGCGCACACAAATGAAAGAAAAGAAGAAAAAGAATAAAAAATAGTTGAATTGGAGAAGAAAAAGAATACAACTTTAGAGAGACCTCACAATCCAATGAAGTTGGACACATTATTTAAAGATATTTTTCATCATGAGATCTGCTGGGAGAAATTGTTGCCTTATACAAGAATGCAAATAAGGTGGACAAAGCCACCATAATAGAGGCAATCATCAAATACATTGTGATCATTGAAGTATATATGGAGAATATAAAGAAGGTTCATGATGATGTGTGGAACATCTTAATGGAGAGGAGAAAAGAGGCCATAGAAAAGGAAGAGAAGCTCACATTAGATGATATGGAGAAAATATGCCACTTTGGCCCAAGTCTTTAGCAAAAAATTTAGAACAAAACAAAGGGTCACAATTCTCATAGGAAGAGAACATGACCAGTTTAAGAAAATGTAGAAGCAAATAGAGGAAAATATTACCAATATAGCACAAAATTATGGAATTATCTCCATTGCCTCTACCAACAAAGAACATGATTTTGTAACTAAAGCTCAACATGAGCTTGTAGAAAATATTGGAGTTACTAATGTAGAGGAAAATATAGAAATTGAAGATGAGATTGTTGGTAAAGGAGAAACTGTGATTGAAGAGGAAATCACAAAGGATGACACTCGCATTCCTCTGGTAACACATGATACTGTAGATCAAGGCAACCCAAAGATAACTGCTCCTTTGGTAGATACAAAATAGGGCATTAGTGAAGGTGAAAAGCATGATACAGTTAATGAGAAAAGGCATGAGAATGAAGAAAATAAAGGAAGAGAAGAAGATAAGAATGAAAGTGAAGAAAATGAGAAAGGAGAGAAGGATAAGGATGAAGGTGATGAAAAGAAAGATGAAGAAAAAGACAAAGACAAGAGCTTTAGTGAAGAAGGAGAAAAGGTAGAGAAAGAAGAAGATCGTGATACCAAAAAGAATGAAGAAGCAAAAAAATCTAAGGAATTGCCTAATCCCTTCGGTGAATCCTCCTCCAGTAATCATTTAAAAGGACTATTGTCTAAGTAGTTAATATCTAAACCAGTTGTCTCTTCTCAGTTGTCGTAGTTGCCCATGTAGTAGAGCAGTGTTGATCTAAATAAGATATCTCCCATTCATAAGTTGCAACTAGGTGATGTATTTCATGCATCAACTAGAAAAAAATTATTAAGACTTACCAAAGGAGTGGTGAATTGATGGATGAAGCCATCAAGACATTGCAAGAGATCACACCAGGAACTAATATTGATACATCTTTGTCTACTACAAAAAACTTCAAATTACTAATTGATTCATGTAAGGAATATGCCTTTGGATTGAAGGGTCAAGTGGAAATAGAGATTGAAACGAAGCTTGCAGAGAAGAAGTTGATGGATATCATAGATAAATGTGCATTTACACATACCAAAGTTGAAGATTTCTTGAAGGAGGTGTGGGCTTGTGAAGAAGAGGCAAAAGCACTGTTTTTGTATTGCATGAAGTGGTTGGATACCACACAATGAATAAAGGATGAAATGGACTCAATCGAGTCCTAGATAACTAATGCATCAAGTGCCTATGATCTGACATTGGATGGAGATGATAAGACCTAGACTACTATTGTAGACTCACATGACAGATTATTCACCCTACAGGGCTTGAAGGAAGAGATTATCAAGCAACTCAGGAAACTAAGAGACTTGGTAAAAAGAAAGCATATACCCATCTTAAGTGCCCTTGCCACTATTGTTCAAATTTTAAAGTTAAATCTTACCCCCGATATTGTGGAAGAAGGAGAAGACATACTGGTAGAGCACGAGTCTCTACATAGGATGTTTGCAACAACAAAGAAGAATTGGGAAGAAGGAATATTTGATTGGCAAGTTGTTCGTCAAAAGCTTCAAGGGTCAACATCTTCAGGTTGACCATTTCTATTTATATGCATTTTTTTTGGGTTTTCATGTTTACAAATTATTTTGTAAATATGTGGATGAACTAGGAGTTTCTAGTTAAGGGGGAGTCAATACATTCATTTTAGTTTGTATATATGGTTGGAGCATACAAAATATTAATACCATTACACTCTTTCCATTGATGTCAAAGGGGAAGAGATGTTTGGAGTGATAGTTGGGGAGAGATACACATTAATGATACTTGAAGAGATACATGGAGAAGTTCTTGTTTTGGTACATGTTGCCATCAATGAAAAAAGGGGGAGATTGTTGAAAGAATGAAGAAGGTTGATCTTAATGAGTTGTCATTGATGTCAACACTACATGGTGAATATCTACATTGTGTTAAGATTGATCATAGAAGAGTTACTTTGCAAGAGGGTTTGATCCACAAAAAAAATAGTCAAGTATTTTTGTGTTGTGTCTACATCGACACATTTAGTACATAGAGCCCTTTGGTATTTTGGTCTGCATTCGTTTTCCCATACAAATTTACTTTTGTGATTCTAATATGTTGTTTATGGACATCAATAGCATCTTAATGTAGAATTTCATCTGATTTAGATAAGTGGTTTGCAAGTTATGTCAAAGTAATAAAAGATTGGCATATAAGGGTTTGACAACTTTTGTGTATTGGCTATGACTTAACTAGTTCACACTCCTCCGTAGATTTGAGTTAAACCTTGCGGTTTTGGGAGAATGTTAATAGGTGTCAATGCATCGTGTCTTCTTGATGGCATGACATTTTGAGGTCCATGTGTCCCCTGGTGATGAACAGTTGGAGTATTTTTCTTTTAGGTCCTATGCCTATCCAACCTAATGTATGTAAAGATTTGCGAAGATTAAATATGTAATGTGAATTTAAGGAGATATTATAGGTCTATGCCAACCAATATTACATGTTTTTGGAAACAAAGGAATTCTTGATTTGAATTGGGTGTCGTCAAGGAACATTTTGTATGATTTAAAGCTACATCTAATTAGGCTAACCAGAATTGATGTTTGCAAAGAATTTTAGTATATATACAAGGTTGTTTTGAGTTTTTAGACATCTATTTTAATTTGTACATGATCTGAACACAAGCAGTGATGAAAAATTTGGAAAATTTGAGTGAATAAGTTGTGAAATTTGAGAAGAGACCTGTGTGAATGTAAAGCATAACAAAGATTTATACTCTGAGTTGGATAAAGTCTATTAAGTTAGTATTTTGAGATTCAATAGAACTAAATCTAACATATGCTAGATACACTTTGTATTAGTTAAAATCTTGGTTATGAAGCCATGTATTTCTATCTTTCTTTTCTCTGTGAATAGTGAGTTCACTTGGAAATTGAGTCCACCTAGCAATGAACCTTTTGTAATATACTATAAGGTCAGTTATATAACATATTGTGAGCTAATCCTCATCGTGGTTTTTCCCATTTTGGGTTTTCCACGTAAAAATCTTGGTGTTCATGTGTTATGTGTGTTATGGGTGTTTCATGCTTTCATTTCTTATTGTAGTTAAGTATGATTTCATAATTGGATGGTTTAATAGAATACTGATTCACCGCCCCTCTCATTATTCTAAGTGTTCAACATAATTTTTAGTTTGGGCTTGGCAGAGTCTTTAAACACCTTGATTATGTTATGATCTTTGTTTAATATTATTTTTTCCTTGCTAGTTGTTTCTTTCTTTCAGTTGAGTCCTTGTCATATGTCACCTTTCTAAGTATTTTCCCATCAAATTCAATATTTAATGGAAATTTGATGCACTTACTTGGCTATCAATTTTATTTTTTTTCATAATACTTCCTTGATGAATCATTATTCCACATTGGCTCACATTGGAATTATGTGGAATTTGGAGGCTAATCCTCAAATTATATGATACATTTCTTTGTGGAATAGGGCCATAAGGCATATTTCTCACTTTTTTGTATCTATGACCATTATTTGGCCAATTTTCATCAATGTGCATGTATGATGTTATCACCTCAAATCTTGGTTAGGTCATTGTTATACTCAAAGCTAAATCTTTCTCTCCTACTTTGTAGGTTAGTGTTGTTGAAATCAATTTTCAAAATTAACTTGTTGATAACCACTTTGCTAGAGGTGCTGAAATCAAAACTAGATTGCATTGGCTAAAAATAAGTGATAAAACTTATAAAGATTTTTTTAAAGATCTTTGAGATTTCCATACTTCTCAAGGTTTAAAGAAAATCAAATATAGTCAATCTATTCTCAAGGATCATTTAGATATCATTTCAACCTTTGTTCTAAGGTATTATGATAAATTTTGAAAGGCTCAAGATAATTTTCCTAAATTTGTGATCACACTTTACAAGAATACCTTAAGGTTGCTCCTTTCCATCTTTCATCCTCTCAACAATCCTTTTGTGACATGTTGCTTAACATTTTTGATCTTCAAGAAGCAAATTTTTGTATGACCAATGATAAAACCTGTGGGTGTGGTAAATTTCCCTATGAATTTTATAAAACTCCTTAGGATTGTGTTTGTGAGTATTTGCATAAGGTTTATCTTGAAGCTTACCAATCTAATCCCTTATGAAAATTCTAAAAAAAGGGAATATTAAATTCATGATTAAATCTAGTGATCTATAAGATATCTACAATTGACAGCCATCACCTTGTTCAATGTATTTTATAAAATTATTTCCAAAGCCTTAGCCTTGAAGATATGCCATATTCTTTCTCAAATTATGTGACATAATAATATTGTCTTTATTAAATATAGGTACATATTGGATAACACCATCTTAGTTTGGGAAATTATGGGATGGGCCCAATGATGTCGTTAATAAGTTATTTTCATATAAGATAACTTTGCTAAGGCTTATAATCATATTGAATAGCCCTTTATGATGGTAATACTACAAGCCTTAGGATTTGGGTCAAACTTTATTTAGTCTATTTGTATAATTTTTAGTGATTCCTCTACTTGTCTTACTATTAGTTGTCAGACATCCATTCTATTTGGGAACTTTTGATCTATTCACCAAGGAAATCCTCTAGCTCTAGCTTTTTATGTGCTTGTCACTTAAGGGTTTGGGTACCTCCTAACTTATTATATCTCTCACTTGGACTAGTTAAAGTTATTTCTTTACCTAATTCTTCAACTCAACGTGTGAACAACCATTTTGTTGATGATTTTTTCCCACTCCTTTGGAAGAGAAAAATAACATAAAGCATGATCTTCGATGTTTGGATGTTTTTGGCAAGGCCTTCCAAGTTTTTCCATTCAATGGAAAGAGGCTTAGTGTTATTGGTAATCCTTCCTTTCTAAGCTTTCTTGGATTAATTATTTTGCATGGAAAGTGGATTGATTGTAGTGAGTTTTTTTTGTCTTTGGGGGTCTCTTTTTCCTTTCAAGCATCGTTGGCCTCTTTGTGGTGAGTTTTACTCATGAGAATTGAAAAATGTTAGCTTATTAGATCAATAAAATGTGCTATTACTTATTGGATCACTGAAGTAGTTCCCCTTGTGTTGTGGCCAAGGTTCCTTTAAATATCACCTCCTCTTGGGGTTGGTCTCCTCATGTATATCATCATGGTCATATTTGGCATGCTTATGACTATCAAGGGACTCATTCTTAGGATTTTAATCCTTTTGTGAGAAGGGAACATACTCAATAGGGTTGGTTGTTCCCTAGTTCTAGGCACTATATCTCTCCATCACTTGTTGGTGGAGGATCTTTGGGTTGTCCATACTCCAATTTTTTTTCTCATATAGCTCTAGTTATCTCTCTTACTTGAGTAATTATTAACAAAAATCAAGAATAAAATGTTGATAATAATGATGGATGGGGTCATCCAGTGGTTACCCCAAACCTTCTTGATGTATGTTGCAAAACAAACGATTAAGACCCCCCTCCTCCATCTATATATGCTCTATCTACATAGCAACCTATTTTATGCTATTTTTCTCTAGGATGATGCCTTATATGGAATTTAGGGGTGTGAATTTTTCACCCACATTTTATTTGTGAATTGTGTAAAACTATTTTTTAAATGGTAATATAGATAATAGTCATAAAATAGTATCTATTTTTTGTTTAATCTTTTAAAATTCACTTCAACATATAGAGATAAATATGCTACAATATATTAATTGTTGAATTATCGACAAAGACCACCATGGACAACATAACCATCTACTACTACTCACCTTAATGGTCATCTATAATAAATATTTTAAATATTATGCACGTGGACTAAAAATTCATTATCTATTTTTCTTATAAATTGAATATAATGAGCAAGGGATTTGTGTGCTCCAATTCCCAACCATTAGATCTATCTATTTATATATATTGTTTTCTTCTCATGGTATTAAATAAAATTGTAAGCCTAGCTTTATTTGATAGGCATCCTTATGTATGTGTAGTACCTATCTAAAAATATCTAATATGCATGGGGACATGGAGTTACAAAGATTTTTTGTAGAATGGGTTGTTGAGTTGGAGGTGTAAAGTGTTGAAGTAGTAGAGCCTAAGAAATTGGAACCTAAGATATAAGTTGTACATGACTATAGTAAGAAGAAACAACAATGATTTATATATACTCACCTAACTCAATGTGGCTAGTAATTTTTGTGTCCAAGTCACTCTTAGGGGTAGAGCGACAAGTATTTTCACAAAATGCACATATTAGATTTAGAATAGATTCTCAATTTAGAGAAATTCACATGGCTTGTGATATTGATGTGTTTTATAGATTCATTTTTGCTTCTTAAATTAAAACATGATAGTACCTACACATGAAAAATAGACCATAATGATAACCAAAATCTCCACATAAGTGAGTTAATAGTGGCTTAGTTACATGAAACTTTGGATTAGTGTTTGACTATCCATGATATAAATATATATAAAGAAGGAAAGATCCCTTCATTTTCTCTTCTCATGGTATTCAATTTGGTAGAGTTGAGGGTTTGTATAAAGAGAATTAATGGAATGTTCATTTGGTAAAGTAGTCATGAATTTGTGTGTGATGGATTGAATCATCATCTTTTAAGTCCAAGTTTGATTCTGAGGAGAGCAATTCTTTATTTTTTAGTTTGGAAAATTCCACAACAAGATAAATATGGTTTCTATAATCTATGAGTTATGTGGCTTTGTGTGCTTTGACATAGATACAATAGTTGGTACATCCATTTGTAAAGTTTGATTATTGAATATGCATATGAAATATTAAAAAAAATGATCAAATTAAAAGGAGTTTTGAAACACTATGTGAAGTGTTCATAAAGAAGTGGAAGGTGGAGGAATTGTCATAGTGTAATATTTGACAATTATCGTTGAAGTTAAGAGATTGATAAAACTCTTTTTCTTGTTTGCAAGTCACAATTTTTTATAAAATCCTTGTCATATGGTTCATAAGAAGGTGTAATTTATTTTCCTAAAAAAATAATAAAAATATGATTTTTAACTTTCCAAAAACACCTATTATTTGATTAACAACAATATCAACCCTAGCATTCAAATTGATCTTAGATAACTAAGATTTAAAACTATTATTTATGCATCAACAATATCATTACATTTTGAACAAAAAATGATATAAATAAATATTGATATTGTTGTTATAATAAACAACAAATAACTAATGAAATATCAATCTTTATCTTATTACATTAATGGTTGCATTGCATTCAAATAGTTCTATAATATAGATAATTACAGCAACAAATTCATACCAACAATAATGATAAATCAAATAAATTCAATGCAAATAAAGTCCACATCTAATGAAGCTCAAATACAACCCCTATGCTATGAAATCACTAAGCTTTTCATCCTAGGATTCCCATGCTCAAACAAAAAGTGCTCAAAATTGATTCTAAAAGGAATTGATTAAGTGTAGACATTGCTCATTGAATGGATGCATTCAATCATGTATATCCATCATAATAATAGTGGGTTGGCCATAATGTAAATTTGAAACTCCAAACTTGAACAATGATCATGGGTAAGAAAATTAACCATTAATGATGCTACAACATGTTTTGAGGCATTGTAGAAGGAATAGAAATAAAGACTCGAATAAAGAGATTCAAGGATTAGAGATACCACAAGACTCGCACCACAAGATGGGGTGTTAGGGGTCGAGCAAATAGTGTGTTGATAAAGACAACTCTAAAATTCCAACAAATATAAAGGAAGAGTGGGAGAAGGATGGAAGGTGTGCAAATATGAAGAAGTCCAAAAGTTTGATGGGGAACAAGGAAAGGCTAGACTTAGATAGAAAAGAATGCATTTGAACTAATTTTGCTTAACAATAATTTTTGTAGATCTTCACTATAGGCCACAATAAGGAATAAAAGATATTATAAACACTAAGGAATGAATTCATAACTAAATATGCTCAATATGAATTGTACATCATTGGAGGAAAAATTTAAACTAATCACAATAAAGTCCTTTCTTTGTCACATAAATTTAAAATAGTGAGACTAAAATAAATATTTGAGTTTGCACAATTAAATTTTAATCTAAATATATAATGCAACTAAGGAAATCAAAGCTAACGTGATATTTAAATATCAAAACTATTTTATAGAAATATTGGATAAGACCTCAAAAGTTTTATTCAATAATTTTAAAGATATAATAATTTTCCTTTTTTCATTAAATAATGTACATCTTATAATTGTTAGCATTACCAACAGTAAAATGAATACAAAATAAAGCTTTTAATTGATTAAAGAACACAAAAGTAATAAAATTAAAATATTCTAAATACAATAATATCTAACTATAAAAGAAAAATTCAAATTTAATACAAATAATTATCTATCAATCATCATCTATAATAAAAAAACATAAACTAGCAATCATATCTTGGTGTGCAATGGGTACACAAAAAAGTGTGGAAGGTCAATTAGGAAAAAAATTGGTCTATTTTTTGCATACATTTGCATAGTACATAAGGTCAATTGGTAGTCTATTTAGCAAATGATGTTGTTTGTGCAAAAAATGTCTCAATGGAGAAGTGATAGCTTCTAATCAAGTATGCATCCATTTGCAGGGATCTAGACATGATTGAAGAAAAACCTTTGAATAAAAAAGATAATCAAGCTTCATTACCAAGAGAATCATGTTATGTTTTCAATAGGAAGAGAGAGTGAGGGATAAGGTTAGAAAGAGGTAGAGATAGAGGGGAGAGCATGTGAGAGAGGGGGTAAGGAGATAGAGAGGAAGATAGAGATAGATATGGATATGGGGGTATGGAGAGGAGAGGGAGAGATAAAGAGAGAAGAAAGAGGGATATATATAAAGATAAAAATAGAAAAAGGAAGTGATATATATAGATAAGAAGAGAGAGGGAGAGATATTGGGGAAGAGAGAGATGAAGAGATAATGAGATAGATATATAGGGAGATATGGAATAAGAAATATGGAGAGGTAGAGATAAAGAGGCGAAGAGATAGATATAGAGGTATAGGAAGAGGAAAAGGAGGAGAGAGTGGGAGAGAGATGGATGGAGAGAGGGATACATGTATAGAGATAGAGGGGGAGAAAAAAATATATAGACATGAAGATAAAGTGAGAGAGAAAGGATACAAATAAATAAAGAGATAGAGAGAGTTAGAGGGAGAGATAAAGATAGAGATGGGGAGATAGAGAGATGTATAGAGGATGAGGGAGAGAGAGATAGATAGACATAGATGGTGAGATAAAGTGATAGAGATATAGAGATATAAGGAGATAAGAGAGGGGGAGAGGGAGAGAGATAGAGAGAAGTAGAGGTAGAAATTTATAAAGAAAAATAGAGGAGACAAAAATAGGGGGAGATAGAGAGAGGGAGAGATAAATAGGGGGATATAGAGATATATGGGAAGAGAGAGAGAGGGATAAAGATATATGGGAAGAGAAAGAAAGAGAGTGAGGTAGAGATAAATAGATAGATGGGGAGATAGGGAGCGAGCAAGGGAGGGAGAGATGAGAAAATGAAGATAGAGAGGACACGAGTAAGAGATAAAAGAGATGATAGAGACAAGGAATAAAGAGAGGGAGAGTGAAATATGTTGGGAATAGGATGCCATTTAATTGCAATCCTAAACATTATTTCATGTATCTCTTAATTCCTTGGAAAGTGTTCCCCACCACTAGGATTAGAAAGAGATTAAATTCAAATGAAATGAACATGTTAATTGATATTTGTAATTAATTCTAAATGATAGGAACATGTGGGGATGCCCATGAAGAGCTCTTACAAAGTTGGAGCACATGGGGCACCCACATGGAAGGTGGAACTCACCTTGAGTTAAGTTAACTATTTGGAGTAATAGATAACACTTCAGTAATGCATGCAAAGATCCTAGAAGTTAGGGATTGATGTTTACATGCATGGAGTTCAGTTCAGTTCAGTATCAATTTAGTTTAGTTCAGTTCAATTCAGTTCAGTTATGGTTTAGTTATTTTCAGTTGCATGTAGTTAGTTTCAGTTGAATGCTAGTTGACTTCAGTTGACTTGAAATGCATGACTAATGACTTGAGTTGCATGATAGATAATATGTGATACATTCAGTTAAGTGGGGATGATCAATCATGCATGATATTTGCATGAATGATGGAGAGATATGTTTCAGTTAATAGAAATTGACTTGGACCCACTTTGGGCACCCAAGTTGGCATCTTGGAGTTAACACTTTTGCATGTTAAGATATTTTATAAGGCCGAGTTAAGTGGGCCCATTCTTGGGCGCCAAATTTGAGGATAAGCTTAGAAGATATCTTCAAAATCAAGGTTGAGTTATGACTTCAGTTTGGGACGCCCGAAATGGATGAAGGACTTGTTTTGATATTTTTCTTCACGGTATAACTCTACTTGAAAAGAATAGGCATGGGTTTTGTGAGACAAGTATTGTGCTTTGTAAAGACTCAATATTGTCTATTTATTGTAGCAAGTTGAAGAGAGTTTATCAAATTTTATTGCAGGTTGTGAAGAATAATTATTAAAGGCAAAAGAATCATCTCAACCAAGGATTGAAATTATTGTAATCTTATTCTGAGATTAAATAATACATTGATTCTTGATGGAGTTTTTTTCCGAAAGGGTTTCTCCATGGTATATGATGTATAACTTCTTTCTTTTGGTCTTATTCTTCTACAATCTTCTGTCCACTTCTACAAATAGTAAAATGAATTAAACAGATAATCATCCACAAAGAAATTGTAACAAAGAACATTTATTTAGATCTATAGTATAATAGTTTTACAAGTTTTAAAGCTACATAATTACCTCCATTTTCAACAAGATAGGTAGGGAAAACATGGTTTGTGTGTGGGGTGAAAGCACAAACTTGTGTCACAGTTTTGGCCAACTAAATTATTTCGGGCGACTTAAGTTCGGCCAACCAGTTTTTGGCCGATAAGGTTTCAGCTGAATCAACGGGGCAGCCACATGGCACCTACGTGGCTTCAAGTTATCGGTCGAGTCACTTTCGGCCGAAACCCTATCGGCCAAAAAGGTTGGACACGGCGCACATCTGGAAAGACCTGATCGGTCGAGTATGTTTCGGCCGAAACTCTATCGATCGGAACTCTATCGACCGAAAATTCCCAATAAAATCTCAAAAAAAAAACTAGGCCCACTATTGCAGCGCTCGGGCGAAAGTGTTGAGGGCGAGAGATTGTCGGCCGATCGCTAGCAACAGGGACGACAATTTAACAGGTTCCATTCGTGGCATTGAAATGAATGTTTGATTTCACATCTCGTTTTTGTCTATTGTGAGAAATTTGGGATATATCGTTTGTTAGGGTTTGATTGAAATGGAAAAATCAGGTCATGGCCTCTATTGTAACCATGTTGAAGAACCACAACCAACTCCACATTCTCTATGAGCTCTATCTCGTTAGCATTTAGGTTCTTACAACATTTATTTAAAGTAGAATGTTTTTCTTAGATTGAAGACTCCGATGTCAACACATGACCTTCGAGCTCTTTTTTATCCGTTGAACTAGTTATACTTATTTGCTACAAGCATCTAACCTAGCCTTGGTTTTTTCATTTTTAACTTCTTTTGGGTGGATTCTGATATAAGCAAATCTATAGGCTTGGTTTTAGCGGATATGGTTAAATTCTAGTTTTTACTTTTGTAACATCTATGCTTGCAGATGGATTTTATAATTGATCTCTCTAGATGTAGATGGGAACCCCCAGTTTTTTTTGGCATATACTTTATATGTATTGATGACATCTATTAGGATCTTGGATTAATGAATAACTTACTATAGTTTATCAATAATGAATCTATCTTAAGCCCATCCCCTTTTACATAGCACCTGCCTTATCTCAAGGCATCCAAAGGTAATTTTAAGAGGCTTCTACCGTTTACTAAATTAAGGGACATTTCCCCACAAATGGATGTATTATTGCCCGGGTCACAAGGACCATCTTACTGACTACCGATGTATCTGCCAGACTTGCTTAGAATGTGGGTGCCAAATGAGGATAGGATAGTGTTTGAGCCCTAACTGTCATGACTTCTAAAATAAAATATTCTTCACTCTTATTTATACTTGGAAGATGTGTTTGAGCAATAGGAGACCCCAAATTACTTTTTAAACCATAAAAAATGGATATACAAGGTACTCCCCGTTCAGAAAATTTGTGATTGTATAACACAATGCACTGGATTCTTGAACATAGGTTGGTCATTTTTTTCGTTAAGACAGAGTGGTTATGGGCATAGACATTGATTTTGACGCTTGTTGCATCCATTTCTTGTTACAGGACCTGCCATTTTCAATAAGGAAATTGTTTGTCCATATTGATTGAACCTGTTATTATCTCTCACATGGAAGTATTGATACAGATCTATTAAACTTGAAACGAGACTGTAGATTTTTCCGAGACATAAATCTGCCTTAAAAAGTAAGACTACCTCATTCTACAGCAGTAACTGAGATAATAAAAATGAAAATGCAAAACACCATCAATTGGGCTGTGATATAGTTATAGAATGCGATACTTATTGCAACGATGAGACTTTAATTATGTACAGCTGGGCATTTAATGACGATATATGTTGAAATGGAAAAATTAGGTCATGGCCATGATGGTTGAGACAGCTATGGCCATGATGCTCAATGAAATTTCTTCCTCTAGGCAGTGAAACTTAACATACCCTTCTTTACAAGCTTTAATTTGTGATTGGGCATGCTTTTGAGATAAGTTTAGCATTTTATTTAGGAGGTATTGGAAAACAAATGGAAGAGACCTTATGCAAAGAAAGATGGTTGGGCATGCTTTAGATTCACAATGCATTCCTTTTAGACTCACTTGTGGTAATGGATTTTTCATCAAAATACAATATATATATTTGCTTATAGAAATCATTTATTTTCCATTGATAGTGTTATGCATTCAATTACTCCTATGTTTCATTTGTTTCATTTACGTGTTGATAGGACATACTTATGTCCTTTGTATACCATGTCTCCTCTCTCTTGTAGGGGTTTCCTTCATACTTTTATATTATATCAGATTTCAAAGGTAACACCTGTAAAAGATCTGTTAACAGTGTTAACACTGATCTGTGTTCTAAATATAATTTTCTCAAAAATGAGTTGGTTTGGAAATATAGCTTCTAGAATTAACTCTATTTCTAGACCTGCCCCTCTTTCTAAGTCTTAATCTTAATCATTGTCAAAATCTTAATCACTTGTAAAAGATTTGTTAACAGTGTTAACACTGATCTGTGTTCTAAATATAATTTTCTCAAAAATGAGTGGGTTTGGAAATATAGCTTCTAGAATTAACTCTATTTCTCCCCCTGCCCCTCTTTCTAAGTCTATTTCTGCAATCTAATTTGAAATATCGATACAAAAAACATACACAGTTTAATTTCAGAAGCTATATTTCTAATACTACAATGAATGTGAAAAGCTAATGCCAACTATTTGTTGGATTTGAGTTTTGACCAATGTGGTTACAAAGTATGGATTTGACATCTTTCAAAGTTAAATCCAGAAAACTATGTTACAATTTAAAACTAGCATGAAAACTATCTTACAGAGAGACAGCCATTCCCATAGCATGTTTATTAGATTTTGATAAAAAGTTATATATTGAAGAAAAACTATCTTGAGAAGGAACATTCTTTTACCCCTTGAGGTACATGGGAATATTCGATCAAGAAGGGAAATATTAGTGAAATATTAGTGAGTTCTTTTGATCACTCAAATCCTTCAAAATTGAGAGGAACACTTAAATAAGGGATAACAATTTAGAAGGAATTTTGTTCCATGGATAAGGTTCAGTGTTTCTTAAAGCATTTCAGTCTCAAACCACTTTGATTCAATTGACTTCCTTTGGTCCATGGGTTGTACACCTTAGATATGTTGCTTTCCAATACCTCCTATACTTGTAAATGAATTTTAAATCTACATTCCATATGAACTAATCTCTTAAATAAAATGCTAAACTTATCTCCCAAATAAAGCGCCTTTGATAAGTTATGTACATGCACATATATGTGTATGTGCGTATGCATGTAGATGTATTATATATACATATGTGTACATGTGTGTATGTATACATATGTATATATAATACAGATCTACATGCATATGCACATACACATATATGTGCATGTACATATACATACATGTACATATATGTGTATGTGCGTATGCATGTAGATGTATTATATATACATGTGTACATGTGTGTATGTATACATATGTATGTACATGCATGTATATATGTGTATGTGTGTATGTGTACATGTGTGTATGTATACATATGTATGTACATGCATGTATATATGTGTATGTGTGTGTGTGTGTATGTGTGTACATGTATGTATGCATGTGTGTACATGTGTGTATGTATGTATGTATGTATATGCATATATATATATGTATGTATGTATGTATATGCATGTATATATGTATATGCATATACATATGTACATGCACATATATGTGTATGTGTGTATGTATGTACATGTATTATATATATGTACATATGTGTATGTGCGTATGCATGTACATGCATTATATATATACATATGTGTATGTATGTATGTATGTATGTATATGCATATATATGTGTATGTGTGTATGTATGTATGTATGTACTTGAGTATATACATGTGTACATACACACATACACATATATATGCATGTACATGCACACATACACATACATATATAATACATGTACATACATACACACATACACATATATCATGTGCATGTACATACATATATATATGTATATACATACATACATACATACATACACACATACATATACATACATACACACATACACTATTAAATTAAGTTAGATATACATACATACATACACACATACATATACATACATACACACATACACTATTAAATTAAATTTTAACTTTATTACTTTAATATGTTTTAAGTAAGATCGAAAAATTAAGGAAATGTTAACCTTTTTATAATTTCTAGTGTTTGATTTAAAAAATAATTGATTACAAAGAAAGGCTAGATCATATATGACCAATTGTAATGAAGAGTATTTTTTTATTTTGATCAAAATTTTAGTATAGAGTGGTTGAAAGGATAAATATTTTTTTTTCCATATTTACTCTTGGTTGAATATTACCTACATGCCTATGATTTAATAGGTTCACATAGCTCGATAGATATAAAGTTTGAACTAGATCTCATTAGATACATTTAAATTCAAAAATGTTTTCTAGTTTTGAAACTTGAAAATTTTACCTTTAATTTAAATATATATTTTTTTAGTTTTGAAAAAAAATCAATTTAAATTTGTGTAGTTCATTATGTAATTTTGTTTTAATGATATGCAGATCTCTATCTATTTATATATATCATGGCCGATGAGGGATCTCATCATTCCCCTCGTTCTGAGCGAGAAGCTCAAACTAGATCAAATATATTTCAGGATAGTATTGTTAGATTGGACAATGCTCTAAAATGTTTAGAGAAAACAATTCACAACTCCCCCAATTTGGCTAATCGAGATAGATTAGTCACTATTAGACAAGAGATTATGAAGATGATTGAGACAATTTGATCATACAATCCTTATGATGAAATCAGCATTGAACAGTTTTATTTTTCTCTTGCTAGGAGTGTTACTGGCACAGTGAAACATAAAGAAGTTGCCAAATTAGTTTCAGGTGAAAATGTGTTATCCATGTTCCCATTTTATAGAGGAAAAAATAAAATTAGAGGATATATGGTTACGAGGTGTGAAGATCCTCTTGTTGCGCCATTCATATACCCTAGATGGTTGGCAGCACATCATAGATGGCCTCACAATGATGAGCTGCCATTGTATTTTGTCAAACAGTTATATGCAGAATTTCATTTACATATAGAGGTGGACTACACATCTTATCCTGAGCATGCTGGCCAAGGTAAAGGCCGTTTTTATGACAAACCACAGTTTAGACCTTCAAATTTGCCACCGCCTGTGGACAAGAGGGCATTAGTTGGCCCAAACCTTTTGGTTTTACCAAAACGTTTGGAATTGGCAGCAGCAGGGGAGGTAGCAACAGGGTCCACTCAGAGTCAGATTTTTGAAAACATTGCCTCTATTACGACGCAGATTGATCAGATTTCATCTGATCGAGTTGGTAGATATTTATTACGACCACAGATCAACCTTCCTCCCACTGAGGCTACATCTGCATCGTATGATCCATTTATTAGTGCCGATCTACCTACTCTTGCAGATGTCGAGCATATGACCCACACGACTCTACGTAATACATGTAGACTCTCAATTTTGGATTTACTAGCAGCATATCAGGTTATCAGTGAGGACCATGGGATTGCTCTTGACAGGGTACCAGAATTTATTAGACAATGATATCCTCATACAGATATGAGCCACAATGTGGCAAATGCAGCTCAGGATATTCCACATCAGCCTATAGAATCCCGTGCACATCATGTTTCTATTGATCCTTTAGCTTGCCCAGGTGGTCATCAGGATGTTACAGGTCACGTTGAGGCTACTGCGACACCTGATCCTGTCCATGGGACATATAGTCGACTTCTTTTTGCTACTGATACTGTACATGCTACAGGGCCCCCTACGATGTCTTTACATTCTCGTGATCTTAGTGACATTGGTAGAGCTTTCAAGCAGGCACAACAGGTACTTTCAATTTATAATTTAAATACATGTATATATTTTTAAAATTGTGTTCTAAAAATTTATGTAATACATTTTAAAAACTTCTAGGGGTTTAACTCCTGATTGAAATTGTGTACTTGAAAATTTTAAGCAGTATGGTGAATTCCCAGACTTTGGAAATTTGGAGCATGATGGCGATCCCATGCAGTATGCAGATGAGGTACATTTAAATTTAATTTTAAAAAACTAATTACTTGATGTTTTAAGTTTGAACACATTGAACTCAAGTACATTGTAAAATTTTTAGATAATTTTACATATATGTGTACTTGAACACATGCAGGGGTTGGGACGAGGCTCAGGACACAGATCGGGAGATATTGGATCCAGACATGGATCCACACATCTTGGATCAGCAGAGCGATCGGTCCATGGATCGAGGGAGAGGTCGAGGGAGAGATCGAGCCATGCATCAAGGGAGAGGTCGAGGGAGAGATCGAGCCATAGATCTGATGATTCTATTCATACCAGACATCCCTCTCTTTGAGATTTGTTTTATAGTATTACATGTCTGAGATCATTTTATTATATGTTGGGGACACTTTTTATGATTTATGTATTGAACATTTGGACGTGTTACATACTTATGTATTATGGTACACATATATATACTTGTTATAATTTACATGTCACATTCATACAATTATGTTTTATGGTTTGAATCTTAGAGGTTTGTTATATACGTTCATTATTATGGTTTGATGAACTCACTTACATTACATCTATAAGTACCTTTATTTAAATTTAAATTATGGTAACTTGTTCAAATGCACTTCTTGTACATATATAGATAACTAAATACATTGTGAAATCAAAATGTTGTCCACTCCACTATCTAATGGCTGCTATTTGTAAATTTAAAAAGATGGACATGTACATGTAATTAATTTAAATAAATAGTTAAAATGAATTTGTCTTTAATAAATAGGTCAAGAAATAGAAAAAATTGAATGCATATATGCTTGAGATTAATGCTATACATGTTTTAAAGTAGAACATAAAAATACAATCGAAAATAGATGATAGTTAGATTGAATTCTTTAAAGCTCTAAATGTTCATTTTTAAAGTCAGTAAAAGTTATTTATACATTTAAATTGTGCATATATCACGCTCTACATTAACCTAATTTCTAATTCCATATAATCTAATACACATGTTCATTTGAATGTGCATGCAAAGAATTCTTGAACTAGATGTTGAGCTATACTTAAGAATGAACCATATAATTCAAATAAAGCATGCAAGCTATTCGTGGAGTTGAATGTAAATGAAATCAAATTGCTAGTTTTGAAAGTTTAAGAATTCCATGTGGAACATTTATATATATGTAATTAGAAATTGATATATATATTTAAATCTTGAAAGACATGCACATTTATTATTAAATTAAAAATTGATGACAATTCTATATAAATTAAAAATTGATCAAGTAGATCTCTTGGATGACAATTCTATATATAAATTAAAAATTGATCAATTCATATTTAATTGTACTGGAAAGATGGACCAAATTACAAAACTAATGAAGTTATGTTCATTCCTAGAGAAATATACTAAAAGTTACGTTTTATAGGCATAAAAATATTTTATATATAAATAAAGTACTAAAGATGAGAGGAATAGAGATTACATCCTTATTTTTTAAGGTTGGACTATGAAATCACAAAAAAAAGCTATAAATAGCTTGATAATTCAAATTGGCTTCTAATATAGAAGTACCTTATATTTTTGTAGATGTTACTAGTGTATTAGCATCTTGGTCTTGGAGAAGGAAATATATATAATCTCTCATATATGAGTTTTGAATTAAAAATAAATATTTAAATGAGTGTATTGTGTTGGGATAAAAGGATTTTATAAAAATATTTACTAAATAAAATCTATTTTATCAAAGAAAGAAAAGTTCATGTATATTAGAACAAAACAAAGATTCATCTTTTAATCAATAAATGACAACACAAGGTTACTCATATTAATAAATTTATAATTTTCTAGTGATTGATTGAAATATTTTAAAAATAAATAAATAAGCTATAATATATAATGAAGCTTCAAATAGTATTTTTGGTGTTATAGATGGTGGCATGTCTCCTAGAGAGATAAACTTCTTCTAGATCCACCTCTAAAACAATTAGAACTTGTTGTTGATGATAATAGGATACGGAATTTCTACATTTGGGAATTAGATATGACTTGGAAGATGTAGGTAGCTCATGGTCTCAAGCTATACATGGTAAACAAAGCTAAATTGATGCCAATAGGATATGGAATTTCTACATTTGGGAATTAGATATGACTTGGAAGATAATAATAGGATATGGTAAACAATTAGAACTTGTTGTTGATGATAATAGGATATGGAATTTCTACATTTGGGAATTAGATATGACTTGGAAGATGTAGGTAGCTCATGGTCTCAAGCTATACATGGTAAACAAAGCTAAATTGATTCCAATAGGATATGGAATTTCTATATTTGGGAATTAGATATGACTTGGAAGATATCACTGTGATTCACTACAATGTTCATATATTCCAATGCACCTTAAGGTGAACAAGAAAGGACAAACCAAGAGAACCTGGATACAATCTAACATTAACAAAATGGATAAATAATTTAGTTCTATACTTAAAAGATAGGAGCTAATATTCTTAAGTAAATTTGGATGTATGGTTGAGATGGATACATGAAAATCCAAATGATCATGTAAAATTATTGAATGTCATGCATTAGTAATGTATAAAAAATAAAGAAAACTAGAGACAACATTTATGTCTAGATTCTTCACCACTTGAAAACACCAAATCAACTAGATAATTTTATACAAGTTTGTGGAGTTGAATGTTCAAATGAAATGAAAGATGTGAATGTGAACTTAAGAATTCCATGGAACATAAATAAATTTAAATGCAAAATTGGAACATGTATATAGGTGGAGTTGAACAAATATCTAAATTCAAAGATTTGAAAGTGAGTTTAACAATTCCATGTGTCAAACATAAAAATTTACAATCAAGGAATCTAGAGAGATGATATAAAGGAATTTCTAGAGA
>VDFB02193867.1:381986432-382020612 GCA_007258455.2 Sequoia sempervirens | reverse complement strand
TCTCTCCCTCTCCCCCTCTCTTATCTCCTTATATCTCTATATCTCTATCACTTTATCTCACCATCTATGTCTATCTATCTCTCTCTCCCTCATCCTCTATACATCTCTCTATCTCCCCATCTCTATCTTTATCTCTCCCTCTAACTCTCTCTATCTCTTTATTTATTTGTATCCTTTCTCTCTCACTTTATCTTCATGTCTATATATTTTTTTCTCCCCCTCTATCTCTATACATGTATCCCTCTCTCCATCCATCTCTCTCCCACTCTCTCCTCCTTTTCCTCTTCCTATACCTCTATATCTATCTCTTCGCCTCTTTATCTCTACCTCTCCATATTTCTTATTCCATATCTCCCTATATATCTATCTCATTATCTCTTCATCTCTCTCTTCCCCAATATCTCTCCCTCTCTCTTCTTATCTATATATATCACTTCCTTTTTCTATTTTTATCTTTATATATATCCCTCTTTCTTCTCTCTTTATCTCTCCCTCTCCTCTCCATACCCCCATATCCATATCTATCTCTATCTTCCTCTCTATCTCCTTACCCCCTCTCTCACATGCTCTCCCCTCTATCTCTACCTCTTTCTAACCTTATCCCTCACTCTCTCTTCCTATTGAAAACATAACATGATTCTCTTGGTAATGAAGCTTGATTATCTTTTTTATTCAAAGGTTTTTCTTCAATCATGTCTAGATCCCTGCAAATGGATGCATACTTGATTAGAAGCTATCACTTCTCCATTGAGACATTTTTTGCACAAACAACATCATTTGCTAAATAGACTACCAATTGACCTTATGTACTATGCAAATGTATGCAAAAAATAGACCAATTTTTTTCCTAATTGACCTTCCACACTTTTTTGTGTACCCATTGCACACCAAGATATGATTGCTAGTTTATGTTTTTTTATTATAGATGATGATTGATAGATAATTATTTGTATTAAATTTGAATTTTTCTTTTATAGTTAGATATTATTGTATTTAGAATATTTTAATTTTATTACTTTTGTGTTCTTTAATCAATTAAAAGCTTTATTTTGTATTCATTTTACTGTTGGTAATGCTAACAATTATAAGATGTACATTATTTAATGAAAAAAGGAAAATTATTATATCTTTAAAATTATTGAATAAAACTTTTGAGGTCTTATCCAATATTTCTATAAAATAGTTTTGATATTTAAATATCACGTTAGCTTTGATTTCCTTAGTTGCATTATATATTTAGATTAAAATTTAATTGTGCAAACTCAAATATTTATTTTAGTCTCACTATTTTAAATTTATGTGACAAAGAAAGGACTTTATTGTGATTAGTTTAAATTTTTCCTCCAATGATGTACAATTCATATTGAGCATATTTAGTTATGAATTCATTCCTTAGTGTTTATAATATCTTTTATTCCTTATTGTGGCCTATAGTGAAGATCTACAAAAATTATTGTTAAGCAAAATTAGTTCAAATGCATTCTTTTCTATCTAAGTCTAGCCTTTCCTTGTTCCCCATCAAACTTTTGGACTTCTTCATATTTGCACACCTTCCATCCTTCTCCCACTCTTCCTTTATATTTGTTGGAATTTTAGAGTTGTCTTTATCAACACACTATTTGCTCGACCCCTAACACCCCATCTTGTGGTGCGAGTCTTGTGGTATCTCTAATCCTTGAATCTCTTTATTCGAGTCTTTATTTCTATTCCTTCTACAATGCCTCAAAACATGTTGTAGCATCATTAATGGTTAATTTTCTTACCCATGATCATTGTTCAAGTTTGGAGTTTCAAATTTACATTATGGCCAACCCACTATTATTATGATGGATATACATGATTGAATGCATCCATTCAATGAGCAATGTCTACACTTAATCAATTCCTTTTAGAATCAATTTTGAGCACTTTTTGTTTGAGCATGGGAATCCTAGGATGAAAAGCTTAGTGATTTCATAGCATAGGGGTTGTATTTGAGCTTCATTAGATGTGGACTTTATTTGCATTGAATTTATTTGATTTATCATTATTGTTGGTATGAATTTGTTGCTGTAATTATCTATATTATAGAACTATTTGAATGCAATGCAACCATTAATGTAATAAGATAAAGATTGATATTTCATTAGTTATTTGTTGTTTATTATAACAACAATATCAATATTTATTTATATCATTTTTTGTTCAAAATGTAATGATATTGTTGATGCATAAATAATAGTTTTAAATCTTAGTTATCTAAGATCAATTTGAATGCTAGGGTTGATATTGTTGTTAATCAAATAATAGGTGTTTTTGGAAAGTTAAAAATCATATTTTTATTATTTTTTTAGGAAAATAAATTACACCTTCTTATGAACCATATGACAAGGATTTTATAAAAAATTGTGACTTGCAAACAAGAAAAAGAGTTTTATCAATCTCTTAACTTCAACGATAATTGTCAAATATTACACTATGACAATTCCTCCACCTTCCACTTCTTTATGAACACTTCACATAGTGTTTCAAAACTCCTTTTAATTTGATCATTTTTTTTAATATTTCATATGCATATTCAATAATCAAACTTTACAAATGGATGTACCAACTATTGTATCTATGTCAAAGCACACAAAGCCACATAACTCATAGATTATAGAAACCATATTTATCTTGTTGTGGAATTTTCCAAACTAAAAAATAAAGAATTGCTCTCCTCAGAATCAAACTTGGACTTAAAAGATGATGATTCAATCCATCACACACAAATTCATGACTACTTTACCAAATGAACATTCCATTAATTCTCTTTATACAAACCCTCAACTCTACCAAATTGAATACCATGAGAAGAGAAAATGAAGGGATCTTTCCTTCTTTATATATATTTATATCATGGATAGTCAAACACTAATCCAAAGTTTCATGTAACTAAGCCACTATTAACTCACTTATGTGGAGATTTTGGTTATCATTATGGTCTATTTTTCATGTGTAGGTACTATCATGTTTTAATTTAAGAAGCAAAAATGAATCTATAAAACACATCAATATCACAAGCCATGTGAATTTCTCTAAATTGAGAATCTATTATTATCAACATTTTATTCTTGATTTTTGTTAATAATTACTCAAGCAAGAGAGATAACTAGAGGTAGATGAGAAAAAAATTAGAGTATGGACAACCCAAAGATCCTCCACCAAGTGATGGAGAGATATAGTGCCTACAAATAGGGAACAACCAACCTTATTGAGTATGTTCCCTTCTCACAAAAGGATTAAAATCCTAAGAATGAGTCCCTTAATGGTCATAAGCATGCCAAATATGACCATGATGATATACATGAGGAGACCAACCCCAAGAGGAGGTGATATTTAAGGGAACCTTGGCCACAACACAAGGGGAACTACCCCAGTGATCCATTAAGTAATAACACATTTTATTGATCTAATAAGCTAAAAAAATTCAATTCTCATGAGAAAAACTCACCACAAAGAGGCCAATGATGCTTGAAAGGAAAAAGAGACCCCCAAAGACAAAAAAAACTCACTATAATCAATCCACTTTCCATGCAAAATAATTAATCCAAGAAAGCTTAGAAAGGAAGGATTACCAATAACACTAAGCCTCTTTCCATTGAATGGAAAAACTTGGAAGGCCTTGCCAAAAACATCCAAACATCGAAGATCGTGCTTTATGTTATTTTTCTCTTCCAAAGAAGTGAAAAAAGAATCATCAACAAAATGGTTGTTGACAAGTTGAGTTGAAGAATTCGGTAAAGAAATAACTTTAACTAGTCCAAGTGAGAGATATAATAAGTTAGGATGTACCCAAACCCTTAAGTGACAAGCACATAAAAAGCTAGAGCTAGAGGGTATCCTTGTGAATAGATCAAAAGTTACCAAATAGAATGGATGGCTGACAACTAATAGTAAGACAAGTAGAGGAATCGCTAAAATTTTTACAAATAGACTAAATAAAGTTTGATCCAAATCCTAAGTCTTGTAGCATTACTATCATAAAGGGCTATTCAATATGATTATAAGCCCTAACAAAGTTATCTTATATGAAAATAACTTATTGACGACATCATTGGGCCATTCTATATTTTCCCAAACTAAGATGGTGTTATCCAATATGTATCTATAATTAATAAAGACAATATTATTATGTCACATAATTTGAGGAAGAATATGGCATATCTTCAAGGCTAAGGCTTTGGAAATGATTTTATAAAAGACATTGAGCAAGGTGATGGCCGTCAATTGTAGATATCTTATAGATCACTAGATTTAATCATGAATTTAATATTCCCTTTTTTATGAATTTTCATAAGGAATTAGACTAGTAAGGTTCAAGATAAACCATATGCAAATACTCACAAACACAATCCTAAGGAGTTTTATAAAATTCACAAGGAAATTTACCACACCCACGAGCTTTATCATTGGTCATAAAAAAAATTGCTTCTTGAAGATCAAAAATGTTAAGCAACATGTCACAAAAGGATTGTTGAGAGGATGAAAGATGGAAAGGAGCAACCTTAAGGTATTCTTGTAAAGTGTGATCACATTTAGGAAAATTATCTTGAGCCTTAGAAACATTATCATAATACCTAACAAAGGTTGAAATGATATCTAAATGATCCTTGAGAATAGATTGACTATATTTGATTTTCTTTAAACCTTGAGAAGTATGGAAATCTCAAAGATCTTTAAAAAACTCTTTATAAGTTTTATCACTTATTTTTAGCAAATGCAATCTAGTTTTGATTTCAGCACCTCTAGCAAAGTGGTTATCAATAATTTAATTTTGAAAAATGATCTCAACAACACTAACCTACAAAGTAGGAGAGAAAGATTTAGCTTTGAGTGTAACAATGACCTAACCAAGATTTGAGGTGATAACATCATACATGCACATTGATGAAAATTGGCCAAATAATGGTCATAGATACAAAAAAGTGAGAAATATGCCTTATGGCCCTATT
Organism: Sequoia sempervirens; assembly: GCA_007258455.2. NCBI lineage: Eukaryota > Viridiplantae > Streptophyta > Pinopsida > Cupressales > Cupressaceae > Sequoia > Sequoia sempervirens. The sequence goes on along the minus strand of VDFB02193867.1, from coordinate 382,015,639 downwards.
CCACAAAGAAATCTATCATATAATTTGAGGATAAGCCTCCAAATTCCACATAATTCCAATGTGGGCCAATGTGGAATAATGATTCATCAGGGAAGTATTATGAAAAAAATAATATTTGATAGCCTTAAGTGCATCAAATTTCCATTGAATATTGAATTTGATGGGAAAATAGGTAGAAAGGTGACATATGACAAGGACTCAACTGAAAGAAAGAAACAACTCGCAAGGAAAAATTAATATTAAACAAAGATCATAACATAATCAAGGTGTTTAAAGACTCTGCCAAGCCCAAACTAAAAATTATGTTGAACACTCAAAATACTGAGAAGGGGGGTGAATCAGTATTCTATTAAACCATCCAATTATGAAAGCATACTTAACTACAATAAGAAATGAAAGCATTAAAGACCCATAACACACATAACACATGACCACCAATATTTTTACATGGAAAACACAAAATGGGAAAAACCATGGTGAGGATTAGCTCACAATATGTTATATAACTGGTTATAATAGCTTACACAAGGCTCACTTCTAGGTGGACTCAATGTCCAAGTGAACTCACTATTCACGGAGAAAAGAAAGAAAGAAGTGGCTTCATAGCCAAGATTTTAATTGATACAAAGTGCATCTAACATATGTCAGATTCAATTCCTTTGAATCTCAAAATATTGACTTAATAGACTTTATCCAACTCAGAGTATAAATCTTTGTTATGCTTTACATTCACACACCTCTTCTCAACTTTCACAAGTTATTCACTCAAAATTTCCAAATTTTTCATCACTTCTTGTGTTCAGATCATGTACAAATTAAAATCAATGTCCAAAAACTCAAAACAATCTTGTATATATAATAAATTCTTTGCAAACATCAATTTTGGTTAGCCTAATTAGATGTAGCTTTAAATCATACAAAATGTGCCTTGACGACACCCAATTAAAATCAAGAATTCCTTCGTGCCCAAAAACATGTAATATAGGTTGTCATAGACCTATAATAGCTCCTTAAATTTACATTACATATTTAATCTTCGCAACTCTTTACATACATTAGGTTGGCTAGGCATATGACCTAAAAGAAAAATACTCCAACTGTTCATCACCAGGGGACACGTGGACCCCAAAATGTCATGCCATCAAGAAGACACGATGCATTGACACATATTAACATTCTCCCAAAACCACAAGGTTTAACTCAAATCTACGGAGGAGTGTGAACTAGTTAAGTCATAGCCAATACACAAAAGTTGTCAAACCCTTATATGCCAATCTTCTATTACTTTGACATAACTTGCAAACCACTTATCTAAATCGGATGAAAGTCTAAATTAAGATGCTATTGATGTCCATAAACAACATATTACAATCACAAAAGTAAATTTTTATGGGTGAACAAATGCAGACCAAAATACCAAAGGGGTCTATGTACTAAATCTATCGGTGTAGACACAACGCAAAATACTTGACTATTTTTTGCATGGATCAAACCCTCTTGCAAAGTAACTCTTCTATGATCAATCTTAACACAATGTAGATATCCATCATGTAGTTTTGACATCAATGACAACCTTCTTCATTCTTTCAACAATCTCCCCCTTTTTTCATTGATGGCAACATGTGCCAAAACAAGAACTTCTCCAAGTATCTCTTCAAGTATCATTAATGTGTATCTCTCCACAACTATCACTCCAAACATCTCTCCCCCTTTGAAATCAATGGAAAGAGTGTAATGGTATTAATACTTTGTATGCTCCAGCCATATATACAAACTGAAATGAATGTACTGACTCCCCCTTAACTAGAAACTCCTAATTCATCCACATATTTACAAAAGAATTTGTAAACATGAAAACCAAAAAATAATGCATGGAAATAGAAATGGCCAACCTAAAGATGTTGACCCCTGAAGCTTCTGAAGAACAACTTGCCAATCAAATATTCCTTCTTCCCAATTCTTCTTTGTTGTTGCAAACATCCTATGTAGAGACTCATGCTCTACCAGTATGTCTTCTCCTTCTTCTACAATATTGAGTGTAAGATTTAACTTTGAAATTTGAACAATAGTGGAAAGGGCACTTAAGATGGCTATATGCTTTGTTTTTACCAAGTCCCTTAGCTTCTCAAGCTGCTTGATAATCTCTTCCTTCAAGCCCTGCAGAGTGAATAATTTTTCATGCGAGTCTACAATAGTAGTCCAGGTCTTATCATCTTCATCTAATGTCAGATCATAGGCACTTGATGCATTAGTTATCTAGGACTCAATTGAGTCCATTTCATCCTTTGTTCCTTGTGTGGTATCCAACCACTTCATGCAATACAAAAATAATTTTTTTGACTCTTCTTCACAAGCCCACACCTCCTTCAAGAAATATTCAACTTTGGTATGTGTAAATACACATTTATCTATGATATCCATCAACTTCTTCTCTGCAAGCCTTGTTTCAATCTCTATTTCTACTTGTCCCTTCAATCCAAAGGCATATTCCTTACATGAATCAATTAGTAATTTGAATTTTTTTGAAGAAGACAAAGACGTGTCAATATTAGTTCCTAGTGTGATCTCTTGCAATGTCTTGATGGCTTCATCCATCAATTCACCACTCCTTTGGCAAGTCTCAATAAAAAATTTTCTAGTTGATGCATGAAATACATCACCTAGTTGCAACTTATGAATGGGAGATATCTTATTTAGATCAACACTGCTCTACTTCATGGGAAATTGTGATAACTGAGAAGAGATAGCTGGTTTAAATATTAACTACTTAGACAATAGTCCTTTTAAAGGATTACTGGAGGAGGATTCACTGAAGGGATTAGGTAATTCCTCAATTTTTTTTGCTTCTTCATTCTTTTTGGTATCATGATCTTCTTCTTTCTCTACCTTTTCTTCTTCTTCACTAAAGCTCTTGTCTTTGTCTTTTTCTTCATCTTTCTTTTCATCAACTTCATCCTTATCCTTCTCTCCTTTCTCATTTTCTTCACTTTCATCTTTATCTTCTTCTCTTCCTTTATTTTCTTCATTCTCATGCCTTTTCTCATTAACTATATCATGCTTTTCACCTTCACTGGTGCCCTATTATGTATCTGCCAAAGGAGCAGTTATCTTTGGGTTGCCTTGATCTACAGTATCATATGTTACCAGAGGAATAGGAGTGTCATCCTTTGTGATTTCCTCTTCAATCATAGTTTCTCCTTTAGCAACAATCTCATCTTCAATTTCTATATTTTCCTCTACATTAGTAACTCCAATATTTTCTACAAGCTCATGTTGAGCTTCAGTTACCAAATCATGTTCTTTGCTGGTAGAGGCAATGGAAATAATTCCATAATTTTGTGCTATATTGGTAATATTTTCCTCTATTTTCTTTTGCATTTTCTTAAACTAATCATGTTCTCTTCCCATGATAATTGTGACCCTTTGTTTTGTTCTGAATTCTTTGCTAAAGACTTGGGCCAAAGTGGCCTATTTTCTCCATAGCATCTAATATGAGCTTCTCTTCCTTTTCTATGGCCTCTTTTCTCCTCTCCATTAAGATGTTCCACACATCATCATGAACCTTCTTCTTTATATTCTCAATATCTACTTCAATGATCACAATATATTTGATGATTGCCTCTATTATGGTGGCTTTGTCCACCTTATTTTCATTCTTGTATAAGACAACAATTTTTCCCAACGGATCTCATGATGCAAAATATCTTTAAATAATGTGTCCAACTTCATTGGACTGTGAGGTATCTCTAGAGTTGTATTCTTTTTCTTCTCCAATTCAACTATTTTTTATTCTTTTTCTTCTTTTCTTTCATTTGCGTATGCATATGTATTCCAAAGGCTTACTTTTCCTTCTCAATCTCCTCCTTACCTAAGGTATCAACAATATCTATTCTTTGTTTTTTTGTGCCAGAGCTTCTTCTTCTCAGAATCAATGGAGGACCTCCATCCTCTTCTTCTTCTTTAGATAATTCACTAATGTTATTCTCTCTTACAACTTTGTATTTCCTTTTTTTTGACGTAGTAGCAGTAGTGGGGGCTATCAAAGTATTTGTATTGCTCTTCTCAGGCCTTGTGTCCTCTTTTACTTGAATTTTCTATACCATCGGAGCACTAATCTTTGTCCTCTTAGTTCTTGTGGTAGAAACTAATCGAAAGGGTTGTTGAATACCAAGGGGAATGGTGGAACTAGTTCTTCCATCTCTTCTAGGTCCAGTGGAACCACTTGTTGTACTTGCTTCTCCCTCTACTCTTGCTCTTGTCTCTTGCATTTGTTCTTTTGTGAATGATTTGTCCTTGAAATAGTCATCCACCATCTTTTTCACCTTCTTCTTTATCTTATCCTTCTTCAATTCCATATAAACTTCCATAGATTTTTCTTCATATATTCCATATCTTTCTTGCGTAGTGTCCTTAGGACTTTTCAGTAATATGTCATCATAACCATTGACTTCACTTTCATTGGTCTCATATCCAAGTGGTAGAATCCAAATATTTATAGGTTCTACAACCTCAATAATGCATTCATCTATTGTGACTATAAATGTGATATCCTTTTCATATTTATCCACCACTTACTTAGGGATCCTCTCCCTTTCATTCATTTTCTTCTAGAATACTACAAAGAATGTAGCAAGTGCTTAATCTTGAGCTTTCATATCACCAAGGCTATGAAGGTGTTCTAAAATTTGATGAGATTCCAGTCTTCTCTTATCCCATATGACATTGCTTCTTCCCAAAAGCTCCCTCAAAAAGTGGAACAACGAACAAACTACCAAAGATCCAAACTTGAAGGGGTATTTCTTCTCTTCAATTTTCTTCAAGTTGTCAAAGAGTTGTTACTGGAACAACTCACACAAGTCATAGTCCTATCCCTTTTCCACCATATCATATGCTACATGATTTTTTGTCACTAACACTGAATTCTCTCTGTTGGTGCAGTATATATTATATCCTATAACCTTTGCTACATATCTTATTATAGAATTTTGGATGGTGTTCACAATTGGAGATCTTTGATCAAATGTAGCTCTAGTTAATTCTATCACATCCTTGTTCTTCATAGATTTCAATACTGGTATAGGTCCAGTGACACATAATATAGTAACCTCCTTTATGACTTCCTTTGATATCAAACTAGGCATGCCAATCCATATGAATTTTTCATGCACTTTTCTCAATGCCATTCTAACAAACTTAGTTTCATCATCATAAATGAAGCATGGAAACCATTGCCAGACGTCTAGTTTCTTCCTTACTAGGTTTTCATACTCTTGCTTAACTTTTTAATCATATCTAATCAATTGATCTGTTCATAGGTCTGTAAATCTTGTATGGTTATACTCTTCCATTTTCCTATGGATGAATGCCCTAATATCTTTTGTAGGCAAAAACCTATATGGAATACTCAAAAAATCTTCAAGTGAGTCATTCTCAAAAACTTTCATGGGGAATTTCTTGAATTTCGGTCAAGGTTTCTCGTTCACATTTGAACTATTGTAGGTGTAGCCATCTCTATTGAATTCAAATGCTTAAAAAAAAATCTATTTCAATTTTATACAATGGTAAATACCTTTTTTTTGCTCAACCAAAACTAGGGTTTGGATGCTCTGCTTCACAAATTTCCTTTGAACTCTTGAATTCACATCAACATGCTCTACTCGCTCCAAATACATAAAATTGAATAAAATCAACTGAGTGTAGGAACATATAGCCCTTTGATTCTACCCTAAATCACATTCAATGCGCTAAACAATAAAGCTAGTGAAACCCTTCTCTATGCAATAGTAAACTCTAAATCGCTTTGTAAATATCTGCATTTGCATATTTTCTTTCGAATTCTTCTCCAAAAGATCACTGCTATGCATCTCCATCACATATCTTTGTGCCAATCCATGGCACCTCATATTTACAAGGGGGTTAAATTTGATTATTTGTTATTGCTCCCCCTAAGCCAATGCCTAGGTTCAATTTCTAGAGGAATAATCTACATCAAAGGATGGTACATATTCATTTGTAGTCTTTGATTCTTCCTTCTTCTCAATTCCCTCTTCCTTTCTCCATATATTTTCCATTTCCTTCTTTACTTCAACTAGATCAATATTTTTAATTGGTTCATTCCTTTTTACCGGATTATCCTTCCCTGTATTTCTACTTCTGCAAAATTTAGCAATTTTTCCAAGCCTATTGCAATTGGAACATACAACAATCTTTTGAAAAACATTCCTTCCGTTCATCCTAGATCTACATTGATTAGCCTTGTGTCCAAATCCATAGCATGTAAGATAGTAACCATTGAAAGGTTGAACCATTCTACCATTGTTAGATGCATTCATTATTTGACTTTTGCATTCATTTTCTCTATATCCAAACTTCTTGCATGTAAAGCATTAACCAGTAATTTAAGATGAAACATTTTGACTCATTCTGCTTCTACATTCCATTGCTCTTTATCCATATTTATTGGAAGAATAACAAATATCATTGAAAGATGGGCACCTTTGAGCATTTGGTTGTTCGACTTGAATACCTTCACCACCTTGTATACATTTGATAATGTAAATTAGGCTATTGTGTGCAAGTATTTTGTGAAAGTTTCTAATTTTTGTTTTTTGATCTTGGAAATCATAACATAATATCAAATCCAAGCAAGAAAAACCCTTACCAAAATCTTGCATCAAGCCTAGTCTAGAAGTCCATACAATTTGATTTGCATGTACTTGGATCTTAATCTGGGTGTGATTTTTTGGCAGACCATATTAATTAAGCAAGGTGTGATTCTAAGTTTTCTTGAAAAGTGTAAGTCTTTGCATAAACGACTCATTGATTTACATGCACAAATTAGCATCAACCAAGCATCCTATTCATGCCATAAATTTCTTTGTATTAATTTGTTTGCATGATCTCTAAGATTCGATCTATGTGCCACTGCCCATTATTGAGTGCAGGAAGCCAACATGCAAGTTTTTTTGTAGGTAGAAATATGCATTAACCTCCATTGCAATCTCTTAATAATCAATCTTCGACTGTCATTGGATCCATGCCATATGGCATAGGCGACCTTCCAATGTGATTTGAGAAAGGTTCTCAATTCCAGTGCGTTATGGTGTTGAGCATTTTGTAAGTTTGTTGGCGCATAGGAAGAAGTCGCCATTGGATCATGTGTTCCTGTTGGTAATACAGGCATTCCATGGTGTCCTGTGCTAAGTATATCATAGAGTAATCTCTCCAAGCTGCAGCTGGAGAAGAGGATTACATGGGGGTGGGAGAAGGATTTGTTGAGTCGAAGGTGAGAACATAGACTTGTCGCTTTCCAAAGATTCCACTACCTTTCTTCTCATCCATATTAGGCATGTGACATCAAACTCCATCGCCATGCAATACAAAATCCACGTACTTGATCATACCTGCACGTAGCTCTTCAATATTCAATGGCTCTCAAAGATCTCCCATGCAGCCAACGTACCTCCACGTACAACATAATCATCTTCCTATATTTAGCATTTTTTTTTATATGTTATTTTTTTTTGTGATATTTGTTTAAATTTTAATGAAATTTGCTAGCACTTATTAAGCCTCTCTCATAAAAGTTAGAGGTATAATTTCAACAAATTGCTAACCCCTAAATTACATGTTAAATAACTATTATACCAAATAGCATTTGATGTTGATTTCTAGTGGTTAGGGAAAATCATTGGGTTTTTCATAGTGTTCATAAAGGGGGAGTCTTTTTCTTTTTGTCATAATTTTCAAATGGTAAGTTAAAATTTTGATTGTGAATAGTTGACAAAAAGCTATTTTCATTCCCGAGACTTTAGCATCAAAACAATATAAAAAAATGTGTTCTTCATGACATATTTTGTCTCCTTTCATAAAAGGAAAACTTTTAGTTTCTAAGTGCAAAATTAGGCACATATGATTATTGTATCTTTTGATTAGCTACTCAAAATGAGTAATGCTTTTGTGAAAGTGGATATCATTTTCCTATTTTATTAGAAACAATATCATACTCAATTATGAAGTGTTATTATTTGTTATATTAAGCTTGTTATATGTACTAAAACATATAAAGTGTCAATTTAGGGGGATCAAAATAATCAAGGGGGCTTTTTATTGTCATCATGCCTTGAGCACTTTATATTTCTTTTACATTTCTTATGTGATTCTATGTTTTAACTCAAAGAATGTGAGAATGATTGAAAATAATGATTGAAAAGATAATCAACTTGCCCACCATCATCTACTACATGAGATTCTAGAGATGCTTCATCGAGAGCATCAAGATATTCTTTCTAGAAAAGCATCACTTCTTGCATCAAAATTCAGATATGCTTCATCGAGAGCATCTAGAGATTCTTTATCACTTCTTTAGTACATGTTCTACATCAGTCTTCACATGGATCATTTGAGAAACATTTAGAGAAGTCATCATCATCTTATGGGGGGGCCTACTTAGTCTCTCCTTTGGAGATGGGTTTTTTATTTCCCACAAGGCTTTTCTCCCTGTCTCCACTTTATGAGACATTTATAAATAATTATCTAACATGGCCTAGTAGCCAAGACTCATTATCATGCATACATTACTCTCTAAATTGCACTTATGGGGTGTGTTGGTGTAAGTAGAGTCATTAGATAACTAATTAATTTTCCATCACCTTCTAGTTTTAAATACTCACATTTTCTTAAGTTTACTTAAGCTATTCTAGAGTCTTTCTCACCTCATGTGGTTGAGAAAAGTGTCCTCACCTTGTGAGACACTCTTGCATGGTCACTTGGCACTCACAAGAGCACTTGACATGGGAGTTAACAAGTGTTCCATCATTGAAGGGTTAGTCAATCATTGTGTTCGACTTAACTACCTTCACCACCTTGCCTATATAAGCAAGATTACATTGTACATTTTACTCAACTCTTTGATAATGTAAATTAGGCTATTGTATGCAAGTATTTTGTGGAATTTTATGGTTTTTTATTTATGATCTTGGTAATCATAACATTAAAGATACCATGAGACAAGTCATTTTGCTTAATATATGGGAAAATAGGTGTTTGGTAGTGTTTTCAAATCTTTTTCTCACCAAGAGGTAGAAATGCTAAATTTTTGCTCAAACATCTTTTTCCAAACTATCTTATTTTGTGTTTAGTTGTAGGGGGTCACCAAGGATCATTCTAAGACCAACATTCTTTTGGAAAAAATTAAACTTCAATTTCTCTAGCTCCAAGAAGAGGATATCCTTTGCTCTAGATAGTTGTAAAGTATTTTTAAATTTAGATTATAATATTTCTCCTCAATTTTGCATTGTTTAGTTCTTTTGTAGACATTTCTAGTGGGATTTTGGCTATTTGTAATAATTATTTGTCTTAAGGGCTAACTATTTGGGGGCTTGTTGTTTTTCTATGGCAACCTTTGATGTTATGATTATTATTTCTTTCTCAACAATATATTAATTGTTCTTCTCGTATATATATTATTATCTTTAATTTTTTTCAATACAAAATAAATCACAAGATTATTAAAATCTAATTGTGAAACACCCAATCTACATAAAACAATGGTTACATAGACTATAATTTAATTTAAAGTAAAAACTAATTTTAAAAAATTTAAAATACAATTTAAAATTTGTATTCATATTTAAAATCAAATGTGTTTACTCTCTTCATATTATCTATAAATCTATCCACTTTATAAGTTAAAGGGATGCAATAAATCACTAGGTCCTTAGATTTATTAATTATTTATTCATGTTAATTAGATATGTTAATAAAGATATATAATTTGTAATAATTTGTTTGGTTGTTACAAGAATAAAATGTGTATTATTAATAGATCTAAATAGTTTAATTGTAGGGGATGGAGCAGATGGGAACGAGGTTATTGGGTGATGGCTTGTGCTTTATGGACCCCATGTGATAGGGTTGAATGGCCTTGCCACAACTTCTCTTTTGGAGTTGCGTTCACCTTCTCCTTTTGCATGCAATTTTTTTTCCATCACAAGTGAGGTTTCTTTTTTGGTGTTTTCTTGTGTGGGAGTTTGAGTTTGCTCTATGTTTCAAAGGGAAATTTTGTAAAGTTTTTTTGTGGGACATTTTCTTTGTGTTTGTTGAAGTGTTGGGTGATTTGATAGGCATTTTTATCATTTTTTTGAAGCTTATGGCATCAGCTAGAGATGCAAGTCTAAAGTTTAGTATGCCCTTTTGAGAGGCTTTAACTACAAATGACTCATCTTCATACTTGCATGCAAGTGATATTAACTTATTGAGCAAGGTTTCAAGGAAGGGTTTCCAAAGAATGGGGGCCCTCATATTCCAAAAGTTAATGGATGTTGGAAAGAAGTCAGGACATACCTTTTTTAGTGATCCAAAATGATTTGATTGAAGAAGATTCAATTGCCTAAGGAATCATGCTTTAATTTATAAATTCATGGGGTTTGAGTTTCTCTTCCCTTCCTAGGGTTGTGGGTTCATCAAACATGGAACCCTAAAGGTGAAATGGAAGTGATGTTGGTGTCCAAAAATTATTTCATGGTGGATTTCAATTGCTTAACTAACTAGAACAAGGGCTTTGAGGAGGGGTCTTATTTATATAATCAGGTTGGCTTGTTCATAAAGCCATGTCATGTGGGTTTTAATTTGGTGGAGGAAATTATGACTTGTGTTCCTAAATGGGTTCGACTCCCTTGGTTCCCATTAGAGTTCTAGAGAAATGATATCCTTTGTATGATGGTTTTGTTGCTAAGCTTGAGCCAGTGGGTCCTTCAAAAAAATGTTGGATAAAAAGGTAATTAATTATTCCCACATATACATTGAAATTGATTTAAATAATCCTTTACTAGATTCTTTGGAAATCTACCTTGGTTCCTCTTCATGGATCCAACAGTTGGATTATGAAGCGTTTCCTTTCAAATGTAGGATTTATCATGAGTATGGTCACTTGCAGAGAATGTGTCCTAGATCTAATCATATAGGATCCCATCTAAATGTGCCTCTTGTCATGATCCTAAGACATGGATAAAGGGAAGACCCCTATGTTTGGGGAGGAATCTGACAAGGATGGATTTATCCCAATCAAGCCTTGCAATAAAGGTAGAGGTTCAAAATGATCTCTCAAAGATAGATAGGAAGAGGGGGTTTTCAATTGTTTTGATGTGTTAAAGGATTTCGATCTTTAAGAGGAGAGCCCAGGAGACTTGAATCTGATGGTTGGTGATTTGGTGGTAGGTCCCCTATAAATAGAGATGTGGATATCTAGGATTTACAGGTGGCTGGGAGTCTTGATTCACATATGGCTTTTAGTCCTACTTTTGGTAATATTGATGCTTTGGTTTTTCGTGTATCTAGTGGGGGGTATGATAAATTGACTTTGGTTGAGGATGATCCCTTAGTAGTGAAGGTAGTTTTGGATTCAGGGAAAGGTTGTAGAGCCCCACCCCCTTTAGGGATGCAATAAAAGAATCTCAAGAAAGGAGCCCCAAAGAAGCCTCTAAAGGTGGGGAAAAAGAAGGATTTGGATAAAATTAAACTTATAGGAGAATCATTGGTGGAGTCGGGGTTAGTGAAAACTATTGACTCTCATTTTCACAACTCTTAGACATAATTTTCATCTCATGGAATGCAAGGGGTTGAATAATGGACCTCGACAAAAAAGTTGTTAGAGATATGGTTACTGTTCATTTACCAGATATTTTCTTCATCTAGGAGACTAAGTTATCTTTGGAAAATATGTGTAATATGGCATCCAAGTTATGGTGGAGGTGTTAATGTCAATGTATTGGTACCCAAGGAAATGTAGGTGGGTTGCCTGCTTATGGAATTCATTGAAGATTACCCCTCTTTGGTGGATTTCTAGTAGATGTTCTATCTCTATGGTGGCCTCTAGTTTGGAGTTTGAAGAGATTTTGTTCCTCTAAAATGTTTATGCTCCCATTAACATCCTTGGAAAATATCTTTGGACTCATATTTGGCATCTTAGATCTTTATTTCTTTTATATCCTTGGATTTTGGTTGGAAAATTTAATGCAATCACCAGTTTGAAATAAAATAGAGGGGTGGAAAGACTAAAATATTCTTGCTTTATGCTTCAAGATAATGTATCCTTCTTAAATCCAGTGGATGTTAAGCCTGGGAATGGCTTGTTACTTGGAATAATAGGAGATGTGGTAAAGACTCTATCTCAGAGAGACTTGACCAATTTTTGGTTTCCTATTTTCCAATAGGTAGTAATTAGGTAACTAGTTCAAAGATTCTTGAGTGGAGAGGTTCAGATCCTTGGAGAACCCATCCTTTAACTTTTAGCTTATATGGTTGTGAGACCCTCAATTGCAAGACCTTATGATTGAGTGGTGGTGTCGAGGTAGGCCAACCCATGGAATGGCAATGTACTCCTTTATCAAGAAACTCCAATTTAGAAAACACTAGCTCAAGATATGAAATAGGCATTGCTTTGGTCATATTTTGTAGCTAAGTCAAATGCTCAAGATAGCATGGATACTATTACCCATTAGATTAGGGAGTGTGGTTTGTCTGAATTTCTCCTCAGGGAAGAAGAAACTCTACCTTGAAGGATCTTGAAGAATGGGAATTGTGTGAGGAGATCTATTGGAAGTAGATACCTAGAGTAGAATGGATTTAGGAGGGGGGTAGAAATACTTGACTTTCTTCTTTAATTCAGTCAAGAAAAAGAGGTATGGGAATATGATCTCTTCTCTTGTTTCTTCATAGAGAGATCGTCTAATTTCCTTAAGAGAAATCTATAGAGAGGATTCACAACATTTTTCTTCTTTATTTTTAGAAGATATGCCCTGTGTGATTGAAGAAGAAATTTGTATTTTGGCATGTATTCCCTCAATAGTGTCTATGGAATTGAATGTGAGAATTATTATCCTCATTTCTCTAGATGAGTTGGAAAGCATTATGTTCCAAATTAAGAAAGGAAAAGCCTCTGGTCTTGATGGTTTCTTGACTAAATTTTTTTAAGAATTTTGAGAAGTTATAAAATTTGATCTTCTCGAGGTTATGCAAGAATCTCAGAGGATAAATAGATGTTGAGAGCTATGAACTCTACCTTTTTAGATCTTACCCCTAAGTAGGAAGGGGATAATTCTTTGAAGTTGTGTAGGCCCATAGCTCTTTGCAATGTAGTTTATAAGATCTTGTCCAAGCTAATAGTGGAAAGGCTTCAGCCTAATAGGCTTATTTTTGAAGAGAATGAGGTTTTGTGGAAAATAGGAAGATTTTGGATGGAGTGATCATTGTGGTTGAAAGTATTCATTCCATGGCCACGTCAAAAGAGAAGGATATATTTATTAAATTAGATATGGAAAAGGCATATGATAGGGTAAAATGGTCTTTCCTATAGAAAGTTTTAATGGATCTTGGCTTAACTAGGTTTTGAGCTATGTTGCATCTACTTCCTTCTCAATTCTTGTTAATGAGGATCCATTGGCCTTGTTTGGAGTGTCTAGAGGTCTTCGGTAAGGGGAACCCTTATCACTGTATTTGTTCATTTTACTAGTTGAGTGACTAGGAAGATTCATCAAGTCTCAAATTAATCAAGGTCCTATTTATGGTTGGAGATGGGGCAATGGAATTCCCTCACAATCTCATTTACAATTTTTGGATGATACCACTTTGATAGGGGTTTCCAAAATTAGAGAAGTTGCTAACTTCAAATAGTTTTTGGATATTTATTTAGTAGCCTCAAGACAACAAATCAATAAAGATAAATCTTCTATTATCTTCTTTAATACTCCTTTTTCTCAAAATTAGATTGCTCAGATTCTTAGGTTTCATATAGGAATTTTTTCCCTACTTTATCTAGGAATTCCTCTATGTTGTCCCTATGCCTAGGGGGACTTGGAAAATTATACTGGATAAGTTTCATGTGAGGTTCAATCATTGGACCCATAGATGGCTTTCCTTTGTTGGGAGAGTTTTGTTGCTAAAATCTGTGGTACAATCACTTCCTAACTGTAGGTGCTTGATCTAGGTTTCCCCTATTAGTTTTCTTAGGGAATTGGATTCTCTCACAAATAAATTCAAGTGGGATAGAATTTTGGCATCTTCAAAATGGTGCTTGGTGATGTGGGAAACTATTTGTAGACTAAATCAAGAAGAGGGTCTTGGTTTGAGATAAGTTAGCCTCAATGTTCAATCCTTGGCAACCAAACTCTATTGACGTTGGTGCTCTAATCAAGATCAAATTTGGGCTAGGGTCCTCAACTTTAAGTACCTAAGGGGAGTGTCCAAGGAAGATGTACCAAGGGTCTATTTGTTTGGTAAGGGATTTGTGATCCTAGAAACTCTTAAAAATGGTGTCAACTTGATTAAGAGGGGTTTGTTTTGGATTAACAACAGGGGCTATAAATCCCTCCTTTGGCATGATTCTTGGGATGGGTATCCCACAATCATGTCCATATATCCTCATTTATAGGGGCTTTGTAATATTTTTATAGAATTTGGATGGTCTCATTTTGAGCATTTTAAATGTACCCAACAATTAGGGAAAGTGGAGGTGGCTAGATGGAAGGATCCTTCAAAGTGGCCTATTGGGGATTCTATCAAGGATTTGAAGAACTAAGAAGGATTTTAGTTGGTAGAAAGTGCAACTCTCTGGGAGGGAGTGACATCCTTTCTTAGAGCCTTGATCCTAGAGGTGTTTATTCGGTGGCTTATGGGTATCAAGTGTTACATTCCTAGAAGTATGAGGGGATGGAGGTTTCTTGGTGGAAGGGAGCGTGGAATAAATTCTCATGGCAAAAATGCAATGTCTTCTTATGGTTTGTAGCTTGGAATAGATTCCTTACCTAGGATAACCTTCAAAGAATGACCTTCCAATGACTATTTGCTTGTATTTTATGTGGGAATAGTGAAGAATGTATCTCTCATTTGTTTTTTCAATGCTCTTTTTGTATAGAAATTTGGCACTTTTGGTGGGTAATTTGAAGGCACTCCTATGTGCATGCTACTTCTTTGGTTGAGATATGGGGAAGTATGGGAAGACTCCTGGTGAATTATTCCTTTCTTCAGGTGGCATGGAGTATTGGAACCTCCTTTATCATTTGGCAGGCATGGCATGAAATGAATTGCAGGATATTTCAAGGGAGAAAAATGGTGGTTCAATAGCTTTGGAAGTGAATATTGGGTATGATACAAGAGACTATAAAGGCTAGATGTGATGTGAGTAACCCTTTTGATAGCGAGGAGGAAGTGGTGGCCAAGTGTTTGGACTTATATGGTAGTGATTCAGGACCATCTTGTATGAGGAGAAATTATCACATAAGTAAGAAGACTCAGCGGGTGGTAAAATGGTCCCACCACTCGAAGGTGTTCTAAAGGTAAATATTAATGGTTCTTCTAGGGGAAATTTGAGGCATCTTGGGATTGGTGGTGTCGGGCATGATTACACTAGAAATTTCATTTATTTAATTTCCATTTTACAAAGGTTAGCACTCAAGTAGTCTTATGGAAGGTCTAGCTATTATTATAGCTCTTGAAGCTCTTGTACTTTGCTATGTCATAAAAAAAATTGTGAGTTTGATTCTCAAATATTATTTAATATGTTAAATGTGTAGATAGTTGTAGGTGTTCACTCGCAACTAGCCTTGGTGGCTCAACATATTCTTTGATTGAGTACCATGCTTGATTTTATCTCCTTTTTTCATATCCTACTGGAGTGGAATAGTGTGGCTAATTGCTTGGAAAAATGGGCTTCTAAGAATACGTGGAACTAGCAAGTTGAAGATTTGGAGCATTTATCTCCAAAATATTTCAGATTTTTGATAGACTTCTTCTTAAGGACATGGTTGTATGATGGGTTTTTTAGATTTGATTCATGGGGGGCCAGTTCCTCTTATTGGTATTGTAAAAAGTTATGGATGTTGATCCCACAATCCTTGGGGGACTGGTGTTGAGATTGTTTCTAATATATATGGCTTCTTCTTGATTTAATACATTTTTACCCCTTTATTCAAAAAATAGTTTAATTGTAGACTCAACAAAAGGTCCTTGTCAAAAGAATTAGAACCAAAAAAAGCTTGCTTCAGGTGGTTGTTGTTATTGCAAAGGCCACCTTTTAAAATTGATCACATTGGTCCATTGATATCTGCAATATGTGTAGGGTACCTTAATCAATCAAACACATTTGTTTCATCACATGTATGCGAAATAAATATGGAAACTCCTTTGCAATGAACAAAATATTTGGGGGAACAATCATGAACCTAATCCTACAAAATATTACTTGAAATTTACAATAAAATGAATAAGGACCTCTCTTTGTTTTGGTGTGTTTATCCACTAAAACCTTGTGGGTTATATGGAAAGCTCGGAATGATGACAAATTTAAGGGGCATAGGAGGGGGCTTATTAAGTCTTGCAAGAGATTCATAATATATAATGTTTTCTATGAATGTGTACATAACCATTGAGATTTCAAAGGACAAATTCTAGAAATTTCTAGAGAAAAGAATAGTTAACATTGATATATAAGAGGCAAGGTTTTTTGGGCATACTTGGCAAGATAGACACCCAAGGGTGGAGATCTTCCTAAAGGCACTACAGGGATTCCAGAAAGAGCTTAAAGATAGAGCAAAGAACAAAGAGGGAGGGGCACAAAATAGTAACACCAGGGAGGGGAGAAGCTCAGTGACTCAACAAGAAGCAACAAAGGTTCTTGTGAATATGAAATCTATAGAAAGGAAAAATAGGTTCAGTGGGTGGTAAAATGTTAATGGTAGGGACAACAAGTTGATGTTTTGTATTGTTTTGCTATATATCTTTAGCATTAAAAGTTACATTCTACTTGCTGATGTAAATAAGCCTGACTATTTGTTGTAATTTTGTAAGCATCCAAGGTTTAAATGCTTGTAAGTTGGTGTAAAATGGAAAGAATGATGCTCTTATACTGTTGATGAACAATAACACACTTGATATGTAAAAACGTTGTAATCCTCTATATCTAATATAAAAAATATATAGTTTAGAATTTGATTTCATATTTTAGTATTAAGTGTTTTATTTGAGACTGTTTTAAATTTTTAATCAAATTTGTACTTAAGAAATTAATTGAGAGGACTACTAATGAAATGGAAACCTACACCCTTTTAAATATTATTGAAGAAGATTCAATAGACGTAATCATAATTTCCTTATATTAGCATGATCAATATTGAAAACCTCTAAAATTTATTCATTATGTCATTGTTATAGAGATAAAATAAAATAGTGGAGTTTCTTGCTATGTTGGGGGTTTATTCTTAAGATACATTTATAATTAATAACATCATAAATGGTTGGTTCAATTTTCTTGATATAAAATAATCAAGATCCCAAAGAAAATCATAAAGTGCTAATAATTCTCAAGATATTTTTTAATAAAAGCACAAGAAAATGACATCATTGGGCCATGAAAAATCATTTTTCCCCTTTAGTTTCACATATAACATACCACATAAGCATTAATTGTTATTGGTGGGAAAATGATTGGTAAATTAGTTCATGAATTCAATTTTGTGTCAAGTGTAATAAGTGGGGTAGAAGGTATGGTTTGCAAAAGCTATGTGGGGTCTATATTCTTTTTATATGCAGAGAAATGAGAGATGGCATTTGATGGTCCTATTTTAGATGCAATATTAGAGATCACACTTATTATACATAATGGGTTGATAGAGCAATACATTAAAGAGGTATTTGGCTCTAACTAATTGGAAGTTGAAATTTTCAATCAAGTCAATACAAAAGTTGGCTTTATGTTCATTTATAATCTCTCGACCTTCTTAAATGATAAGCTAGTAGTGTGAACTTCAGAGGTAGTTTGGGCATAACACTAGATTATATAGACTGTTATGGACTATTAGATTATTTCCACTAACAACAGCTAAGTTTGGGGGGTTATTTTCAAGGGCATCATCTAGAGATACAAAAGGGAGGTTTCATGTCTATGTTGGCTAGGTTGAGAGACTTCACTCTAGAGTTGTAGAAGGTTAAGAGTAGGGGTTACTCCTAATTTTTATTTTAACTCCTATAATGCTTGAATTCAAAACCTCATCACTTCACCATGATAGGGAAATGGTAGAATAAACTCACCAGTTGGTTAAATTTCTTCTTAAGTTACTAGTTACTAATGTGGATTTAGTGAGGATTCAAATAGGAAGTAGAGATTTAAGAAATGATGAGGACCATTCATTTGGGAGGGATGAAATCACATATTGTTTGGGTTGTAACATACAATACTGAACATTGCACATCTTTGTCTATAAACAACAAATGATGATATTATTTTACCAAAAAAAAAAATCTTGTAAAAGGTTACCCTAATTATCATAATTAATAAAAAATATATTATTAATAAAACAATTGTGTGAACAAATGATAATAATGATCATTAAAGTTGACTTTTTAAATGTTGATTATAATTGATTATATATAAAAAATGAAATATATATTTTTTATTATAAAATTAATATAAAGCAAGGAATCTATATCCCTAGCTTTCTTCTTTTTTATCATTACGCTTTTCATTTGGGAAGAATAAAATATTATAATGTAAAATGACAAATTTCTCATGAGAAGACTAGCTTTTTCTTCAACTTCTACCAAAACAAAGTGCATATAATCATGAAATGATACTATTCTACATTCAAACATTTTGTTAAAAGCTAAGATTGTTTTCAAATATCAAATCAAAAATCATATTACATCTATCAATATCATCTCATAAGCTATTTTTAAAGATTGCAGCAAGTCTTTTTTTATTAATTTAACTACTACCACTACACAAATTAATTTTGTCTAGTTATTTTATATATTTAAATTCAAATTTTAATTTACAATATTTTATTAAAGAATTGTAATTTTATTGGTTGAGTATATTAGTGAAGATGATGGCATGTTTCTTAATTATATCATCCATCATATTTTAATCTCTCAAAGATGTAACAAATAAGATATGAAGGTAAGATCATACCATGAACAAATTTGATGGAATACATACTTCTCAATTTTTTATTTTTTATTTTTTATTTTTTAATTAGACTGCAGGAATCGGGTAGCACGACCCCCTATAAACTGCAGTGCGCCTGGTAAACTTTTTAACGTGACCGGCGGCGCTGGCGTGACACGCCCTCCGGTACCACGGGGGTGGGGGAAACTAGACCTCGTGACCAACCTCCTGCAACAAGAAAGATTTAGCCAACCGAGCTAGTGCCCCAACCCCATACTTCTCAATTTTTAACACTAAACTAAAAAAACTATTTTTTAATAGAATATAAACTTTTATTCCTTGTATCAATAAATTACTAAAATAACATTAAATATAATAATTTTTTTATAATTTTATAATACCTTAGCTACGCTTAAATTTATTTTAAAATTCATTAACCCATAAGAACACATAAGGATCTCTTTATAAGAATGTACATTCACTTTGCAAGAACCTTAAAAGAAAAATAATTTATTTAAATTAAAGGCAACCTTTGAGTGTCCCTTTATACATATAAAACAAAGTGTTGCACATAAAGATTTTGTTTGAAGCCCACTTCATACAATGCAATGCTTTCCTTATCACACAAATTTCCTTATCACACAAACTCTTTCTAGAAAGTTAATGGTGTGACACTAAAGTAAAATGCACTTTAAAAAGAGGATCTTCACAATCAATCTAAAAACTCAAATGGGTCCAAATTTTATTTCTTGAAAGGGATGGGCTCTTGGCCTCCAAGCCACAAACATTTGTATGCTTTCATGGAATATCTACACCATCAATTTTACCTAGAAAAATGGGTCCACTCCATTATTAAAAAACTCACTTTCCATACAAATTGGCATATCTTGTGTTTGGTCTTCCACGTGGATTTTGGCATAAAATCCTCTCCACATATATAATGATTATGATTGAGTAAAATGGTTGTGAATTTTTAATTTTTTAAAATATGGATTGGAATTTGGTATATATAAGATAGGAGATGGTATATAGATCATTTTATGAGAGTTTTTTTAACATTATGTTAAACATAACTAATTAAAATAGAAAAAATTGTTAATTGAAATAATAGTATGTATTAGGGGAAAGGGGCTCATAGTGAGTAGGGGTCCAATGATGGATATAGAAGTAGGCCTAAGTGGGCTCCATAGTGGGTAGGGTTAATATCCAATTGCAAAACATGTGTATCTATAAAGTACACAAATTGGCAAATCATGTGATGCCACATCAGCTCACCAATAATACATGACTTAGTGACCCACTATTGGTCTCACCTTTTTTTTGGACCGTTTTGGATACCTTGACAAAAAGCATGCTAATGTGGCATCATATTTGATGATGTGGCCTTAAAATCAATTTTTATAAGGGACTTGCCAAATAAGTTGTACAAATTTGGGAGTGATTTGAAATTTTCACCAAAGACTTTGAGAAGTGTGAAGTTAGGGTGGCCCACTATAGGCCCCTCTCCCTTATATGTATTGGTTTTATAAATGTAATTATTTAGAGATAATTTGAACAAAAACTAATGATCAACTTCACTCATCAAATAGAAGTTTTATTATAATTATTTTATATTGTGTAAAAATTGTACAACAATATTCATTATTTAGATGATATGATAATTTGTAATTGGAATATTTATATATGTTTAAAATGTCTAAATGTTTCTATTATTATTATTATCACTTTTAACCAAACCTATAAATTGACAAGGTCACATGTAGAGAGACATCATCCCCAACTTGATTACTCAACAATATCACTCCCATAAGAGTCTGAACCTTGGTGACAAGAATAACAACACCACAACTTAACCATCATACTATACATTGTCGACATTTTTATTATATATATCTTATCATCTATTTTAATATTTTCTTTTAAAATTAAAAATCATATTTTAAATATTATTTATATATAATGATTATAATATTGTATTAAGGTTAATCACATAAATTTTAATCAATCTGATCAATTCATATTATAACTCTTACTTTAAATTACATTTGATAATATTATCTATTTTACTATGTATATTTATAACATTTATATTACATCTTAACTATTATCCAAACACTATAACTATTTATAATTAAAATATTTACTTATTTTATATGTCCAACAATGTAACAAGATTGTCATTTATAGTATTAGTAAATCATTTAGATTGCAATATATGAATGTTGGTATGGTGAAGACTGTTAATATTATCTACCTACTAGGATTTCAATGTGGAACTATTTATCTAATAGGCCGTAATATACCTTTTTTAATTTAATATGATTTTTTTAACTTTTCTTTAAACTGTCAAGTATTGGACAAACTTTTTTTTTATACAACAGGTTCCTGCGATCCAGCCCAGCGACCGGTCAATAGTTCATATCTTGGGTACCTGGGGCGAGAATAGTCCCCTGCCCATGAGATCCCTCGTCCACAAGAAGTTCCACCTCAAGAGCGGAGACGAACCCAAGACCAACTTTACTTTTAAGTGATTTGTAAAATTTATGATTTATGATTTTTATATTTCAATTCTTTAAAATATGTATATAGATTTTTTCAAATAGATAATAAGATTTTTTTTTCATTTTTTTGCTTTTTAATTTTTTAGAAAGATATTTATAGATATTTTTTAGTTTTATAACTATTTTTTTGTATAGATAAGTGCTACCAAAATAGGGGGTAACTCTCAGGTACATTCAAACAATAAGACAATAGGCCCACAGGCATCATAAAACATCCCTAAGCAACAAATGCCCGTAGGCATCATCAAACAACCCCTAACAACTAATACGCCAAAAACTAGTAAATAATAGCTAGGTAATTGCCCAGCTTAGTGATCCACCTAAGGCTCCTTGCACCAAGCCAAGAATGCTCGGAAGCCATAAACTGGGAGAAGGCCTCCATATTCGCATTTTTAACCTCGGTACGAAAGACTTCCCATGCATCTGACATATAGTTCATCAGGGCATCCCTGCGTTGGCATGAATTCTCTGCCTCATCTTTGTCGCCCTCCACGACCTCCTCCAAAACCATTGCAAGGTCAAAGAACGTACGCAAGAAGCTCACCCATCCATCCAACCTCAATTCCATGGTTACATTTGCTAGTGCTTGAACATTCTAGCCTACCACAATCCTATTTAAAAGCACAAACACCCATTCCTTGGATTCACTTATATCTATGAGGTCTCCCACCACTGTCTCATATATTCTACCATTGCACCAGTGTTGATTCACATTTAACACCCGTGATACAACCTCCACGATAGCATTGTGCACTTCTCTATTCTAGATTGCGAAGAGTCTACTGCACTGTGTCGATAAGGGCTCCTCAGCACAAACGCGAGCCAATCCAAACTAGAACACCATCTTGAACAACCACATTTATTGCGCGTATCGAGGCACCACACATGCCAAATATAGCCAAACCTTTCCTGCATTACCCAATTGACCAAGGCATGTCCCTATGGCTTTTAAAACTCCGATACTAGGCCACTTCAAACCATACACTCCTGCCAAAGCCGAAACAGACCTCACAAGTATAATGTGACTTCCATTTTCAAATGAGCACATCAAGGTTGTGGAGTTGTCAAATCTTCTTCTAGGCACATCGAAGATCATCTTAGATACATCGAACAAGTTAGATCCTACTTCTAAGTTTCCCCATGTGAATATGTACTTCCCCACATCCCCCTTGGGATTCTGGTTACATATTTTCCTTGTCTCTATCCACTATATCCTTGAGTCCTACCCAACTTTCTAACTTGGAATCGATGATCAACCCTTCCTCTTGCCATACACCTGCGTTCGCCAGGCAATCTATAGCCTTATTAGCTTCTCTGAATGCATCCTTGAGCCTGTAGTTATCTAGTTTGCTAAGAAGTGCCTTAATTTGGGCAACCCAACAGTCAATCTTCCAACTTGGGCACTATTGTGCAGTTTTTTGCACACACGCCCCACTAAAAATAGGGACCCTCTTTTGCTTTCACTTTTGGTTTTGGTCCCTTGTTATTTTGAGGTTTTGTTATCTTTGCACGTGCTTGAATGCCTATCTTATTCATGCAAATGCCCCCTTCTAGGAAGCACTTTGAAAATCTTGAGTTTTGAACAAAGTTTGGGTTTTTACTTCATTTCGGGATTTTCTGCTCCATCCGGATTTTCCCGGATTTCACTCAAAGTTCGGCGAAGAGACTAACACTACAGTTCGAGAAATCTAGGACTTCGCGGAATTCCGCGTGGACCAAATTTTTTTGAGATTTCGTTTTCCCATCGAGTTTCCAAATTTCTTCAGCCTGTCTTGTTGGCAGCATTAATGCACCTAGGTACTATCTCTGTGGCACAAGTGTGGTCGAATTTAAGGGGATTTTGCATCATTTGCTCTCATCTTTCACTGTGTATCACTCTTCCATATGAGATTTGGGCATTTGGGCATTTGGATTTCTTGGTTTTCTTGTTGAGGCGTTTGGATTTCTTACATTCAGTTTGATTTGGTCGCTAGGGCATCTGAGTTCACTGCTCATTTTCCTCATGGTTGAATTTGGTTCACTTATGGTATGTAACTATGGTCCCCGCCTTTGAAATTTTAATGATTGATTGTCCATAGCCATTTTACATCCATTTGGGAGCTCGATTTTGTATGTTTGATGATTTAAATGCTTTAAACTAGGGTTGTGCCTGATGTTTGAAAAGTTCTTAATTCCTATCTTATATTATGCCCTAGTTAACCAATTGAATTCAGTGATGTTCCGCATTCTCAAGTGGTTCCCACGCTTTGCCCCATAAGTCAATGTTTTTATTGGTTCATTGTTGAGTGTGTTCGAGCTCAAACTAGGTTTAATCTGAGTTGGTTCCTTTCACCCATGGTGGAGGTTTTAATAGTCAAATCTAAGGCATCATTGGTTTGTTATGAACATTCATCATTTAACACCTCAAGAATTCTTGATCCAAAGGGGTTGATAGGAACATGAATTAGATTCGAATTGAGCTTAAGGGATTTGAGATTCATGGACATTTGATCGTATCAAGGAAAATCAAGCGTAATAACAATTTTTCATGATTCTGAGGGCTTCACGAAATTTTCGCATCCCCAAATTTTCCCGGATTCCATTTAGCCTTCAATGTTCCAGGGTGTGCATTGAGAATTTGGAGTTTTAGGGACTTCGCAAAATTCCAGTCTGGCCAGATTTTTCTGAATTCTCTGGGAGGCTTTGTGGAATTTAGAAATTGAATGAAATGGATGAATTTAATGATGAATGCTTAACATTCCATGCTTTAAATTTATAAATTACACAATGTTATATGCATCCTTTCTTCATTTTGATGATCAATTGTTGATATTTGTGCCTTCTTCAGGAAAACCCGCCTAGCCTGGAATTTTCTAAAGTTCCTCCAGACTAGTTTTCCCCGGTTAGCTTGGAATCCCGAACTTCTCGGTTATGATGATTGATAGTTGATTTGATGGTTTTATTATGATTTTGAGCTAACACTTTGACAAATATGTTATTAGCAATTGGATTTTCATGTTAGTATTCGATGGATGCAGGTTGAATCTAGCAAGGTAGCGGCTGGAATGGCTAAGGGTGATATGGAGGGATCCTCTATCTCAGAAGCAGAAAGGGTTAAATTGGACATAAAGAGTAGGATTCCAGAAAGTAAGATAGCCTTCATCTGGTATGAAGTTTCAGACACAAATGTGGGTCGATGGGACTATGAGGAGTTTAAGGCAAGGATGGCACAAGAAGATCTTCCAGTGCTGGCCAAGAGACTAATGGAATCAGGATTATCTCATGTAGCAGGATTTCCTCCCACAGTTCAGTGTTATGAGTTGGTATTGGAATGTGCCCAGCACTATGACAAGGATTCACAGAGGATAGTCAACCCTCAAGGGAGGGTACTGGCTAATCTTAACCCTGTCTCTATTGCACAAACTTTTGATATGCCAGATAAATCTCATGTAGTGGCTTTTAATATGGAGGCAGCTAAAAGGTACTATGAGGAGGAGACTATTAAGTCACAACAGGTTATCAATTCTTGGCTTGAAAATCCAAAGTCTCATTTCTCAAAACTGCCTAAGCAGTTGCACAGGGAAAATTTTAAACAAGAAGTCTATGATGCCATCACATTGCTTAGTCGGGTGCTTGGCCTAAAGAGTGCAGGTATGTTTGAGAATTGGATGTTCCATGCCATTGTGAGGATGGAGCATGAAAATATTAATTATCATTGGGCAGGTGTTATAAGTACTGTGATTCATGAACAAATGTGTAATGTGCTATAGACCAAGACATTCACCATGACTTCCTATTTAGTGTATGCACTTGCAAGATTCCATCCCTATAAAGGATTAAGCACAAGAGGAATATTTGGACAGAATGTAATTTATGAGGTTTATCCTCAATTGCACTTAGGAAGCTCAAGTTATGGGAGGGTGAATTATGCCTTCAACATGCATATCACTAGATTGCTCCAAGGTGCAGAGCATGTGAGAATATCACATGATGCTAAGGAGCTGATCAAAAGGTATGGGGCTTGGTTCATACAGTTTCCCACCTTCTCTTACATAAGAATAGATGGTTTTTAGAGAGCTCCATACAGGCTTCCGAGGTATCCCACAGACCATGTCATACTTCTGGAGGTCACGAGGCAAATATGTGACTTTGACGCCATTGTAAAGAAAGATAAGCATAAAACTGGATTTGGTGGAGATTTTCCTCTAAAGATAGGTACTAGTGAGGTATGCCCTTCAATTAATTTAGCTTATGCTTATGAGGAGGAAATGAGAAATCTTGGGTTGTCTTACCATTCCAAAAGGCTGGGTTTTGATATCACTGGTGAAGCACAAAAGAAAGCTAGCAGGGAATACTACCACAGAGATGACATAGAGGACTACTGGGCCAATAGCAAGGATGACTTTGAGATAAGAAAGAAGAAATTCTCTAGACTCCCAGTTAATGTGGTCTGAATGTATAGTGTGAAAATGGTCCCTGATTAGGTGGAAGATGATGGAGACTTAATCCAAAGTCACGACTATGAGCCAATTAAGGACAAACCAATTGGAGAAGTATATTGGCTAGAAGAAGAAAAAACTGAATTAGAGAAAATCATGGCCCCTATGACAAAATACACCAATTTGTGGCTCAAACACAAGGTGTGGGAACTTGAAAGTGAAGGTGTGCCATGTACCTATAATCTAATGGGGGATCTAAAATCCCATTTCAGAAGTCAGCTGAGGAAGATCCTAAGGGAAAAACCAAGGTGAATTCTCCTTTTAAGATTAAGATCAAAGGTTCTCAAGGAGAAGAGCAAGAGAAACAAAGCAAACCAAAAGCAAAGAAGAGGACTGCTACTTCGAAGACAAAAAAATCTGTAGAGGAAGAACCTGGTGAAGAAGAAGAAAAGGACGGTGCCCCAACACCTAAAAGGAGGAAAACAACAAGGGGTTCAAGAAAGAAGGGTGGACCTTCCAAGTAGACAAGTGTAATTGATCCTTCAATAGTGGTAAATGTAGAAATTTCTAGAGAGAAGGCACAGGTATACACAAGAAGATCAAGAACTCCTTCTCACAAAGACAATGTGCCAAAGAAGGATATGCCTCCAACAACCTCTGCTGTAGAACAACATAAAGAGGCTTCTCCACCCCATGAACCACATGGTGTGTCAGAACAACCAGTAGATTTGGAGTACCCGTCAAGTGAAGGGGGAGAAGAGTTTCAAGAAGGTGAGCTTCATAGTGCAGCTGCAAAAAATTGAGAAAATTCTACGGACTCCCTTGGTAACTTATGAGGATTCTCCTACTAGAAGTGAGGACGACAGACCTCCTTAGAGAGAGGAAACACCTGTTAAGACTCCATCACCAATGCACGAAGAAGAGGAGTATGGCAGAGAGGAACATGATAAAGATGAAGAGTTTCCTAAGAAGCAGGAAGATACACCCAAGGATCAGTAGGAAGAAGTGGGACAAAGGGAAATACAGTCAGATTTTGTTGTTCTAGGTTGGCTTAATAGAGAAATAAAGAGAAAACAAATTGTTGTGGATGATACCCCTCCCAATTGGGATGAGCTACTGGAAAAATAGGAAAAGGTAAAGGAAAGAAGAAGGCTAGGGTCATCTCCAAGATCGAAAGGGATGAAGCAAACAATAGAGTGGTCCACATTTCTACTCCTGCCACATAAAAGAATAGAGATGAGGTTACTGGGAGTGATAACAACATGCAAACTATCAACCTAGGACCCACTTTCATGGAACAAAATATTGAAGAATATGAGGGTTCAAGTGCAGCAATCTTGGGTAGATTGAGGAAGGAAGCACAAACTAAGCAAGAGTTGAAGAAGGAGAATGAGAAATTAAGGAAATATTTGGAAGACTTGATGAAGCCCTTGCAATCTATTAGTTCCTCATCTTCTGCTGCAAGTTTCCTGCCCCAAGAAACTATATCGGAGCTGGAAAGAATGAAGGCCACTACTCTTGCCACATCAAACTAGTTACAAGGGGTACAGACTAAAGGAGGTGATGCTATCAAATACATCCTTTCAACCAGAGGAGATGCAATGAGGGAAATAGATTGGTTGAAAGATGTATTGGCTCAAGATAAAGAGGATGTAGATCTCCTGTTGCAGAAGACCAAGACCATCATGGAATACACTAAGGATAAGCTAGTGACTGATGGAATTCTCCCTTCCTCTGGAGCTGCTCAACCTTGGGAATGGTTTGAAGCTTTGCAAATAAGGCAAAAGGTTTTGAAGAAGATATATAAGTAGAGGAGGAAAATTGAGGATACCCTGACTGATATCCATGATAGATGCATTTCTTTCTTTGAGGTGATGACAGGGAGAAGGAGTTTTGCACCAAAGCATTTGAGCTTAGAGTAGTTGAAAAAGTGGTGGGGAGATGTATATTCTTTGGTCAGTGAGGATCCAGTTATTGAACATCAGTTGGATGATGCGGCCACTTATATTGTAGTTATTGAGAAATATCAAACCAATAGGGTTGAGTGGGATAAGTTGGTGGAGCAATCAAGAGAAAATATTAAATCCATTGAAAGGAGAATTAAGGTTTTACCTTTGCCACCTATAGCCAACTTGGATAGGGTACTTTTGATGGTGCATGATGGGGTGGATCGCAATAAATACAAAGGGGAAAGTAGTTAATGCAAGGTTACATCAAAATTTGTGCTTCCCTATTATTTTGCATGCATTGGTCCGAGCTATATTGAAGATCCTAGGCCAACCTAGATGGAGTTCATGCATTTAATGCATATTTTATCTTATTTTTAATTCTCCTTGGGCCAACTTGTTTTGTGGCCAATTATTATTCTAAACCCTAACTAGGCTGACATATCTTGGGGATTTCTATTAATATGGCATTCTACCTCATTTGCAAGGGCTAGATAGATAGTTTTTGATACTAGTGCAAATTAAGCAGTAGAGCAAGAGTTAGAAGTTAGTTCATTTTGAGCAAGTGTTGTAACAAAATACTAGAATTGTTGCTACTTTGGGTAATTTAATGCAAGTGAAGACATTGTGATTTGGTGCCTTTCTTGTGTTGAATTTTATCTGGCATGGTTCTTGTGATTCTATCTTTGGAATTGCTTAAGTTATTTGATAGATGCATTAGGTTTAATATTAGATAAATTTATAGTGTTTATGATTTAGTACTTGAAGTGTTGCAGCAATCCCTAGTCCATACTTTTCGTAACCAACTGATTGTTAGTTGCTTTGCAAAGTTAGCCTGGACTTTTATATTCACTGTGCTTAGTTTAATTGTGGATGTTTATTCATTTCGATTGCAATAGGGTTGTTTTGAATGAATTTTCATGATATGAAAATCTTTAATGCCTTAGAAGATTGCACTGTTTCTATAAGATTGCAGATCCATCTGGGTCAAGCAGGGATTAGTTTCTGAGGGATTGGTCCATTTCAAGTGTTTCATCATTTACATTGTTAATCTTAGGTTTAGTGTTTAATTTAGGAATTTCTCTGAAACCCTTATCTTTTGTTATTTCTTTTATCATTTGGGTTAGATTTAGGATTGAAATATCATTGTATTGCTTGATCTGATAAATCAAAGATTCAGTATTTGCTTGTAGTAAAGCCCCTTTGTGATTACCAGTATTTTCACATTATCACTAAGTTGTTTATGCATAGTCAAGACCTGACATTAGAGACCTTGGGGTTATCTCTTGAGGCTTGCTAGTAGAGATTTACCTTTCAAGAGAGATAGGATATTATATTTTGTCTG
>VDFB02193867.1:381895359-381986332 GCA_007258455.2 Sequoia sempervirens | reverse complement strand
TTTCTCCTGTCTTGACCCATGTACTTGAAACGACCTCTAGAGCCAATCCCAACATTCCACAGTAGTAGGGCATGATAGAAATAGGTGATCCACCTCCTCCTCGGCTTGTTCACACATCACAAATCAAGTTGGGCCAGCGATTCCCAGTCTTTTTAATCTTTCCATCATTAAGCACCTCTTATGATAAACCACCCAGAGAAACGCACTGGCCTTGAGGAGCACATCTTGGTTCCAGCATAATTTTGCCATCCAATCTATTCTTGCTCCAATCTCGACCTATATTTGATAACCAAGTTTGGCAGTGTATTCACCAGATTTTTCCCCACACCATACAATGGTGTCCTCTTCTTTGGACACACACACTACCCAATTGTTTAACTCTTCTAAGATTGCCTCCAATTTCTTTTGTTCGAGGTGCACATGCATCAAGTTTTTCCACTTCACCCTCCCGCCACCTCCAATTTCTTCTGAATTGATATACTTGGCAACTTCAATTCCCCATTCGTCCTCAAGCCTTCCTAATTCTTGGTCTAACTCAAATTGCTCTACAAGACTCATGTATCTGTTCCAAGAATCTGCCCAGAACCTAGCCTTTTGTCCATTGCCAAGTTTCCATGTAATATGACTTGTGATCAGTGGGCGACATTTATTTATGAATCTCCAAATGGCCAAACCTCCCTGGAGATTTTCTATCGTTAATATCCTAGAGGGGGAATCATTGTCTAAATATTTATTCTAGGCTATGCGGCACCACAACTTCTTTGGGTGTCTATACATTTTCCAAATCATCTTTGCTCCCAGCGTTGTATTTTGCCTCCCAATCCTCCTTAATCCCACGCCACCATCAGTTCTAGGCTTGCAAGCAGTTTCCCATCCAATCAATGGTATTTTCCTCTCCTCTTTTGACCCTTCCCATAGGAATCTCTTTAGAATCTTCTCTATACCTTCTTCGATCTTTTTTGGAGCTTCATAACAAGCTAGTGTAAATATTGGTATAGCTGAGAGAACTGCCTTGGTCATAGTGATCCTACTAGCCAAATTCAACCATTTATTTTTCCAAAACATCGCCTTGTTTATGCACTTGTTCATTACCTCCTCCTAGTGCTTAGATCTACAAGCTCCCTCAAAAATATGAACCCCTAGGAATCTGGTAGGAAACTTATCGATTTGAAACCCCAGTAATGCTAAGATGGCTTTCTGAACATTTGCCCTTGTGTTGAAGAAATAGATTCTTGATTCTCCTTATTCATTTTTTGCTTTGACTGCTATTCATACTCTTCTAGAGTCGCTTTGATGCATCTTGCCTCCCTAATGCTTGCCTCTCCAAACAAGGAGGTGTCATCAACAAACTATGTGTGAGTAATTTGTTCCACATTCGGGGCCACAGTGATTCCAATCCACTCATCATGTTGTCTTTGCCTTTTGATTACACAACTCAAATCCTCTTCCATGATAGCGAATAATGATGGGGATAAAGGATCCCCTTGGCGCAGTCCATTGGTCACTGTAAAAAAGCCTTGTAGTAAACCATTAATTAGGATAGAGAATCTAGCTATGGAAATACACTGCTTGATTAATGAGCACATTGATTACTAAAGCCCATGCGATCCATGAATTTGAGCAGAAAGTCCCATGAAGCTTTTTCAATAGCCTTGCATACATCCAACTTAATAACCATTCCAGTTGTATGATTTACCTTTAGCGAATGTACTACTTCACTGATGAGAAAATACTGTCTGTGATCTCTCTCCCTGGAATGAAGCCATTCTATTCAGAAGAAATAATTTTACTGACTATCTTCTTGAGTCTATTTGCCAGTACTTTTGCTATTACTTTGTACACTGTATTACAAAGCGATATTGGCCTATAATCGCCAAATGTCCTACATTCTAACCTCTTGGGAATTAGTGCTATAACTGAGTTATTGAGGTCCTTGATGAATCTCTTTTTTCCTTCTAAAATCCTCCACCACTAACCAAAGATCCCTCTCGAGAAAGCCCCAACAATTTTGGAAGAACCTAGTTGGGAATCCATCCGGCCTGGGGGCCTTATCAGGATGCAGCTGAAAGAGGGCTGCCTTAACTTCATCCATCGAGACTGGTTCTTCAAGCATTGCATTGTCCTCACTTCCCACCCTTCTTTCAATTGTATCTAATGTACCCCCTTCACTACAAATTTTCACTTGCTCTCCCAATAGATTTTTGAAGAAGGCAACCGCCTCTAAGCCCACTTCTGAACTGCCATACTTTAAGGTGCCATCCTGGGACTAAATCGATTCAACTTTGTTTGTCGTTCTTCTGGAAAGAATAGAGGCATAGAAGAATTTTGAATTTGAATTGCCTTCCTTGAGCCAGACTTCTCTTGACTTTTCCCTCTAATAAATTTCTTCCCTCTAAGTAGTTCTGCAAGTTTTGATTTTAGTTTCTTCTCTCATAGGAATTCCTTGTTCCT
Organism: Sequoia sempervirens; assembly: GCA_007258455.2. Taxonomy (NCBI): domain Eukaryota; kingdom Viridiplantae; phylum Streptophyta; class Pinopsida; order Cupressales; family Cupressaceae; genus Sequoia; species Sequoia sempervirens. The sequence continues at coordinate 381,983,881 of VDFB02193867.1, read as the reverse complement.
CATTCCATCCCTTATCACCTTCTCATTTAGTGCTTGCAATTCACATTCAACCCTTTCCTTTTCTATGAATATATTCATGAATTTTTCCATGTTCCAGTCTTTAAGCCTTTGTTTCAAATACTGCAGTCTTTTTTGTGAATTTGAAGCTAATCAAGCCCCCCACTCGAAACTCCTTCCACCACCTTTCTAACAAGCTCAAAATCCCATCATCATACCACCACATATTCATGAACCTAAAAGATGACTTCGGTAGCTCCGAACCTCTACTGAGATTAAGTTTGACTGGAAAGTAATCTGATAAGGAAATTGGCAGAATGTGGGCTTCAATGATGGAGCAAATGTTGTGCCACCCAAGAGAGAACAAGAATTTGTCCAACCTCTCCAAAATAGTCGTAAAATCTTTGTGCCTATTGGTCCATGTGAAAACTCCATTTGAGGTTTGGTAGTCTTCCAGTCCTGAGCATGCCACGAACCTTTTGAAATCAATCATGACTTGGGATTCCATCCTTATCTCTCCGCTTTTCTTAGACATGTCCAGGAAAGCACTGAAATCACCTCCAATGATGAGGTTTGAGTCCGTATGACACTTAATGAAATCCAGAACCTTCGACCAAAGACCGGCTTTCTCCTTTGTTCCAATAGGGCCATAGATGTTAATGAGCATGAATGTGAGATTTAAACTCATACTATAGATTTCCGCCGCCAACCATTTTGTTTGTGAACATTGCACTTTCACCGATACTTCGGACTCCTTCCAGATCATCCCAATACCCCCAGATGCCTCTGCTTTTGACAATTTGGTCTATTGCAAAATAATTATGTCGCTTACACATTTCTGAAGATGATGCCTAACCAAGCGTCATTTTTCAGGGGCCTTTAGACCCCTGACATTCCATGTAGTTAGCTTCATTGCTTCCCAAGGGAGGCCTTCCCTCCCTTGGTACTTAAAAATTCCTTGATGCTAGGATAGTTCCTGGCGACTGCCTCCTCTTCCCTTAATTTCTTGAAGGATTTTCTTCCTTTGGTTTTCCCTTGTTTGCCGAATTTACCCATACCCAGATGCGTGGCCGTAGTTTGAGATATGCTTCTTTCATCAATGATGTCTAGCTCATCCTCAAGTTCCAGCTCGGTGTCTGAATCTGATGTAGGAGTTGGATTATCCATCTTGGATTTATCCCGGTTACCCAAAATGAACTCTTCTTCAGGAAGTCGGTCCATCACAATCTCTCTAATTTCACCTTGCTCTGCTCTCGGCCCCACTGGTTCCTTTTCCTTTGAATCCTTTGAGACTGTCATATATGGAACAATTTGTATTTCATCGGCCTATCTTTTCCTTTCCTTCTCCACTTTCTTGTACTCCTTCTTCCCTTGCACATTTTTGCATGTCATCTCATTGTGCATCCGTGAGCCACATTTGAGGCAAAACCTTTTGTCCTCTTCCACCTCAATTTCCTGGGTCCAGATTTCTCCTTCTACCTGTAAATTAATTGATCGAGGTACAATGTTGATTGCGGCTATCTTCAACCTGGCATATTTGTATAGGTCTCCATCTATAATCTCCATGTCAATGTCTAACAATATCCCCAATGATCATCCAATCTTTTCCAGGCATTTTCCATTCCAATACTCAAATGGGAGATTATATAGGCGGATCCAAATTGGTTGGTCATACGGCTGTAACCTGGTTGGGTCAAAAAAATTTATTCCAGGGTTGCATGTATAGCGGGAAATTATCCATGTGCCACACTTTGCCTTCTGCGACTCTCTTCTTAGTTTCTTCGTTTGCAAAAACCACCACAAAAAAATTCTTTGGCAGAAATCTGAGTAATGCCTTCGTCTGCCAATTTTCCGTTATCCAATCCCTGATCGCTACCCTACTAGGAGCGCTCCCAATGAAGCGGAAAATTAGTGTGAATTCCCTTAGTATTTTTGCATCATTCTTTATTTCCTATGACACATCAATCGTCGGGATTTCCTTCGCCTCCGGATCTTTAGGGTTTCATCCTTGTTCTGATTTGTAGTTCGGCTTCCCTTCTTCATTTCTTCTTCCAAGATTATGGACTCTATCCTTTTTTCTATATACTGGAGCTCTCTAAATCCTAGAAGGTCATAGCCAAGGCGGCGAATCCCTCCAAACTCCATCATCGCGCCAGTCATCCCTTGTTGCTTCTGAAGGCGTATCATGTCATGTGCAGGCAAGGCAGTGAACCGTCTGCTCCTCTGTTGGTTGTTGCTGATAGTGCGAGTGGCAAAAATCAACCCTTCTTCCCTTGGAGAACACCCATTGAGGGTTGAGGTTGCCAGCCAGTGACAGTGACGCATCTGACACATCTTGAATCACCTCATCCAACCAACTTTCCCTAGCCTTGCCCTTTAGACCTGGTGCCTTCTCGCTCCCCATCTGCCCCTATTTTAGTTTTATAACTATTGCTTTTTTATTTTCAATCTTATTTATTAGAAATATATTTAGATAAATAAATATAAATGAATAATTAGTGTTTTGTATTATTTTAGTTTCCATTTTTTATTTTTATCTTTGTTTCTAGATTTTACATTTATTATTTATTTAATTTTTAGAAAAGAATTTTGAAGAGATGCCAATTTGTGAAGATTCCCTAAACCCCAAACCTTAATACTATTATTAAATCTATTATTAGCTAGAAATATAGAATATTACATTTAAATCTTATAAGAATATTAATTAATCTAGATATTAATATATTATATTTTTTTATTTTTAGAAATAAAAATAGAATGTTATACTTAAAACTTATTAAAATTATATTAGTATAATAGCATTAATAATAACATAATTTAATAGTATATTTATAATTTAAATACTAATATTATTAATTAATATTAAATTATATATTTAATTAATTATTTTATTTTATTTTGGCGAAAGTGGGAAGCCACTAATATATATTATATATTTAAATAAGATATTACAAAATCTGGTTTTGGGGAGCATACCAGTAGGAAAGAACCAGTAAGAAAACCTCTCGTTATAGCTCTGAACTTATAATGAATATTTATAATCTTATAATAATCTTAAAATAATATTAATCTAACTATATATCTACATTATTATATTATTATTTTTTTGAAAAACTAATAGCATTAATATTCTCTTTTTAATATTATATGCATTATATTATATCATATTAAAAAGAATATTATTTTTTTAGATAAATATGATATTAATTAATATTATAATATAAATTTCTTATATTAATATTATTAATAACATTAATATTTTTTTAATATCTAAATCTAATCTTATAAGAATATTAAATCTAATATTTATTTTTTTAACTTTTTTTTTTTGCTTGGTAAATAGTTGCTAAGGGGCAGCACCTGTCGCTTTTGACTAGAGCTATGAACCAGTGAGGCCACATTCAAGGGACCTCATCCCCGCCATTGCTTCTTGCCCCATTTTACCACCTATCGAGTGGGTTTTGTGTTGTTTGTTACATTTTGCCTCATTCTTCTTCCTTTTCCTTTGTACCTTTGTCCAATTTTCCCCTGACACGCCCCCACCCATATCCTCTACATTCCCTCTGGTTATTTGGTTTCCCTTTGGGGAAGTTATTCCTAAATTTCCATCTTTGACACTATGATGACCTTCTTGCTGAGCTTCTACCAAGGCCTTCGAATCAGCAAGATTCCCAATTGGATCCTCGCTTCTTTTCTTTGGGATTTTTCCAAGAGGAGGAGTATCTCCAACAAGCTTTGTTCAGAGGAAGTATCTGTTTCCTTTGTATTTTTTTGGGAGTTGCTTGATGGAGTGTTGCCCAAGGTAAAATCAACAACTTTTGGTGGCACATCAGCCTCACCATCTGAACCATCCTTTTCCACTGAGTAATGTTGGGGGGTAGCATCTTTCCACCATGTAGCTTGGATTTCATGCCAACATTTTGAGCAGTGTGTAGCCATGTGGCCAGTGCTAAAACATCAACGACACCGAAAAGGTAATCCCTCATAATCAAGCAATTGATTCCATTCCATCCCCACAATTTTTAGAAGCACATTCATAGGGAGATCTTTGGTTGTGTTTATCTCCACTAGTATGTGAGCATAGGTAGTGTGCAAAAAGTTTGAAGATCCCTCATCCACCCCCAAAAAATTCCCCAGCGAACAGTCAATGGCTTCGAAGCATGAATCACACCAAAATTGAAGAGGAAGATTTGGTAGCCTTACCTAGACTGGAGCCAAATAGAAAGATTCTATGAGAGGATTGAAGGAGGGGTGGCAGGGTTTCAATAATAATAAATGTTAATCCTTCCAACTATTCAAATAGAACTAAGTCTCGGTCCTTTTCATTATCAAAAGCCACCATAAAGAATCCCCTTGCCATGGGGTAAATCTCTAAATCCCCCTTTAGTAAAGGTTTCCAGAATTCCACAATCCATTCATGAAGCTCTGCAAGGCTTGGCCAAAACCCCCAAAATCTACCAACCAACCCCTATTTTGTAAAATAAGATATATTTTTAGCCACTTCCTCAACAATCTCCCTAATGAAAGAATTTTTTGGGGAAGAGGTAGTGCAATGAAGAGCCCTAGGAGCCTGTCATTCCCCATGTTTGTTGGCCTTTTCCCCAGATCTTTCCGTCTAGCCATTTCTCATACCCTAATTCTTCTATGGATATTAATGCCAAGCAGATCTATCAACTACCTATCTCCCCAACCCCGGAGAAGACACAGGTCGTCCCTTAGAGTCCTAGACCAGATGTGTTGTCGCTTTTTCCTTCCCACTATTCATCTTTTTTGGTCCTTTCACTGCCATCAAGTATGAATGACCAAGGTTTGATTATCACCTCCCATCATTTGGGCTAGAAATAGTCTTTGCAAAGGCATCGAAATATGCCCTAGGTGCGCTAATCATTGGCAAAAATTTATTTTTCTTCCTGTGAAGAGATCCTACCTTGCTTCTGCCAAGCCACCCCAATTCTAGTTGCTTTGCACACACCTGAGCTTCTTCCTCGGCCGGATCAAAGCCATGGAGATCTGGCGCAACTATGGAAGGGCACGCCAAAAAGTTTCGCAGGACATCACAACCAGACGAAAACAATACAGAGCCCTCAATGTGTTCCCAATTACCCGATGTCAAAGGTTGCTCAAGCTGAGGCCAAGCGAGAGGAGGATGCCCTGCACAAACATCTTTGTCGAAGGCCCTTCACCCACGCGCAGCGCCAGAGATCCCTGCAAGACCCCGCGGCAGCATTTCGGCCTAGTGCTTGATTGATTTTCATTTTGTTTTTAAATATTATTTCTAGAAAGAATATTCTATTTTTCTATTTAAATCTATTATTAATTCAAATATAAATAATATTATAATCAATTACAAATATATAATGTTACATTTAAATTTTATAATAATGTAGATATTAATATATTAGATCTCTATTAAATTATAAGAATACTATTAAATTAATATTATTATAATATTAATTAATAATATCTAGATTATATTTAATAATAAATATAATTACATATATAATGTAAGTTGTAGTATAAAATTATTATATATTATATTTATGTTATATTTTCTACAATAAAATATAAAATATAGTAATAAATATAATATTAATAAAAAAAAATTAAAGTGTGGGCAGTAAGGCGAGCACCCCTCCATGCTGGTATTGGGGGTGGCATTTAATGCCACGTTGGGCGGGCCAATGGAAAAATGTGGTGCCGGTTTTATTTTCGGCAGGAGGTGGTTGTTTTCCATCTCATCATCCAACGTACGACTAGAAGTAGAGGACAACTATGACCCCCATTCCCACGCATAACATTGAATGTATATCTTGCTTGGAGGATATCCTCCTCATGGCGAGGACATCTAGCATGATTCCTTGAGTACCATATGTGTTGGGTGGCAACGAATTTGCTTATGGTGTTTATTTATGGATGGTTTCCCATTTTTTAGCTAATTTTTATGTAGGTGTGAAGGAGAGCTTGAAGAGCGGCCTTGGTCCTTCCTGTTGGGAGCAGACTATGCAACATTAGTAATGGCGAAAGGTTTGAAATTTTTTATTGAGGTTTTAGTGGAGGGCCTTGCAAGATTTTGTGACACCCCTCTGATTTGTTATGTTTTCTTGACAGCTCAGATACTTTGTTAGACTTTATTTTATGTTATGGTTATTCTATCACTGACAGTGGAGCGATGATAGACTATATTGATGTGATGACACATATATGCATGGAGATTATGTTTAATATGCTTTATGTTTTCATAGATGCTTAGTTGTGATGAGATTGCTATATAAGCTTATGGTAGTGTAATTGATATATTATCTCGTTAGTTGATGTGACATTGTATTGGTGAAGAGAATGGTATTGCATCACTCGCTTGCGAGTGCCCTATGATTTCCACTATTCTCTCTTCATGGTGTGAATGAATTACTATCTGTATACATGTATGACATTTGCTTGTTTGTAGGATTGCAGGTACAGGACATTAGCTTCACCTAGTTTCACAGGTCTGAGTGTGTCCACTACTCAACAATAATATTGGGAGATAGTAACAGGCTACCTAGTCATACATTTACCCTAGTACAGTGTGTCGTCAGTTTGAGTTTTGGTCTTAGTCTTATCATTGTTGTTCTGGGTATTTTATTATTGTGCAAGTTTAATTTGGTAGATTAAATGTGTATTTGATTAAATATTTAATTAATTGAATTATATGTGGTGAAGGATTTTGAATAAATAAATAAATAAATTTAATTTAGTTATGTTGATTGAGTGATTTTTATTATTAAAAATAAATGGTAATTAAATTAATAAGAGTATTTAAATTGGTTGCAATTAGTAAATTGTTTTATTTTATTTAAATGCATGCGGTTGGAAAATATCTTTGGTGGTTGAGGGAAATATATTTTGCTGGGATAACTGTGAGTTAGAAATTTGTGATCTGATTGTTGTAAATTGATTCTCAAAGAAAAAGATTGAAGAAAAGAGAAGAAAGTTGTTTTCATGGGAAAAGTTTCTTTTTGGGGTTTGGTGCAAAGAATTTGTTGAGGAAATTGTGGATCTCTCTGAGGTTTTTGTTTTAGAATCTTGCTTGGCTGTGGTATTGTTGTGTTTTCTGGAAAGAGGCAATTGCACTAGAGGAAGCTTTGGCTACATTAGAAAATTGAAGCTATAGAGAAGCTCGACAACATTTCTTGAGGCAACAGTTCTTCTGGAATAGGTTTCTTTATTGTTTTTGTGAATTTTGAATTGAAAATTTGTTTTTATTACTGTAATGCAATTTGGAAATGTTTAGGAAAAGATTTTCTATACTGTAGAAGCTCTTGTTTCTTTTTGTTGAAAAGATTGCCTGAAAGAAGAACCTCTATAGAAAACAATTAAAAATCCTCTATGTAATTTTTTCATTCGAAATAGTTTGATACAAAAGGAATTACAGATCTCTATAGAAAATCATTATTCTATTTGATTTCCTAGTTCTTTTAATTATTTGGAAAAAAAAAATGAAACCTCTGGGTTTCCTGTAGAAAACTTCTTCTGTGTAATTTATTTGTTCAATTTGAACCAATGATTGGATTAATTTATATATATATATATATATATTGTAATATAGATGTATATATACATATATATATATATTATATAAATTATTGTATTTAATTTAGTATTGAAAATTCCTTGAGGAAATTTTATTTTTCAAATGAAATTATGCAGAATCATCGTACGACGAATTAAATTCATTGTTGAATTTATAAAAGAAAACGTAGTTATGGAGGGGGTGCTGGAAATAAATTCCCATCGCCACCTATGTAATTGTAGGAGGGGACGCCTGTTGTGGCAGCGCCTCCCACACATATGTGGGGAAGGCGCTGACACAGTCAGCGTCTCCCACCGTATGCACTGTGCAGTCTGTACATGGTGCACGCTGTGACTTTCGTACACGGCCTTTCTTGTGTACGTGGCCTTTGCTTTGTTTAATTTAATATAAATATATTATATATTTATGTATATATAACATACATATTATTGTAATATGTATTTTATGTATTATGTGTATGTATATATATTGGTATTTATTTTAAAATGGAATTTGGGAAATTATAATTAAATAATATATTAATATGTATAGATATAATTATATTTAATTATATATATATATATCTATATAAAATATATTTATTTAATGAGTAAGTTATGCAAAAATTATTTTTAGGAGCATGTTTAGTTAAAATTAATATGATTAATTATTTAGTGGTGGAATTTATTTAGTTTAATTTGTTGTTGATCAATATATCAGAACAATGTTAAATGGTGTATTTTGAATGTGCAAAAGTGATTGTAATGGATTTAGGAAATCCGAATTATAGTGTTCTTATTTGCTTGAGGTTGTTTTATACAAACAAGTATTTTTGTAATTGTGTATTGGGGAAAGTATTTGTCTTTACGAGAATTTAAGTCTTTCATAGTTTTTATTTGTAATATGAGGGTTGTTGTAACTAAAGTTAGCCCTTTGAGTCTTTCTTGGGTAGTGCACATTTTGGGTTTCAGTATCGGACATCCGTGAAGATGTGTTACCTTTTGAGGTGTATTGGTTATTGTTGGCAGTTTTTAGTGCACTATCTACCCTTGGCATGTAGTTTGAGTTATGAGTTGTCGATAGGGAAGTGGCTTTCAGCGAGGGCCAGGACACAAAGTGGTCCCAGGACAACTCGTGTGGAAGTCAGTATAATCAAGTGGGAATTAAATAATCTATTAGTTTAATACATTTAACAAGATAATTAGCCTTGCTCATTGGCTCAAGGGTTTGTATGAGACTTGAGATGAGTCGGGAAGTCCTGGAATGGCTAGATCATTATCTTGTCTTCTCGAAAGTTAACCAATTCCGCATTGGTGTGCATGTGGGGCCAGAATCATGAAAGGTTACCAGGATAACCCTAGAGGGGGGTCGGGACCTAGGAAGATCTCCTTTGGAAAACCAATGCAACCTTTGTGATGACACTCCTATGACAACAGTCGGTTTAGTTGTATTGTGTAGGTAATTGATTCAATGGTTCTGGAAGCAATGTGACCATAGTTCTTGTTTATTTGTTTTGTGAGTATTTTTGTATATGGCCTATGTCTAGAGGTATTAGGATTACCTTGGTTACCTTTTACTATCTCCTAGCATGAGGGTTGGGCCTACAGGTACCAGATGATTGGGTGGCGTGCATCTTACACTATTGAGTTTCTCTTCCTATTCGTGATGGTGGGATCTTCTTGTTTGAGGAGCTCGTGTGGTTCTTTGGAGTTCTCCTTCTCTTTCTTCATTGTAACTGTGGATCATTATGTATAATTGTGGTACCTCATTTGTACCGAGGTGAACCTTTGTGATGTAATTGCAATAATATTTATGATCTATTCATCATTGGATTTAATGGAGTATTGGATGTTATGTGGTGTTGTATCTATGGAAATATGTTCAATACATTTCTATGTGTTAGATTTATCTTGCAATAGTTTAATGCTTTGTTGTAAGTTGTATCTTGAGTTTAATATTCTTATGCTATGGTTGGTTTAAATTTTATAAGTAATGGTGTTCTCACGTAGACGCGTTACGTAGCCTAGAGGATGTATGTGGTTAGAGTAGGATACTTTGCTCATCTTGTTTTATCTTTTATAAAAAAAAATAGTTGTGCTTCTGCAGTATTGCATCGTCCTCTAGGTTGCGAGACGGGGTTTTACAAATTTGGTGTTGATACTCCAATTTCATTGCGATCATCAGTGAGGCAAGCCTCCTTCAAGGAGGTTACAGACCAAAGATTGAAGCGCATTTTTCTTAAGCATGATCCTTTGGTCATTGTGGCAGTGAAGATGATCCTGGGATCTAGTCATTTGGAGAGTAAGGAGTACGGGAGGGACAACCTACACGTCTCCACTCGTTTCGTGGCTTCTCTTTTGGATAATAAGGTTCCTAAGGCATAAGCAAAGGGGTTGTTGAAAATGTTCAGGGAGGATTTGGTGGAGGGTGCGGATGAAATTCTAAGCATGGTGGTTGAAGGAAGGGGTTGTCTGAGGCCCTGTGACGTGGAATGGGTTCACTCAGAAGAAACGGTTAAAAATTTTCATTTCCTTTTGGACTTGCATGGGTCAGGCCTTATGAGGCACCGGATGATTGTGGTGGTGGCCGTATTTTTTCTCAAGAAACTATTTGGTCTGGTGGAGGTTGATGGCGTCGAATGGGTTCAGAAATTCGAAGACTTTGCAAACCTAAATGGCTTTCTGTAAGTCGGGTATCAGGTTTTGGTCTTTTTGGTTTTGGGGCTGCTAAAATTTAATCATTCTTATTAATTCTCTGCATATGGCCATTGCTATTGCATTTTTCTGGTTTTAATGATGCCTTTGTAATTGAGTTCAGATGTAGTTTGTTTGGCTTTAGTGGTGGGTTGGTTGGTCGGGTACTCTCTGTTTCTGGTGTAGGTTTTCTCTGTCGACTTTTTAGCAAAAAATTTGACGGATGGATAGTTCTATGGTTTTTTGGTGATGAATTTTCCTGCTTAGGAGACGTTTTGTAGCTTTTATATTTTAATCAATAATAATATACTCAGCTTACATATAAAAAAAAATTAAAAAGTTACATTATAAATATAGTATGTAGTATTATGATTTAATATTGAGTCCAATGCCATTAAATGGTACAGGGAGAAGGTTTGCAAAAATATTAAGGGAATGCAAAAATTGTTTGATATCGAATTTCTCTTTTAATAAAGTGAGGAAAGAGTCATCAACAAAATGGTCATTAACTAGTGTCATGTCCATATTTTTATTCATGGACACGAAACAAGAATGAACATATTTTTTTAACACTCTAAAACTCTACCATGTATCATTATCGACACAATATAATACATGCACACTTGTCTTTTTTGCATTGGCAATGCAACAATGAGCATGTCTAGATTACTAATGACCTAATTCAAGGATTTCTCTAATAATAAGCCTTGAACAAATTACGTTGTTTACTACCAATAAATTTTCAAGAATCTTACCATTTATTGTAGGTATTCATTCCATACAACACTTAATTCAAATTTAGGACTTGACCAAGGAGTAAGAGAAGTCAATGCTTTTTCCATACCTTACTTTAACAATCCTAAGGTGCTCATTAGTACCAATTTCCATACTCTCTCTCTCTCTATGTATTCATAACCCCAAGGTAGTCATTTCGTGAAGTTAGAGATGATCAATTTTTTTTTATCTTATTTAGAATACAACTTTTGATTTAACAAGTTAATCTTTAAGTTCATCTATTCAGACATCCTACCTTGTCAATTTATCATTAAAACCAACTCAATCAATTACTTAAAATTTTGTACTTTCCTACTTTACCCACGTTCGGAAATATTATTATGATTATTATATTTTGGTTGGCCCTTGCATACTAACTAATTGATGTTTATTAAATAATTAATATTATTTAATCACCCATTTTAAACCACACAAGGTAAAGAAAAACCTAGTATATTCACCATTATATTTGGTAAGGATTTTACTTGAAATTTAATATTGTGTTATTGTTAAATAATAAGAAAATATAATAATAATAATAATAATTCATCAGTTGACACGCTCTTAAATTATATCATAACAAAGTATGGAATGATATCGATATCTTATGTTTTTGTTTATTTATTTTTTATTAAACTATGCATCCTTTTAACCTTGACGTGTACTCGACACATAAAAAAAAATAGTATGTAACGCATCAAAATTGTATCATGCCTTAGTGCATTGTATCTCCTTGTAAGAAGTGAGAATAGCTCAAATTCGACCATTATGTCTTTATAGTGTTAATTATTGAGGATCTCGTTAGCATTTGAGGGATCTATCATTTTTAATATGATTTATATCTTATCTTGAACATTGTGTTCAAATATCAATTTAGAGACAAAACCCCTTTTATTTGGAGATTTGAGGATGAAACCCCTTTGCTTTTCTAAGGAGAACTCATTCAAAGGTTGTATTTGTGCTAACAACTTTTGTTTTATATACTACTAGTGAGCATTCACATTTGGAACAACAATATATTATAAAATAAAATTTGATTCATCCATACATGTTTATTTGATGATAAATTTGACATATTTGAATATATATTTTAACTCCAATATATTTAAATATTGTTCATATAGTCTATTGCTACATCTTTCAGATAGTATTGTTTATTTGAATAATCTAAAAATCATTATTCACCTATTGTTTTGTCTCACCGTATCTTCATGTGATCTTGGTCACTAGAAAGTTTTGAATAATAAAATTCACTCATTGTATGCTCTCACCTCATCCTAATGGAACCTTGGTGATTAGTAAGTGGTAAATATTTTTTAAAAATGTGTTCATTACACCCAATCATTACTTTAGGTTAATTGTGATTGTGGGTATGCATTTAATTCAATTAACCTAAGTTAACCTTGAGAAATGTTTATTTACTTTTACACATTTAAGACTAGACATCTTTACTAATTAAATTAGAAAATTTTAAAAACATTTTTTTTCTTTTTTTCTTTTTTGATCGGTAAGGAAGGATTATTTAGATTGGCCCCACACCAATGGAGGTCACAAGGGGACCTCCTCCCCTTCAACATATTCAACTTAGAGCCACTTATTCAACTTTATTCAACTAAGAAGCCACAATGGAAGTTCATGAGCCACCACTTGGAATTTCAACTTAACATGTCACTTTTGGGGATTCAAGCATGGATCTCCATCTTGAGAACCATATGGCCTTACCATTTAAGCACAACCCCATTGACAAAACAAAATTTGAATTTTACTCATCACTAAAGTAAATTTTGAATTACTTTTTTTTAAAAGAGGAGAGTTATCTAAAACAAATAAATAACTCAATTTGTTGAGATGTGTTTCTTAATTATGTCATCAACCAAGATTCAATTGCCTTGGAGGTGTGATGGGCCAATTTTAATGCTTGGGTAATTGATAAATTAGATTTATTCATGGAAACTTAGCTAAAGAATGATTTTGGTTTAGATGTATGATCCTTAATAATTTTGTAATCTACCATATAAGGACAAAGATGTTTATATCTACTTTATCTAATTATTTTCAATAAAAATAAATAAATAAAATTGTAGTAACTAGGTGGAAGGTGTTTAAGATTTGAATTATTTCTATGAAATCTCTAAACTATAGACTAATTGCTAGGTCTAGGGATACCAAATTTGGAGTAGTTAACTACAAATTATGGTTAGGCAAGATAAAGGTCAAGACCATTGCTTAAGTTAGGGTATCCCTTCTTCACTTTAGGTTGTACTAGGACTTATAAGATAATCCTTGAGGTTATTATAAGATAAATAAAGAGAAATGAGATAAATATCACTAGACTTGAAGACAAAGACACCTCGTGTAGATGAAGCCCTAAAATCTTGTCACTAAACTTCATTTTGCAGGCTTATAAAAGGAATATTAACCTCCTTTCAGCATATTACAATAGATTTATACATGCAACTAAATATGAAAAAAATATTTATATCCCTTCATGTAAGTCCCTTAAAATTTCTTACACGTACAATAAATAAAATCCACACTTGTATGACTCTATGTTATTTTTTATCATGAGATTACACAAGATTTTGGTATAGTTTATACTATTAAATCATGAAAATATGCATATAAATAAATGTTTACAATTTTATTGAGTTTTTCATTTCTCACCATTAAGATCATGTCTATCCAATGAGAAATAGAGTTTTTCTCTACAAGGATAAAGTAGAAATATACATATGATTCAACACTAGACCCAAACTTGCATATGTATGCAAACCATAAGTCAATAGAAACACATAATAAATATGCTTCAAAGATTCATGAATAATAAAAACATCACATTTGTATTAAGAAAAATATCATTGCAAGCACCATGCAAGTTTTTAGAATGTTGTACCATTAAATACTCCTTTGATACAATCAAATCAACAAATGTAACTAGAGGAATTCCATAGAACACTCGTGAAACTTTCTAAAATGTCCTTGCTAGTCATGGAGACATCAAATATGGATTATGTTTACTAGATTGCACATTCCCAAGATTCATACTAAGTATTCTCAACCATTGCAAAATATAATTTGCATCAATTGACACCCAGTAAACATTTAGGCATTCATGTACATAAGGCAGTTAACAACCAACAAATAGTACTTTTTTCAAGGGCATTTATTGTTAGTGTTTAAAAACTTTTTTCTAATATACCAAGTGAAAATCAGTTTATTTTGTATCTATACGTCATTTTTTCATGTGTCATATTGCTTACAAAATTGCACCAACAAATGGTGTCATTGTTAGGGATAAGTGTTTGTTTTGTCACTTATTGAACTATTGTAAGTGGAAGAATTTATTAGTGATTTAGCCTAGACCATTTCATGCTACTAGAGATCAACCGTGCTTCATGGTTTTCCTCATGCACTAAGGTGGCTTATTTGTTGATCATTTTTTGAAATCTATTGTTGTTGGAAAGGTTATGGCTATGTGCTTTGTTGTTGCACATTTCTTGGACGAATGATTATTTAAGGTGCAAATTATTATCCTCTTTTTCTAATGAATAGTGCATATTCCTATATTTTCTTTTTTGTTGCATGGATGCACAAATTTACATTTCAAAGAACCTTATGATATTGGTTCTTGGTGTCAAAAATACTCTAACAATGATCCTTATTGTGCTTCATCTAATCCTAACCCATGCTATCAATATTACATGGATTTATGGAATGAAGAAAATGTTATTCATCCCTATTCTTGTGTACCATCTAACACATTTGATCCATGCCACTATAAAGAACATGAAATCCTTGAATATCCATGTGAATTATTATCATATTATGTTGCATTCCATGAGTCAACTTGATGCCCATACCATGAGCTCGTTATGTCCACTAAAGAGCTTGGTAATCTTGTGCAACAAATTATTTTTCTAAAACTTGATCTTCTTCAATCTAAAATTCAACTTCTCATCCCTCAAATCAAGAAAGTCTTGCCTCCCAAATTTTCCCTTTTGGTTGATGAGTATAAGCAAATTAACTTGTCATGGTCCACATCTAGCTGCTTTAATTATATGAGATATGATGTTTGCAATCAACTACCCAAGTTTGATGGATGTGATGTAGCATGAGAAAATATGTGTGTCCAATTATTTTCTAGTTTAATAAAAAAAAATTATGTTGAGAATGAGAATGTAGTTGATATTTTTTTGTCAGATCCTTGAGCAGTTGTGCAAGGGAGTGATTGTATAGATTTCATAACCACTATGTCTCTTCTTGGAAAGATCTTATTGCAATTTTTAATTAGATTTTAAATGAGGTGGACTCTAGTTTTCTTATCCAAGAAATTTTCAATATCCAAACACTTGAAGGAGAGGGTATATTTTTTTTTAATAAAAAATTTATATCTATTTTTAAAATATCTATGAGAAAAAGAGGCTTAAGAAATTTAAATGTCTGAGCTTATCTTGTGAGGCACTTGACTCTAAGTTGAGTTTGCTTCCAAGGGAGCTACAAGCCTTCACCAAGCCTATCATTGGGTTGAACTTAATAAATAAATTAAAGAGACATCAAATATTTAAAATGTGATGCCCTCAAGTGGTGATGTTGATAGGCCAACTAATTTAGATGATCACTTTGAGAGAAAACTTATTGATGTTGGTGCTCATATAGAGGATGCTACAAGTGTGTCCTAAAGAGAGGTAAGGGAATATAATCCTACATCTCAAATGAATACTTTGATGAATATGTGGATGTAATTTTTAGTCTAAGGGACTTGAGAGCTTTAAGTTGTGGATGCAAAATACCAAGTTGCTAAATATGAGTGTTCTTTTGGTGTGATATATGCCAACTTCCTTACCTAGAATGTGTTACAAGAGAGTTTCAAAATAGAGAAGAACATAATGAAGGATATATTTTTGTTCTAAGAGTCGCAATAGATGTTACATGAAAGAAAGACACTAGACAAAGAACCATGTTCTTCACATGAGATGCCTAAACCATTTATATTTGATGATGATAATTCTTACTATGACTTGAAATTTATTAACAATTCAAATAATAATGAGAATAATAATTTATAAAAATTAAAAAATTAAAAAATTAAAAAATAAGGAATGTGCACTCCTAAATACAATACTTATCATTTTGATGAAGAACCCTGATTAAAGGTTGAGGATACTCACACTTCACCCAAATCTTATTAATTTCCTTAGAAAAATTTCGTGTGCAAATCAAGTTTGTTGTGTTTTCATAAGGCTTGTGAGTTTGAAGCTAAAAGTATAGTCTTGAATTGCTTAAAGTGGTTAGCAACCAAGATGACATCTTAGGCATGGATTTCAAAGTATGTCTTAGAGCTCCCCAACCTTGAAAATTAGTTTTCACTCTAGGGATTTGGAAAAAAAATAGTTTAGATCATGAGTAGTTGATTTTGTAGATTATTTGCACACAACTCATACAAATCTATGCACGTGTGTACTTTTTCGTCACCTTGCGACCAACTTAATTTCAAAGTGCCCAAATGTTGCCATTATTAGGTGCACATTTACTCTTCTCTCCTATTCTTTATGATTAAGAAATCATTCAAAATATAACCAAAACAAGTGGGTACAAATCCGCACCACATTGAAAGCCAATTGCCAATCAATAAGACATGTAACCCCACTACTTCACATCACATTAATTAATAAATTCCACTGAGATTTTAGTGGAGGTGGTATCGTTCCCAATGATGAGGAAGAGTGTGGGTATGGATAGGGCATAGGTTCCAATGTTGACATCATTTGTCATCAATAACTATGTATGAGGCCCCACCTATAGAAGGGCACAAAATGAAGTACTAATTTTATTGTGTAAATATAGTCTATATGTTTTTTTAGTTTCACTTGATTCCTTGTCATTTGAACCCAATCAATATTCATTGAACCTTCTAAGTTATCATGAATATCCGTAATTTGGTATTATAGATCTTAGGGAATTATAATTTTCTTATAGTAGAGGAAAAATATATTTTTGGCTTACCTAAGTTGATGTCTACTACAATAAACATTAATAAATATCGATACACTATTTCACCAGATACCTAAATGTCTAACATATATTAATATTTTTTAGTTTTTTGTGGATGCATACTAAATTAGAAACTCCATCCACATTTCTTTAATCATGAAATTTATTCATAAAAATAAGATGTTTGTGGTACATGTAATGAAAATACTTATATCCTTTTTTAGGCTGGATGAGACTCAAATACTCTTATCACTCTAAATAGATTTGCAGTACATCCATCCCCATATAAGTGTGTCTTTGTCATCTAGAAAACATGTTGGTTATAAGGATGATTAGGGCCCTCTTGCTTTCATGCCATATTTTATAGAATACAAATTTAATGTTCATGACTTTATGATTCCTCCTTTATTTATGGATCCTTCTACTTATGCTATAAAATTTTCACTCTCACTTGACAAAATAAAACAAGGGTACTTATGTTCAAGTGATAGTGGATTTGAGTCTAATTCTAATAATGATTGATATAAAATTTTGTCTAATTAGTTTAGATCTCAAAGGATTCCCTTGTTAGACCACTTTTAATAGTTGTGAAAAGGAAGACATATTAAGAATGGATGTATGTAGTTTCAATATTTTAAAATAGGAAGTATTTAATAGAAATTATCATTATCCTGTGATTTAAATAATTTTGGTTTCATTTTGGGAATGATAGCCTATAATAAATCAAAATTGCTACCTTTAAATTGTATCAACAAATCAAAAGTCTGATATGAAAGTTAAAATATTAAAGTAGATTAGTACATTTTCTATTGGTTAATAAAATTTAAGCATTCATATAATTTAACTGTAGTATATATATATATATATGTTATCCTATGGTTATAAAATATTTCAATAGAAACATTACTAAAATTAAATGCTCATGCAAAGTCAAAGGCTGAGGTATATACAAAACATTAAATTTAAATAAATGGCACAGTGCATGGGAGAAGGACCCTTCCATTAATAAGGCATGGACCTGTTGTCAGGGTAATTATGGGAATAAGGCAAAGGAGTTTGAGCTGAAGTCTAAGCAGAAATTTAATTCCTTGCGCCTTGCCTAATTTCCTTCTTGTTAAAGTCCATACTACATTTAATTATAAGGGAGAAATCTGGCAATCTTGCAACAACAGCCAGAGTGGGAGCACGGTCCAACACTCAGGTAGGAACTCTCTTATATCCTTTTATTTAATTTGATTGTTGTGTGCAAATGGATTTTTTTTGCTATTTCCCAAGCAGAACATAGAAATCCAAAGAGGATTTCTCTATAGGAATTTCCTAAGAGCCTTTGGGGATTCTTAGAGGTAAATTATAGGGACAGCATGGGGAAATCTTACAATGGGTAATAGGTTCTCAAACGCTAATCTTACAATGGGTAATATGTAATGTTTCAACATCACCATTTTATTTGTCAGTGCAACTGTCAATAACTTGTGTTGTGATATAGTGCATACAAACTTTTACTTTGTTCATGTGTTATCTACTAGCTCTTCTTACGGTGTGCAATTTCTTTTAAGGTCCAAAATTTCTACAAAGTTGGATTTGATACATAACTTTCTTGCTCGTGTTTTTGTTGGATATTTATATTTTTGAAATTATAACATTGAGCATTTCAAATTTTGATAAACGAATGATTATTTGTTTGGATATGATTGCAAACAGGCATGGAATTTGATGGTCTATGTGACCTTTTTTTGTATTTTGGATCCTATATTACAACTTAGAAATTTATTAGATCGTATTATTTGACTTACCTAAATATACACTTAAAATTATTATTAAACCATACAAAATTATTGTATATATATACAATATATTAATATATTAAACTATAAAAAAATATTGTATATATTATCATTGCTTTATATTAATATATATGATTTATAATATTTATTATAAAAATATATATTAATTCAAAATCTTTTCAAAATAGAATATAATTGTTTTTTAACTTTTTAATATTTTAACAAGATTTATTTTTTATATGAATTTAGAAACTTCTTGTAAAGTAAATTTAAGATTTTTTACATTTATTTCTAATTATCAATATTTTCTAATGTTATATTTTTTTTATATATATAGTATATCCATATGAATAATAACATAACAAGAATATACCATTTATAATATTTATTATAAATATATATTAATTCAAAATCTTTTCAAAATAGAATATAATTGTTTTTTAATTTTTTGAATATTTTAACAAGATTTATTTTTTATATAAATTTAGAAACTTCTTGTTAATTGTAAAGTAAATTTAAGATTTTTACATTTATTTCTAATTATCAATATTTTCTAATTCTATATTTTTTAATATATATATAGTATATCCATATGAATAATAACATAACAAGAATTTTCACTTTTTCTCAACAGTATTTATTTGGCAAGCTTTGCTTTTTTTCAAGATAATACAACATTTGTGTTTTATTGGTGAGCATGATAATACAACATGTGTGTTTTATTGGTGAGCATGTTAATACAACATTTGTGTTTTATTTGACTTTTATAAATAATTTATGTTTTTAGATACATGAATTTAAGGATTAAACTATAAAAGAATTAAAGCATTTATTTTACAACATTTTTTACAGGTGATTTACAACTTTGATTTTTTTCAAGATAATACAACATTTGTGTTTTATTGATGAATATGTTGAAATTTTATTTGGCTTTTACAAATAATTTATGTTTTTAGATAGATGAATTTAAGGATTAAACTATTTTTAATTTTATATATTTTAAAAATTAACCAAATTACTTATGTTACATTAAAAAATGGAAAGTTAAAAAAAAAAATTATATTTAATATGTATGATTAATAAAATAAATAATGTTTTAATATAAAAGATTTTTATTTAAAAAAATTAAAAATATAAATATATTTATTGACAGTTTAAATTTTTCATAAAATGTCAAGTGACAAGCATTTAAATGAACAAACTATCACAAAATTTCCATATGACAGGTAGGGGTGGCCGTCAAATTCCAAGCCCAGCTGCAAATTGATGTCTACCCTAAAAGTAACAAGAAATTTATGTCATCAACTTTGAATAGTATGGGAAATGACATATATGGTTTCGAACTCTCTTCCCTTACTTTAATTGGTTATAAAATATGTTAGTGTTATCTAGTTGGCTATAGAATATCTTTTATAAATGCTCAATTTAAATTGATTCTCAGGTCTAATGAATAATAAATCTCTCTATTATATAGATTGTAAATCACTGTAAGACCCCACCTTGTATGTACTTGATACCACCCTAATTTGTTATATTATTTTCTTGAATTAACGATTAGATATATGTTGGATGATGAATGAGGTGATCTTTGGGCAATATTCTTGCATTTCATTTTGACATTATGTTTTTATCATCACTATTGTAAAGGTGAAATGCCCTTGTATATTGTGGAATACAAATTGAAATTTTAAAATGGATTATTTTATAGTTAAAGATTAGAATATTCAACTAACAGATTAATGTGATATTTAATTGTGACTTCTGATCGTGTTGGTAATGTGCAAGAAGCTAACGATGTTAGCATGAGAAGGGAGAACCATCAAGAGCAAATCAAAAGACTTATTTTTGAAGAAATAAAATTGACCCAATTTGGAGCCTAGAAACAAGTAGAGTTAATGTATTGGAAGACTAAGAGTATGAGGGTTGTTTCAAAATGGCTAATCTATATAAGACATGTAAGGGTATTTATTTGTGTGTCATGTAATATGTAAGTTGGGGTTAAGGTTTAGAAACCATTATCCAAGTTGAAACTCGGATGGGTCCTTAAGAGGGTCTTTAAAGAGGCTTGTTGGTCAATTTCCTTGGTTGAGATGCAAAATTAAACCCCCTAGGGTCTATACCATAGTGGTAGGGGTCAAGTAAGCATGCAATAGTGCCTCTAGGACATGATTTGACCCTTGAAAAGAACTCATAATAGAGAGTGACGACTTTTGAGTAGAGGATGTGATGGAAAGATGGAGGTGTGGTCCAAGTGTATATTTCCTCTTTAATAAGGAAAAGACTCTCACTGATGGAGGTAGGTACACTCCACACCTTCCCATCCAAAGGTTGCAGGTTGAAATTTCTATATATTTTGGAGAGGAAGAAGGAATGGGTGTTATCCACTTCTCCTATTTGGAGAACTTTAGTGAAGATGATAGAAAGAATGAAGATAGGAGAGAAGAATTCTTGAGGAGATAATGATCAAGATGGGTTGGTGTGGAGAGAAAAGAAGGATAAAAGAGTTGAATTCCCTCACCCAAGAGAGAAGAGATAAGTTCTTCCTTGTTTCCATTTGCCTTTTGTTTATTTGTTGTAAGAAAGTGGTATGTTGCATAGATTATGGTTGAGATAGAGAGTAGAAAATGTAGATACAAGAGATTTGGGGTTATGCCATTCTTATTTCTTTGTAAAAAAAAATTTGAAAGAGACTTCATTCATCATTTTGGAGCTAAGACATTTCCTTGCTCGAGGGTATGGCTAGAGCCCACAAGGCTCCATGACGCCATTATGGTAGGGTGGAGAGCAAGCCTAAGTTAGTTGGAATGTAAATTCATTGAATTTTTTTTTTAACAATTGTAATGTTGTGAGTTTAAAGATATGAGATCTTCATCTATTCAAGGGGAGAAGGAAAAAAAGAGTAAGATTAGGTTCATTGGGTGGAGAGAAATGATGGAAATTATGTATTGTATTATTTTCTTTCTTTCTTCTATACTGAAACAGGACTTTCTTTAAAAAGAGTTATTTCGTCATTTCAGCTATCTCTTAAAATAGTTCTATTAACACAAAAGATATATGTTTTGTTCAAATATGAAAGAAAAATTAAAAAATTGGAAAAAAGAAAAAGAAAGAAAGAATAAATAAGTAACTATATATCTGTGGATAATATTGCTTTTTAGTTAAAATTTCTGCATTCCCATGTTCTCGTACTGTTGCACTGCTGTGACTTCCAACCCTGATAACAACTTCAGTAGTATTCATCTAGATTTCCTTTTGTGTTAATGGCTCTTTCCCCTCCATAAACTTAGTTCCTTCTCTGCTTGTTGTAGATTTGTTATACAGTTTTAGAAGGCAAGATTAGTTGTAGATTTGTTATCGGCATTAAATAATTATGGGAGCCACGTTGGGTATGAAAGTAAAATTAAAGCGTTTAAGCTATTATAGATTTGTTTATCAAGATCAATGAGGAAACAATGATATTAAAATCAATAATGAACATCATTCCCGTTTGAAGCTTTCTTCTTATTTGGTGTTTATTAACATAATAATTTATCAGATCCCAATAGAAACGATGGCGTAAATGTTAGTCAATAATTACCCAATATTGATACTGTTGGAAAAATAATAGAATTTGCATATAACCCAGTAAGTATGTAAGAAGTTTGCCATTAAAATTAACAAAAGTAATAATTTTAGGGCAAAACTAGCATTGCCTTAATGTTATTTAAATAGTAATATATTATTATTACTATAAGCTAATAGTGAATTTCAAATGAAATCATGGCTGGTAATAATGTTATTAGGCCCTTCATATGATATTAATTAGTATGAACATTAATATTATCATATTTAATCTTACCACTAACAATATTAGATAATGGGATTGAGTTTGGTAAAGTTGGTATTAACATAATCCAGTAAAGTTAATCTTAATAAAAGAAAAAAAATTACAAAAGAATTATAGCAGCAAGTAAAACGTCGGCATAGAATACTTCTACAGCAGTAAAACTTCTATATTTGCACCAGACTTTTAGTTATATCAGCCCTTTAATTAGGTTTACATTGAAATAGTTTTTGTTTTTTTTTCTAAGAAAGCTAAAAATCTAATTGCTGGATTTTCAAACTAAAACTAGAATTTCCCCATAATATCCAATACTAATTTTACCTTTGGTGACATTCTAATAATATTAATTTTAAATCACTCCATTCATTATTTTGTTACAAAGAAATCACTAAAAGGAAAGTATGCAATTTAAGGGGTAATAGGATTGGTAAGAATAATATTAATGTTGTGAGTGAATTATATGTGTTTATATTAATAAATATTATTGATATTAATAATAATATTGTATATGTTTATATATGTACTCAAAGGTATATGTATATATGTCGAAGTGTAAAATAATAATAATAAAAATTAACAATAATATAATAGATGCTAGTATGAATACAATAGATGATAATATATTTTATTTAATTTTCCTAAGATCATCGGACTAGTATATCAACATGAATGATAATGTGAAGTAATATTAACATACATAGGTTAATTGTCTAATTATTAACGATTCTATTGAAGCACTTAGATAGTAGTTAAACAATAATAGTATTATTTACTTTTGGATAGTGTGCAAATGATAATCTTATTGGAAACATTTAATTAAAGAAGAGGTGACAAGGTCATCAATAATAAACGTTTTATTATTATTTTGTAATGGCATTTACTGTATTAATAATATTAGTTACACTTTTAGGAACTAAACTATTTTTGGTAATAATAACATTAATTTTAATCCCACTAATAATAGGGAGTTTTTAATATTAGCTATTTACTAACTTGATTAAATAGAAATAGTAGAGGATCCATTATACATGATCATTATTATCAATTCTACAATTATGTAATATGGGGTGTATTATCATCCTTAAGAATTATTATTGAATTATTAATAATAATATCATTAAAAAATGATGATAATATCATGAGTATTTAATTTGTGATTAATTAGAAATAATCTTTTATTTTTATGGATTTGTTGGTCAAATAATCATGTTATATAATGGAGGATTGAATAAAATGATACTAATTATGATTAGATTGAGCACAATTTTAGTAAAAATGTGGCTATTAAAAGTGATAAATAATGGAAGGTGTGTCAATATCTAGAGTATTACATTAGCCATGAGAGATAATATTATTATGGATGAATTGTACTAATGCTATCACATAAGGGAGATTGAAGGGTTGTTAGTATTTATAATTGAAGGGATATGAACATTATCAAATATGTCAATATTACAATCAAAGATAAAATTAAAAACATGATTCGATAACAACAATAGCATTATTATAATTACTAGTGATAATCATATTTAACTACATTAATATTGGTATGGTTAATACTAAGAATACTGGCAAATGATGCTAACCAAAAAGAAAATATATGATCCAACATAAAGTGGATCAATAATAACAAGTGATGATCTTTTTAGTGAAGTACAATGTTGAGAAGTATATTACAGTATTCTTGTTTTAGAGATCTTAAATATTGATTCACATATTTTTTTTAAAAATAACTATATTAATATCAACAACTCTATAATTAAACTTAGACCTAGTTAAGACATTATGACACTTTAAGTACATGTGAAATTTAAATTATAAAATTAAACAAAAATCTCATTAGTGATGACATTATCGATAATACCATCTCATCAAATATTTGGTAAGGAATTAAAATCTTCAATCTATAGCACCTGACTATAGAATTCGGTCAACGTGGCCTTAGAGTTAATTAAACCTAGTGAAGTTTCTTGTTCAATATAATACTATCAAATAGTGTTAGGTTTTAGAAGTGCCATTGTGCAAAGATGGTTGGTTGTGTATGTGATAGGTTGCAAACCTATGTTTAAAAAAAAAAATTGTTGGGTTTTCTAGGAAAAAAAAATTTAGGCATGACAATCACATATAATTAATTATAGGATATTTATTTTGTTATTTATTATAAAATAAATTTAAGTGAATATCCATATATATCTCTTTTTAAATCCATTACATGAAGGTTTATAAACAAGTTTTACTTTAGAAAAAAGAAATAATTGAAATGATAATCCAAAGACATGGTGGCTTTTGTGACTACTAAGGCTACCCTTTTTAGTTCTAGATCTAGACTAAAGTCCAAGCATTGATATCTTTGATGGAGTTTTTTTTTGTTTGTTAATTATTGAATTTTGGAAGAAATTAGTGAACTAGGTTACAAAAAAAAAAACTGCTCGCATGTGTTTTAGAAAATTACCAAATGTTTTTTGGGTTTTGTTGTTGGTTCCTCCACCTTTCTAAAAAATATTGAATTTTAAATTTTGGATATCAGACGTAAGAGTTATGCTTGTTCAAATGTTGTCTTATTTCACTGCGATAGCAAGCTAAAAGTTGTTAAATAAATTATATGATCAAAATATTATCTATTCTTCTTTCTTGATTTATTCGATATATTATTAATGATAGCATATGGTGCAAAAAAAATATTAAATTGTTTGTAACATTTATAGAGATTGTGTGTTGTGTGTTGTCTATAAATTCTACATAAATTTTGTTTACCTATATTCCAAAATTATTAGTTGTTCTCCTATGAAATTATTAAGAGAGTTGTGATTGTTTATTCATTGATAATTTTTGAGAGATCTTATAGAGGTGTATAGTAATAATTGAATCGATTTGAGTCTTATAATTTTTTAACTTCTCTATAATGATAATATATT
Organism: Sequoia sempervirens; assembly: GCA_007258455.2. Taxonomy (NCBI): domain Eukaryota; kingdom Viridiplantae; phylum Streptophyta; class Pinopsida; order Cupressales; family Cupressaceae; genus Sequoia; species Sequoia sempervirens. The sequence continues at coordinate 381,958,355 of VDFB02193867.1, read as the reverse complement.
TGTATACTCATCCTATAGTTAATGGATATAATGCATAGAGTGTATAGTAATGAATAATAAGTATATCATTCAGTTGAATATAATATGATACTCATAGAAGGTGTTAATAATAGGAGAAATCCTTCTATTGTTATTTTCTATCATTTCACTCTAGCAATAAGAGCCCTCATAGATTAATCTGTGTTGTCTATTTTTTTTGTATTTATTAAACTATTGTGAAATTAGCTATGAGTTAAACCAAGATGATAAATATGGTTATTGACCAACCCAGTTAGTGTCGAAGTCTAACTCGTCGAACTTTGATTCCTTTGTGAAATATATACGTAGGCAAGGCTATCAAAGACGAGCCCCTGAAGAATTAGGTCGAGCCCTTAGGACTATCCTTCTAAAATATATTTTGGATCTTGTCATTTTCTCCTGATGTTGTAAACCACCTTTTTACTTCTATAGCTATGTAATTATATCGCTTATTATGGTGATCATGTACTAATAACTTGTTGATCTTATGTGTGCATCAAGTCTTGTAGACCGTGCAAGTACAAGTATTGGGAGCAAGGAAAGTATGACGCATTGGAATATGAGAGGTGTTTGAGTGTGTAAGAGGTATGTTAAGTTGACCCATAATAAGTAGACATTATTGTTAAAATAAGAAACTCATTTCTATCCTTGCTCATGACTAGCGATATCATTGATCATAGATTTAGGTAGTATATTATGCTGATATAGCTATAAGTAACAAGATATGTTACTATTGATTTTTGAATTAAAAAAGAAGAAAAAAATTATTACAAAATTAGTAAAGTTGTTACAGTTTTGTTGGGATGTTTAGTAGAATGTGGGCATTACATTGTGGCCATTGATAGTGCTATCCATAACTAAAACAAACTACTATCAATAATATATCTAAAAATAAAAACTAGCATACATATATTAAATATTAATATATACAAAATACGTTAAGAGTTATCATATTCGACGCGTCTATTGCACTGTTGTGAGAAGTATTATTAATTTTAATTTTTATATTATAAAATTAATTAGGGTTTGTATTAGGGTTAAGGTTAGTGTTACTTTTTAAATAGGGTTAGTGTAAAATTTTGTTTACAATTAAAATAGATTTTGGATTAGAGTTTATATAGGGTTAACTTAAGGTTTTGGTTAGGTTTGAATTAGAGTTAGTCTAATGTTGTCATCATTGTTTATTTCAATTCCCATATATAAGACTACACATTAAAATTAAGTGGAATTTCTCCCGAATCTTAGAACGTAATCTTTTTGTTAAGGGTAGCTTTGTAAGTATTTGATTTTATGTTTTATAAAGATTAACTCAAAATCCTACAAACTTGTATATAAAAAAACATTACTTCAACGTCAACCATTTGTATTTAATTAAGATGCACATACTTTCAATTTGTTAACCTAAAATCATTTAAATTAATGCACTTGTAATAATTGTTAAATAATATTTGTATAATTATGAAAATAATTATTATAAATTCAATTGCAATAACATACTTTTTTCTTTAATACATGCTAATAAATAATAATGCTCATGTTTAATAAACAATTAGTAGATTTTTTAACTATTATATCTGATTTTACTTTTTATAAAGATTAAATTAAAATCATACCAACTTGTATATAGCAAAACATAACATCAACATCAACCATTTCCATTTAATTAGAACACAAATACTTTGAAGTTGTTAAAAAAGAATTTGTTTGACTTAGTTAAACATTTATGTACACTGATAATAACTTTTAAACAATATTAAAAAAAAAAAATTCAAAATTGAATTTAGTCATAAATAAAAGTATAAATATTTTGCAAACATTTGTCAAATAATATTTCAAAAAAAAAATCAGTTAGTTAACCATTTTTGCACTAGTAACTGTCCATTATCACTATCATGAATAATAGTTCAAACTTTAATTGTCACATTGGACTTAACGACATTCAATGTAGTATCCCATAGTGTGAATGTAACAACTTGAATGATGGCATGACCTGATGCACTGTGAATATGATGGAGTAGTTGAACTTTAAAGTAGCAAACAAACATTCCTCAGTGGTCCCGTATGATAACTAATCTATGATTGTCCCTTTAGAACCTCATGGTATAGACTAACTGACCAGTCAAAAATCTACAATTTCAATCTGAAGATTGTTACATTTTACATCTAAGTTCATTTTCACCTTTGATTTGTAGAGAAAGTTAAAGTGCATAGCATAATTATCAAATTTTTTTACTAGATTTTGATCCATGACCAACTTCTCTCTCAACCAATAATGAACACTCAACTCCTCTATACAAAGAGGACATTGAATGGAAGATAGCAGTGATAGTTGGACAACCAACTGGACATCCATGATGTATGCACATTATGTGACATCTTCCTCACCTGTAGGAAAATCATTATTTGCTTTGACATTAGTATTAAATAGGAGAAAATATATATTTTCCAAATTATGAGGAAATTGTATTTAAGAGAAAACAAATATTAAAATAATAAAAAGTATTCTTTTGATATTGTAGTTTGTAGATCATTTTGATTACATTCTTCCACAACATTTGCCATGACCTATAAGAAAATCCATTGAGATTAATATTTATTTATAACCTTCTAAAAAAAAATATGAACCATAATCGTAAACCTTGCCCTAATTAAACTCTAACCTAACCCTAAGTCTACTAATATGAAATCACATGATTTGTTTCTTTTAAGATCTAAGGAATGCATTCCATTCAATTATAAATAGCATGTGAAATTAAATTATATATATTAAAATAAAATCTATTATATTGTCATCCTTTATTAGTATAGTAATAATTATATGTGAAATAATTAAGTAGAGATAAGTATTAGTTATCATGTAGGAATATGCCCAATGTTGTAGTTGCAAGTGCCTTGGCAGACATGTATGCAAAATCCGGAAGCATAGATAGGGCACGTGAATTGTTTGACAGATTTCCTCAAAGAAATGTGGTATGACTGGCTGCAACATCTGCAAGATATGCACAACATGGATTTGTTGGATGGCCTTCAAAATTCTTAAGCACATGCAACTGGCAAGAGTAAACCCAAGGAAGCCTTCAAAACTCTTAAGCTAATGTAATTGACAAGCAAAATGTGGAAGTAAGGACATGACACATGAACTAATTGACAAAATGCCTCCAAGAAATGTGGTTGCATAGACAAGGTGCGAGAACTGTTTGACATAGTGACTCAAAGAAATGTGGACGCATAGAGAAGGCACAAGAACTATTTGACAAAGTGCACTCAAGAAATTTGGACGCATAGACAAGGAACAACTATGAAGGAAACTTCTATTGATTGTGAAGTTTGCATACTCATCATATATTAATACATATACTCGACAAATTAATACATTCCAAGTTGAGATTCAACATTTACAATATTATGAAGAACATCCCATTTAACACAATATAGACTTCAATGTAATGTTGAGAGAGTGGAGTTTGGAACCAAACAATAGGAAACATTAATGCTCATAATTTGTCTAATTAAAGTTGTGTTGAACAAAGACATACTAACTTAAACAAAGAACATATTTAAAGTTGTGCTTTGGGATTTTCTACGTTGTTTGATGGATTTTAAGTAGTCCTCAAGATCTGGAGAATGAAATACAAAAGACTGGGTGTTAACCCCCACTCCTTTCCAAACAAAATTGAATTAAACTGTGTCAAGATGTTGGTCAAAGGAGATACAACAGGGAACTTGTCTTCCTTATTTTTTCATACATGTAACCACAACTTGGAGAGGAGAAAGCCAAGCACTTTCCCTTGTGGGGACTTGCAATGTTCAGAACCATAATATTTTCTTTTCATCCTACTACAAACCCCAATGTCTATGAATGATTTTGGTCTCTTTCATTGGCATACAGTCTACCAAAAAGATGTTATTTTTGGTCAAAATAGCCATGGGATTTGAATAAATGGACGTACAACAACATAAGGAGTTCCCTAAAACATGATTACTTCAATTTCATGACCAAAAACTGACAAAATAGTGAAGTTTTAAGAAGTTTATCAAGATATTAACTTTATGCTTCTATTTCTAAAGCTTTAAACAACACAATTTGTTTCAAGTTTGATTTACTATATTTGTTTTTCTGAAAAAATTATGGATTTTCAAAATGCAATTACTGATGTAGTTTGCCAAATTATTTTGTATTAAGATTGTTAGGATCTACTTATATTATTTTTCTAGGCCCCTTTACCAGGTTGTGTACCTCGTGTGCCTCTAACAATGGTATTTCCATTATCAAATTTTAGAATCTAAAATTTTGAGATATGTAAAATATCAAATTCTAATTATTTATGACAGAAAATAGATGTAACTTCGTTACAGTTGCGAGCTTTTAATTTATTTTTACTCCTTTTGTGTAGATTGGTACATACAATAGATTATTTGGTTATAATGTTTCATATTGCTCCAACTGGCCAAGAATAGAGAAGTGGGCCTTACTAGAAGGTTCTATGGACATCTAGATTCTTTGAAATTCATTTGTAATTGAAGTTGAGACTATAACATTTTTTTGTGATTTGTAGGAAGGGTTTTGTAGCCATGCATTTGAGGGAATTTTGAGCAGGTATTAGTGTTAGTGCAATTGGGAGATTTGAGGGTAGTGGCCTCATGGTTTTATAGGTGTTTGGATACCAATTTTCAATGCAAGATTTCCTATGGAGGTCTCAATGAGGAAGTAAACCTTGTAATCGATATTTGGAGATAGTGGCCTAATGCTATTTGATACCACTCTTCTGGAGTTTTTCACCCACGTTGGGTTTTCCTTAGGTCAATCTTTGTTGTTCTTTAATACATGCTACTTGTATCTCTTCCTACTATATAATAGCTTCATATGTTGTCTTGAAGAGTTAGCTTCATTTCTAGCACTACCATATGCAAGTTTTACTTCTAAAGCAAGTTAATTAGCCTTTTATTGATTGCACTTCTTTATATTCATTTTTATAGTTCAAGGAGTGGAATATCCATCTTGATTTTGGATTAGATTGGTATCTAAGCTGAGTTTCCTTTGTTCTATTTGATGTTGTTATGTGGTGTGTGTTTGTGGTTTTTAACTTTTTAGTTTTGTAGTTTTATACTCATCACTGGATCAACTAATGCAAAAAAGGAATGTTCTTTGCTTCCTTTGCAAGTAGAGATAATTACAAGGTAGGGGAAACATCCTGAAAGAATGGACTTTAGAGGAGTTAAAAACTTTTTGATACTGAAGAAGGATTCAACAAATTGGAAGAAGATGTTGCTAACATCTCTCAATCTTTGGGAAGTCTTGACAAAATGGAAAAAGCTTGAAGGTTGGACAAATGAGCACCATTTGGAAGCCAGGATAGGATTTCCTTCCATTTTCACTTTTATGTATTGGACAAATTCAATATCCTTGGCTTTGACCTAATGATCATACTTAAGAGTAAACTATACCTTTCTTATATGCTTTTGCTCAGAGTCATCCAATTATGTAATTATAGGAGTAATGCAATAACATTGCAACATCATCGTTTGCTCGGATTAATTTAATTATATTGTAGTATCATGTAATGTTCAAATTTTTTATCCTTGGGTATCAACCATAGTTCCAAGTCATAAGTTTTGCAAGGCCATTTTCAGCTCTGGTTCATAAACAAATACTGATGAGGACCTACCAAGAAGGCAAATCAAATTGGGAAAAATTCAATTTAAAACACCGAAAATGACTAAAAGAACCAAATTGGAGTGCTCGATGTTGTGAAGCATATTTTTCTCAACAACATCCACCTGCACTTGGTTACAAATAGTTTTATGAAGGACAAATTTTGTGATGAGGATATAATCTTGAGAGAGGTTATATCCTCTATAACTAATGGTTTAAATATGGTCTTCTTGGATAGTTTTTTAACCAGGATTTATGTTTTAGACAACAAATTTAAATTGACTGTTGATTGCAGTTTTGATATTTATACTTCAGCAAGTGTTGATGATAGTCAAATGATAAACAATGTCAGCTCAGGCTTGTTGAATTTCCCTAAAAATTCAGATTTATATATCTACAACTTGTTGTAAGGTTGCTAGACTGATACTCTGATCTTGTATGTTTTACGTGTTTTCTTAATAATTAACCTCCTCCATATTTTACAAAAAAAATCAATACCTCCCAAAGGGACCAAGTTGATGTCACTCAAGAGTAAAGAACATTGAGTGTAAGTTTTGAGATTTTTATAGTGCATTTATTTGAACAAACATAAATTTGGCTCATTGAGAGGCCATTGAGATTGACTCACTGGAGCTGCTAAATGGGGCCAAAGACAATCCCTTGTGTGAATTTGATATAGTAGCTCTTGCCCAAGCAACTTAGCGAAATATAATCAGGGAAGAAGGATATATTTTGTTTTTTGTGGCAAATTGGATATTGATCAGAATCTTGTGTCAAAGCAAGATGCTAGTTGATTTACAGATGATAAAGTGTTAGTGATTCTATGAATAGATGCTCTAGAAGTAATTCAACCCAATTTTAACTCAGCTTTCAATCTTAAATCTTATGTATTGTTTAATTCCCCACAAATGAATCCTAACTCTAGAAAAAACAAAAAAATGAGGTTGTCTTTAAGATTATTTCTATAAAAAAATTCCTTGCTTGGAGCTAAATTGATATTGTTTGGCCCTTGCTACATCATGCGCATATTCTTTAAGCTCAATTCATCTATATTTTCAAATTAGAGTCTCAAAATACAACGTGAATTCACTCTACACTATACCTTTATAAATTATAGTCTCAAAATGCAATGTTCCCATTTAAATTCAAAAAAAATCCCTAGGATTTCATTAGGTATAAACCTCGGCCCCAATAAATAAAGAAAATTAAATTTCATACAACAATATTTTCTACACTTTCGCTTGATATAACATGATTGAAATTTCCAGAGAGAAATGTTCATAATTTAAATACTTCATGAGATTTACCATTAAAAAATTTTAAAATCTAACTGGAATTTCATTCTTTATATTTTTGAATTTAGGATGATTTATGGGCTATAGAGCTTTAAATTCAGCCATTATGTTTCTAGAATTTCTTCTTTACTAGTCTATCATATATTCCTATAAATTGTACTTCAAAGGAAATATGTCCTTAACTATTCGAGTTGAAATGGAACAAATTTAGCTAAACTTGATAATCTGCACTGATGAATTGTTGTTTTATTGTATATATTTAGCTTTTTTGGTCTTCATAAATCTGATTAGAAAATCTAACAGGTATTTGTACTTTGATGAACATGGGAAAGATTATTTGTGTACAGTATTAGTGTGGATCATTATAAAGGTTTGTCTCACTCCCCAAAGCTAGTTAATCATATGGCATACTCTTAGGTTTTAATTCTCACTCAGTTATCACTTATCACACAAAAGAACCAAACATAAGCACTACTCCATGCACTTGTGATGGAGCTTTGGAAGATCCTAAGGAACCATATTGGTATAGGGTACTTTACAAAGGAGAAAAATATAGTAAAGGTATTTACATATGGCAATTTTGGTGGTAGTATGTGTGTGCCCATGTTTGTTTAGATGAATACTTAATGACCTTAGTGACATGGTTGTTGGGTTACCATAGATTTGAAGAGAGATACATTTCTTGCTAGAGTTGGTGTAAGAACATGGAGGAAGGAGCTATTCATTGATTGCTCAACTACATTAAACTACATTAATGAGCATCCAATGTTTCGAGATCTATTTGCATATCAAATTGGAGATTTTAAATTTGAAGGAGATGCATGAAACATTTATATTGATGACCTTCATAGTAGATTGATAAGAATATTCAAATGCCTATTTTGTTGAAAATAAAAACACTATAAATTCAAAAATCAAAATCTGAAACAACTAGATCGATGTAGGTGTGGTGATTTTGGACAATATCGGAAGGACATCAAATGCTAGACTTGAACGGGAATCAACATTTTCATGCAATCTAACAGCCATAGTAGCAAGACATATGTGTAGTTCTCTCTCGATTTAGCAATCTATAATTCACCCTCTAAATCCCTTTGTGCCTACCTTGATAACAAAATTTGAAACAAAAACTATGAAAACAAATCAATTGATTTTAGACAATATCAGAGAGGACAAAAAATTCTAAACTTGAATGACAATCAACATTTTCTTGCAATCAAACAACAAGGCATACCTGTACTTCTTTCACCACTGGGAAATCTACAATTCACAGAGTGAAATTGAAAGACAAAGCCTCTTTTAATAGAGGTCTTCATGAATTGAAAGATAAGAACATGTGAATTAAAACTGATTTAAAAACAAAGAAAAAAATAAAGGTTTCATGTTTCCTGTGGCAGCTGTGAGTAAGTTTTGGTTGGAGGTTTCTCTCCTGTTTTGTTTGTGCAAGGGTTTGAATATTTTTTGGTACTTCTTTCTTAGCCCCTGCTATTTTTGGTCATGGACCTCTCCTGTATTGTTGGATAAGATATGGTTATGGGAGAATATTTTCAAGATCCATGTGTGTTTCAAAGTTTCTATGTTGATCAGGGTTTCTTTAGTCCTTCCTTTACTATTTGGTCTAAAGTCTTCTATAGAGGTGAGGATCCTGACTAGTAGTAAAGACTCCTACTATCGGCTGTTCATTTTCTCTCTTGTTAATCTTATGGAGGTGGATGCTTTTTCTATTGAGGTGGAGAAGGTGTGTAGGGGAGAGGCGGTTTGTTGGTGTTGGGGGTGGTTTTCTTTCTATCTTCACTCCTTTTAAACTTCTAAATTTTATTCTATTGAGGTGAATGCCTCTTCTATTAAGGTGGAGAGGGGTTGCTTGGGAGAAGAGATGTTTTGGTGTAAGAATGCTTCTCTTATGGAGATGGTGAAGGGCTGAAGGAAGTTGTTGATTGTAGCTTTTGGGGGCTGTTTGAAGCTCTGAACTGTTCGGCCTGTGGTTGCCTTATGGAGGAGACCTTCATTCATGGTTACGGGATTCATGTAAAACCCATGTTTCAAGTAATGGGAGCCTTGTGCATTTGTGGTGACTTTTCCTATAGAGGTGGAAAGGGTGTTTTACTGGGCTCAAAAAATTTTGCTTGTGGGGCTTTGTTCCTGATTTATGCTTTGCTTGTAATATTTTTGGGTTCAAGGTCCCTGTCAAAACCTAGATGTACGAGATTGTGGATCCCTTCAAAATCCATAGATTTGAGTTTAAGGCCCCGATCAAATCTTTGTTTCAATGGGTTGGTGGTCCCGTCAAAACCAACAAGTACAAGATTCATGTAAATCTTGGTTCTTTTTTGGGCAGCCCGCTAGCGTTTGGTTGGTTGTTGGCTTGTTGCTTCCCTATTTTTGTTGGTTGACTTTGAATCTATCTTTAGGGCAGCTTGTTCATCTTTGTGTGGGTTTTGGGTCCCCTTAAAACCTAATGGTTTTTGGTCCATTCAAAACCTGTTGTAAATGGTTTCAGGTCCATTCAAAACAAGTTTACCCCCTAATCAAAAACAAAGAAAAAATAAAAACTATTCAAAATTATAAAAAAAAATAAAAATTTATACTATTGAAAAATAAACAAATAAATTTACAAATAAATACATTGAATTTTTTATAATTATAAAAAATATATTTGTGTTACTGATAAATTTCACCCTAAAAACTTAAAAATTTATTAAGTATTTAGTTTTTATTTATTTTTAATTAAATTGATTTTAGAATATCAAAAAGCAAGATTACTGTCATTTTTATTTTATTTTAATAAAATTGAAAATATTAGAAAACACTAAGTATTTAGTTTGGATTTTTTTTAATTAAATTGATTTTAAATTCTAAAAAAGAAAATTACTATAAACTTGAAAAACTTGAAAAATTTATTAGATGACACTAATTATTTTATTGCAATTATAAACATTTAATTAGTATAATTAAATTAATTGTAATTATGAATATTAAATCTCAGTATTAATAATATTAAAAATGGAATCATTATAAAATTGATTATGATATAAAAAATAAGTATTTTAGAGTGGATAAGAATATTTTATTCTTTCTTTAAATTTGTATTAAAAAAAAAACTATTGAAAAAAAAAATAAAAATACACTATTAAAAATAAACAAATAAATTACAAATAAATAAAATATATTTGTGTTACTAATAAATTTCACCCTAAAAACTTAAAAATTTATTAAATATTTAGTTTTAATTTTTTTAATTAATTTGATTTTAAAATTGGAAAAGCAAGAATACCATCAGTTTTAATTATTTATTTTAAATAAAATTGAAAATATTTTAGAGTGAATAAGATATCAAATCGATTTAGATCTACTTTAAATCTGCTTGAAAAAATGTCAACGTCTACATACAATGAATGCTAGCTAAATGTCATTTGAACGTCAAATTGAAAACTAAAGATTTTTTCTTTACATTGAATTTTGTTTTTTGATGGATGCCATTTTAATATGCCTCTCGGCGTAATAAACAAGTAAACTCTTCTAAGAAGTTATTATTTCCTTACCTTTACATATATCTTCAAAACCCCTCTAAGTGATCATGGCTCTATTTTAAGTTTTTTAAATTATTATAGGTATTGGAGAGTTATTAAATGCACACATATATGTTTTTATTACTAATGTTTAGTTTGTTGGTTATTCTTTTTAATATTTTATTATTATTATTTTAAGTTTAGTATGTCAACTTTTTATTTGTTTTGTTAACACATTCACGCCATTACACTCCACCTCTTGTTGTCCTTAAGCTTATGTTTCTAGGAATAATTCTATGTATGTAAGTGTTATGACATTAAAATTATTTTTATTTTATACAATACAATGTATATGGACACATAAATTTTTATTTTTAGTTAATAATCATTTTATTTTACCACATTATTTATTTTAATTTTATTTGAAGGGTTTCTTTACTTTTGTCTATAATTTTTAATTTTAATTATGTTGGGTATAGTTAAAATTTGAAGGTTTAATTTATTTTTTAAATATATGTTTATTGTATTTTGGTTTTTATGTGCATAATAATGACATTAGCCTCCTTGATGTTACTACAAAATTTCTCTTGGTGTAACAACTACTAAGAATCACTTAATGAAATATAAAATTAATGGAAAATTAAACATAATAGTTGTAACTCAAAGTCAAGAGTCAAACATTTGACCAATTCTTTTTCATTTATATATAATGATTCTACAATCATTACAACTAACATAAATCCATTTAAGATAACTTGGTATAGCTATAAATTTAAAATATTTTACATTACCATTATAAAATAGATCATGATATCATACTCATAATTGACTTCCACCCTAGCACAAGCATTAAGCTTCCTTGTACCACTCCATTAGAGAAGTTTGACCCATCATAAAGGATCTAGTAGCATGTGGTCAACATGCATGATGGAATCCAATTCCCTATGTGAGTCACTAATAGGCTAGAATATCTGTTGAGGGTGATTTTGGTCACACACAACGTGCTAGGCAATAATAGATTATTTCCTCTCTTGAAAGTTAGTGAGATCTACTCCAATGTTTCTTTCTGCCAGGTCTTGATTATGTGGATAGCACAATTGTAAGATCAATGTAGTTTCACGAGGGGATCTAGAATTTAGATAACTGGAAAATTATATACAATTGTAAAAGATAATTTCAATAACTCAAAATAGTAGATTGCATTTCATAAAATAATAGATTTAGAATTAGTTTATTTCTCTTTCAACACAATGTATGATCCATTTATAAAATAAAGTGAAAAGAGAAGCAAGGTAACAAGGAATGATATAAATCTATCCTAATCAAACAACATCATCAAGCATTCAATCAATCACATCTATAGGTTTGAACAAGATATTTTGTAACAACCATTAATAGAAACAATATTCACACATTTATGATTAATGGAGTGCAATCTTCAAATAAAACACAAACTCATAAGATTTTTGAATTCCATTCAACCATAACATTATTAATAATTTGTAGATCTAGGATAAAATCCTACTTAATTCCACAAATTTAACTCAAATCTCATCAATCTAGCAATTATAATTAAATCGAATGACCATACCATCACCATGGTGTTGAATCCAAATGCATGCAATACATGCGTAATCCTTAGATGAATGAATCAACACTTTGGCAACAAAGTCAACGGGAAAAACTCCACAACAAGATTGTATTTGTTTGTAGTTACAAAAATTACATAAGAATCTAGACCCTTCAAATGATTCAAAATTAAACATATATAGAAAATCAAGTTCCCATGATTGTGAATCTAAAATAAGAACAACTAGAACCAACTCTAATGTCTGAGTCCTTAACTGAATTTAAAACTTTAAATAAAATAAGACTGAACTAGGCACCCCAATTGTAGCCAAGTCTTTTTGCTAATTCTAAGGAAAGCATAATGGAAAATATGGTAATTAAAAAGCTAGGCACCACCCAATATAGTTCAATAATTAATTAATAACTAAAGAAAAGTCAAACTAATACTCACTAAGAGTCTCCAAAATCCAATGGAAATCTCCTCCATGTATTGTGGCTCATCACTTTACATCAATATTTCCTGCCAGGAATTGCACCCAAATTAATGCCAGCCATTCCTGAGGATATAAAGAAACACACCATCTTCAACATCATCAACGATTTACAAAAAATTGATCCAGCTACAAGAACACTTATCCTATCTCCAATTTACAAGTAGCAAAGTTATCTAACCATGTCAGTACTATCTCATTCATTCTTTCTATGGATGGTTCCTTATGAAACTAGATCTTGACTTTCTGATCAAAAGTGGCCCTTTCCATTTGTTGTTGTACTTTGAAAAAAGATTCCAAATCCTCTTGAAGAGATTGGAGTTTCACTTTCTTACTGAACATGTTGTCTATACCTTCTTGGGTAACTTATCCATGTATTAAATTTTATAACTCTTCAATCAATTTCTCAAGTTCTCTTACCAGTCAAAAGTTTTCCAAAAACATGCATCCCATATTTTCTATAGATTTTTTAATGTCACATTGCCTTCTCAGCCCAAATTCTATCATTGTTCAACTTGTCTTTACATCCATTCAAAATATTCACCCTGAATTTAGTTGCTCTAACCCGAATAGGAATCAACATCTACTCTCCTTCTTCAATTACTGTAGCCTTGAGAAATTCTAAATCTTTAGTTTCATTAATTTGGTGGAGGATTGGAATGTATTCATCCCATACTAACAACTCATCAATACTAAGAGTGAGTTATTGAGCATCGCTAATCTCATCACTAGTAGAATGGTATGATTTGACAAGTTGTTTCAAAATGGTTTATGCCAACTCTAAGAAGTTTTCCTTCCACTATCGCATAGATAAAATCCATTTTTCAAGGTTAGAGGGCCTAATTTCACCCTTCAAAGTAGCTTGAAGCATAAACTCAGGGTCTTTATCACTCACGGGCCCAATGAGATTACTGATATAGATAGTTAATTGTTAAACTTAGCTTTGAGCTCGTCTTTCATGTTCTCATCCTTTTGCATCCTTCTCAAAATAGTAGATATTGATATCTACAAGCCCTATTGTTCACCCTCCCTAGTTTGCACTCCTAAATCCACTTAAGAGATTTGGTAATCAAAGGATGTCATCTCAAATTCTAGTTTTTCCACTAGAGGGATGACTATCTTAGTTGTTTTGTTTCCTTGCTCATCCATTGAGATGGTAGAAATCCTTCAAGCCTTCTTCCTTCTTCTTCCAGGAGAATAGAATTCCTTTGAAAATGTTGTTAATCTTGGCTCTGGAGTTTCTACATACATCCTTTGTCTTTTCTTGATAGTTTGGTTTAACCAAATTGGTATTGCAGCAAAGGTTTCTTTGGGAGGAGAAGAAATTATCCTCATGTCTTGGGAAGTACCAATGTTTATACCTAGCTCTTCTTCTATTTTCTTCTTCTCTTCTTGAGCCTTTTCTTGGTGTTCTTCCTCACTTTGAGGTCTATCCTCAGTAGCCTTTTCTTCTTGGTTGGCTTCCTTTTCAAATTCTTGTCTCAACACCTCCTCTTGAGCAATGTGCTCATTTTTGCAAGGTATTTCTTTATTTGCTTATTTTGATAACACTTCTTCTACATTAATTTAAAGTTAAGCATTCCCAAAAATATCACCTGTATCTTTAAGCACTTCCTCTTCTCTGAAAAACTCCTTCTCAACTTCTTTTTCCTCAATGATGGTTTCAATAGGGATTCCTTCTCTACGGGGTAATCCACTTGTAGGAAGGGGAGGAGTTGGCAATGGAGGTTGAGGTGGTGGTATAGGTACTCTTTTATCTAGTGATCAATGAGGACTAGGTAATAGAGTTCCATGAGGAGGGGTAGAGGAGTAGGCCTCTTCAGTTTCCTGTTTAGATACTCTTTCTCTAGTTGCTACCCTTGTTCTCCTTTTTCTATAGAGTTTTTCTCCTTTTATTTCCTTGTCTTCCTCGAAAGAAATGTTAATTGGTCCTATTCCTTTCCTTCTCTTCTCTGCTTCTCTAGTAGGGTCGCCCTTATCTTTCTTCTTGGCTTTAGGGGTGTTGAAGGTTTATCATGCTCTTTCTTTACATTTACCTTGGCTAAATTTTTGCCTTCCTTTTCCTCAACCACTTTTGGCCTCTCTAGAAGTTTGGCCATGGAAAAAGGGGTATTCAACTAGTGTTGAGAGTGTGCCACCACCTATTGAGACCTATCTTTTATGTTGTCATTTTCCTTGATCAAACAAACTATATTAAAAATAGGAACATCAATGTTCCTCTTGACAACATAGGATAGATCTAAAACCTTTCCATCTTCTACTTTAAATTCTTTAGGGATCCTAGCCTTTAAGTAATTTCTCATCAAAAATATTATCAACCGATAATAATCTTTCAGTCTCACTTCAAACTCTTCCTCACAATTTTCCCAATGATCTTCCAATTTGGATTGATGGATGAGATATGCTCTCATCACCTTGTTGATATTCCCAATGGGTTCAAATCTTCCTCGAGTATCTTGGTACAAATCAAAGTTATACCTAGACATTTCAATTCTTGTATTCTTGTCATTTTGTGTATTACCACAAGAATAGACTCCTATTTGAATTGGGAAACTATATCCATGCTTGTGTTTCCTTGCAATGAGTTGTACTTTCATGATCTACTATAAACCTCCAACAAGAGAAACTTGTCTAAAGGATACCTAGGAAGTTTATAGGGCATCCTTTGGAAGCTTGTCACTCTGATGTAAGTAAATGTTTTATATTGGATGAACCAATACCCAATATCTCCAATTACTTGCATAGCCTCAAGGGAGATCCTCCTAGAAAAGTCTCCTTCCAAACCTCTAGTTATCATGTAAATAAAATTATCATTCACAATGCCAAAATGGTGGAAACTTGCCTCCAACTCCAACTGGGGATAGTGTTGATAGATGGTGACTTCACCCAACTCATAAGATCCCACCTTGGTGAGTCCCAGGAATGAGGCCTATGAAACCAATAGATACACAAGGTATGATGTCATAAATAACTTGGCGGATAAAATGACATTACACATTTTGTCATGGATGTTGTCACTGATAAGGCGTGCCCAATCAATTTTCTTCTTGTAAGAAGAATTGATAATCCTAATGAATATCAACATTTGTGGATAGAAATCCTTTGCGTTAGGCAACCCAAACACTCATCCCAATAACACAATCAAGTCCTTGACATCCTCCTTGCACTCACTTCGGTGTTGTATCCTTTCCAATTTGGATGCCACCTTTCTTGGTTTCTCCAACAAGTGATCATTTATGTATGTCAAGTTTTCAACTAGAGCATCATCAAAGTACTTAATGGCCTTTTTTAGATCCACTACCACATATTCATTATGAATAGGGATTTTAAAAACTCTATCTATCATCTCTAGATTTAGGTCCAACATAATCTCTCCATTGGCCCCTTTGATTTTTTGGGTCTTGTGATTTTAGTGTTGACCACATGTTAATACTAGCTCTAGTGATTTCACTATAACCAAAAAATCAGTAGCCTCCACCAATCTAGAATTAGCAAGAGCCCTTTCCATTGAGGCCCTAGTACTAGTATTACTGATCCTTCTTTTGAACTTAGCCATATTGACATGTCTCGAGTTTGTGTCACCAATCTCATTGTAAGGAGAAAACATTTTGGAAGGTGGATGGAAACCCTTGTATTGATACATCATTTCCTATGGATCTTTTGGAGGCATATCTCATGCAAATTCCAATATCGTGTTTTAAAATTTTCATATATTAAGAAGAGAAAACTTGCAAAAACAAGTCATGTTAGACCAATTAGCTTTTATTTAAAAGTTATAAATTTTCAAGGAGTTGTATAAAGAATTTCACGGATCGGCCTTCGAGCTTACCCCTTACTCTTACCACTAGCATCTACACTTAAACATTAGATTCTTTCAATATTATCAATTTCAAGTATCGGGGATCAAAAATTCCCCATACTCGTAACTCATAAAATGAGTTTCCTTTATTCAGTTTCAAGCTTCTCAAGCATTGGATGTTGGGTATATCTTTTACCCTTTTCTTATCCATAAAGTCCCTTGAAAGATGTCTTATTACAAAATTGAGTATCGAGGATCCCCTTTACCCTTTACATTGTTAGCATTGGTATTGATTAGGTGGTATCTCTAACTTGCAAAGTCCGAAAAGACTTCGGGAATCAGAGTTTGGGATTTTTCCTTGATCCTTGCAATCAAACTCATGACTATTAAACAACCTTATTTTCTATTTTGAACCTTATCTTTGAACATGAAATATGCATCTACAATATAATAAATAAAAGAAAACATTTTTTGTTCTCGGCCATTAGGAATCAGATATATCTTTTACCCTTTTCACCTCTATAAGCAATGAGTTAGAGGTATTATCGATACTCAAAGCTCAAAAGTTTCCAAGGAAGAATGTCGTAGGTCATAAAATAAGGGTTTCCCCCTACCCTTTGTGAATGTTCACAAGTATGCAATAATAGAAACTCGTGAAGTCTAAAACCCAAAGTATGTTGAGTCTTGGGGTGTTAAGGCATGACCTTAAGTTGAAACCTAAGGAAGTCAAAAGTCTAATGTTCTAAAGGAAAATTTGAAAGTCTTATAGGCCTATAGTCGAATGTATAGGGTTTTGGCGAACATCGAGGATCAAGCATATTCTTTACTACTTCCTCCTTTATAAGGAATTCGATAAGAAGTATCCCCGATACCTAAAGTCTAAAAATGTTTATCATTTCTTCTAAGGAAAGATCGAGGTTGATGGTCAAAGCTTCTCCTTGCCTTATGTAAAAGCTTTAAGGTTTGAAGCAAGGAACAACCGTGATTCCCGACACTCACAGTTAGTAATCTTAACTCATCCAAATTTTGAATAGGGAAAAACCCTCAAGGAATCCCAAGGTCTAATGCTCGATGATGATATCATAAACATCATCGATCGACACATCAAAATGACACTCGATCTAGTGGGGTAAAAAGAGCCAAAAATGACAAGAACAAAAACAAAATGAACAAATTCAATGAAGACCATGAACATGAGAATAAAAAAACTAGACTAAGAAAAAGGAAAAAAAAAGGGAGCAAAAAATAAAAACAAACAAAGGAAATAAGAAAAAGCAACAAAAACGCAAACCCCACGTTGCAAATTCATGCTTTCCTAAATAACAAATTGAAGAAATTTGAATGTTAAGGCCATGGAAGTGAACCAACCTACAAAAACTCAAGAGAGTGAGAGGGGGGAAACAAGAAAAAAACAAATGAAGTTGAGGTGAGGCAAACAACAATCAACTAGGAGGACAAATGCACACACCAACAAGGGAGTGACACAAAAAAACTTGGTGCCTCAATGCCAAATCATGAATTAACCAGCAATTGTAATGATGAACTCTCAAACATGAGAATTTTACAAAGCTCGACTAAACACAATTTCAACAAAAAGGTACTTGTGAAATAAGGAAAAAAACCTAATTTAACACCCATATGTCACTAGATTGATGAACC
Source organism: Sequoia sempervirens (assembly GCA_007258455.2). Taxonomy (NCBI): domain Eukaryota; kingdom Viridiplantae; phylum Streptophyta; class Pinopsida; order Cupressales; family Cupressaceae; genus Sequoia; species Sequoia sempervirens. The sequence goes on along the minus strand of VDFB02193867.1, from coordinate 381,940,362 downwards.
ATTAAATTCAATGGAATGGCATTTACTTTAGGTGGTAGAGTGTTAAATCCAACAACATCCACCAAATTCGCTCAAGCATAGCTCTACTGTCAGCTAGGTGACCATAGCCCTGATAAAGGTTATTTGAATCACCCTATTTTCTTAATCTATTTTTTTCTATTTTCCAAGCTATCACATGGTGTTGGGTTGGGATCACCATGGTTACTGAGAAAGAAAATGCCCTTTTGATTTTTCTTGAACCCGTGGACCACTAGATTTCATTTCTTTTCTAATCTAGATTCTTTAATGTTTAAAAGTGTTGAGATCCAAGAATCTAAATTCCAAGAATAGTTGTACGTCAGATAAATCAAGACTGAATTTTAATAGCATATTAGTGAACCTTGAAACTAAACAAGGAAAATATTTGAAAACAAAAATACCTCAATCACTCCTTTCATGGTGGATACTCAAGCCTTTACTCACAAGATCCCACAAACACAAAAAAGAAAAGGGGGAAATAAGAAAAACCACAACAACAAGAAAGCAAAAACACATAAAAGCAAAGATGAAAGAAATGACCAAACCTAGCTTACTTATTTACACGAAAGAGTCAAACTATTCCCTAGGATCCAAAATAGTGTTTAAGAAATTGCCCATTAACAGGAAATGGGACAAGTTCTCTAGTCATCGTACTAATCCTTGTTGAGGGTGATTTTAGTCACGCACAATGTGCTAGGAAATAAAAGTTTATTACCTCTCTTGAAAAGTAGTGAGAACTACTCCAATGTTCCTTTCTATCAGGTCATGACCACATGGGTAGCACAATTGTGAGATCAACATAGTTTCACGAGGGTATCTAGATTTTAACTTATTAGAAATTGTGTGAGGTAAAATGTGTATAGTAAACAAGATCACACAAGCAATGAAATGTATTGCATGAAAGATTTGAATCATAAACTAATCTAATTGTAAACAAACAAAACTCTAAAATCATTCCATTATTCTCTATTCTCAAGGATCATTTAAATCATTAGTGCTCTTAGATTTGTATATGCACTATGATTGGTTTGGATGATAACCTGAGAAATGAGATGTTGTTGAATGTAAGAATCTAAGTTCCTACATGAAGTATAAACTAGGTGATTGATGTCATGATATTAAATGCTGCTATAAATGATAATGGTGATATGACAATGGATAATGATGCTAAATGCTATGGTGGAGATGTTGTATGAAAGCTAAGATAACTAAAATGCAGCTATAAACTAAGACATGATTCTAGATTAATATGATACTACAATGCAACTTGCTAAATACTAAATTGATCTATGCTCACTAAGTGCTCTCAGTATTTCTACATAATAAGTTTTCTCAAAGATGGGATGCCAAATGTTGTAGCAAAAGATTGTATTTATAGGATTTCCAAAGCATCTTGTGATGTGGCAGCAATCAATGGTCAATATTTCAACATGAGAGATGAATGGTGGAGATGAAAGAGGTTAGAAAGAATCATGAAGGATGTGCATTTGACCAAGGGCACATGACAAATGTATGAGAGAATAAAATGTGTGAAATTGCCAAGTGTCCAAAGTTTGTTTTGGAATTGGTTGAGAATAATGCAATTTAAATATTAGACATATTTAAATATGTGTGACACTTGATGATGTGGCCAAAAAGTGTTGTAGACATGTGACTAAATTTGAATTTGGAATTATTCAAACTTAGTGAGAAGATATTTAATTAAACAAACTATTGATATTTTTTTGTTTAATTAAATTTAGAAGAATGTGGTTTAAGATGAAGAATTTAGAAAAGTGTGAACTATATAAATAAATTGAGAATTTATTTATAAGTAGATGAAATAAAGGGGGTCATTAATTAAGTAACTAGTATTTAATTAATTAATTGTCTTGACCAATTTTAGGTGTATACATTTTTCCCCTCTTTGAAGTAATGTGTTTACACATTGCTTCAAAGATTAATTTGTTGTTGATGCCAACAAAAAAAAAATTGATGCCCTAGACGTTGATTTTCAGGTGATGATGGATATATGCCCCCTCGGTAAATTGGTGAATTTTTGAATTTTTTTGATTTTTTTGATTTTTTTGAAATTTTGATGATTTTTTGATGATTTTTTGATGATTTGATGATGATTTCAAAATTTTATGATTTAGAAATGATTTATCTCTTGAAAATGATATTAGACCTGTCAAGTGATGAATTAATGAATTAAGCCACTTTTGAAAAATAAAATAAAACAATCCCATAAAAATCCCTCTTAATTAACCTTTAAAAGGTGAAAAAGGTGGATTAAAAGTTCATTTGTGCACTTTGGATTTTGAAGATTGAGAGTGATTGAGCAATTTAGCAATTAGGAGCAAAATGGTGATCCCTTACTACACACATCAATTCGAGCGCGGTAGATGTCACAACCACTCGATTGCATACGGACCTCTAGTATGTACCTCGAAAAACCTCCTCGTAATTTATGCAATTCGTTTTTCCCTCCTTTTTCCATGTTTGAATTCAGATGTTTATGTTTTGGTGCATCTGAAGCCCGATGTAGCATATAGATTAACTATTCTAGTGCATAGGAAACTTTAGCACATAAGGTTAGTAGTCTAGTGCATTGAATGACTGTTCTAGCGCATATGTAAATTTAGTGCATAGATGAAATAGTTTAGTACGTTGGATAAATGATGTAGCACATAGGTGGATCTAGTGCATTGGGTCAATGTTATGGTGCATAGAATGATTTAGCACATCAATGGAGGGTTTTAGCGCATTGATCAAATTTGATGGCGCAAGCATGATTTTGGCGCATAGAAACTCTGTTCTGGTACATTGATGAAATTTTTTGGCACATACATAATTTTGGCACATAAAAAGATTGTTTTAGTGCATACATGGTAGAATGATGAATTTTTAATTAGACTCTTTGATTTTGATGTTTTTTTATCGCGTCAGTTGTCTATTTGATGTTGTTTGATGATGTTGATAGATTAGATGATGATTGATCTCATGATAAGTGAGATTCAATGATAGGATGATGATAATTGACCTCATGATAGTTGAGGATCAATGATAGATTGATTACCCGATTGACATCATGATAGGTGAGGTGCATTGATAGACTGATTGATAAACCTCATGATAGGCAAGGTTGAGTGATAGTTTGATTGATAAACCTCATGATAGGTAAGGTTGAATGATAGATTGATGCTCATGAGATATGATCAAAGTCTCATCAGAGCTGATTAGATTGATAGGTTGATTGATTGTCAGATTGATGTTGATTGATTGCTTTGTTGATTGATGTTGATTGATTGATTGTCTGATTGATGTCGATTGATTGATTTGTTGATTTGTGATATTGTATGATGATAGGAGCCTTTGACAGTCCTTCAATTTTGGGAGTGATTCCCGTGAATGTGGGATTTGATACCCTGGCTGGCACCAATTGAGGTAGTTTTTATTGCATGATGCGGATTATCCTCTCTAATAGATATACCCCATATTAGGATTAACAAGGGCCTACTAATAGCTTTAGCAGAAAGGTGGAATAGTAAGCATAACACCTTCCATTTTCCCACTTGCAAGATGACAGTGACCCCGAAGGACGTCTATCAGATTTTGTGGATACTTGTTGTGGGCGAATTGTTATTATATGATTCTACTGAGCAAGGCAGGATCAATGTGCTTTGCAGAGTTTTTGAGGATGATCGGATTTGTGGTTATGAGATTCCCTAGAGAGAGATGGTGGATGCTTATGCTACATTGCCCTGTGTACTTTTTGAATTTATTGGAGGGTTCCTTTGTCCTGATCGTAGGTCAAAGGGACTTTTAGTTGGATGGGGTAGGATTCTTGAGAGCATGATCGCTCAAGGTACCCGATATTCCTGGGGATGTTGTATGATGTCTCATTTGTACCATGATTTACACCAGGTTATCTACCTTCAAGGGGCTAGTTTGTTAGCAGCATTCACGTTGCCTCCAATATGGGCATGGGAGCATATAGTTGTCACACGACTAGTTGCAGAGAGACATCTTGCCATGAGACCCTATGTTCATGCTTATACAATTCCAATTGCTCAGCCCAGCCTAGGAAAATTGGAGTATTGGAGGAGAGTCCTTGATGATTTAGAGACTAACATGGCAACCCTATCTTGATTGTGAGTAGTGGCAAAAGAATGACACCGAGATGCCATTTTTGTGCCAGTCTATGTATCTGATTAGGTGGATCCGATTCATCATTGAGATATTTTTGCTATGTAGGGTGCTAAGACAATATGGTCGAGTACAAGGCATGCCCCAGGGAGTGGCACATTATGTGTGGTGACAAATGGATGCAACAGAGTGGGGACTCATTTTGTCCTATGATGTTGTAGTGCAAGAGTACTAGGGTCTATAGGCCATTTCCTGGGAGATTCATTCAGAGATAGTTGAGGCTCCAATATCAGAGGATTATGCTCAGTACTTCTGGCCATTTCTTGGGAGATTCATTCAGAGATAGTTGAGGCTCCAATATCAGAGGATTATGCTCAGTACTTCTTCATACACCTCTTCCCACATATTTCAAGCCTAAATGAGCCAATTCCATTATTGGATGAGGAGAGGGCAGTCATACATGGGCGCAGGTGAAGGAGAGGGGGGGATGAGGAGGAGGAGGAGGAGATAGAGAGCAGTGATGACAGGGATGGATATGGAGATGATGGAGGGGATGGAGGTGGAGGTGAGGGTGGTAGAGGAGATGATGGCTATGGAGGTCTAGTTCTGGATGTTTGAGAGTTCAAATTGCCTCAGAAGAGGCGATCACTCGTAGCTATAGTAGAGCAGCATGTATAGATCAAGTTGCCTTCTCAACAACATCAAACTCATATTGTTGCATTACAGGTACAGGTGCAGACATTGCAAGGTCAGCTTGCACAGGTGTAGGATTTCCTAGTATAGACGCAAGGGTAGACATAGGCGCAAGCCCAAGCCTAGGTTCAGATGCAAGCATAGATTTCCACGCTTACTACAGAGAGGTTCACTCTGAGACAGTGGGTTGAGCAGGTCGAGGGCATAATAGAGAAACTACAAAGGGTTGTAGATGCCACAAGATCAACATATTACTTCTAAGAGGTATGACGCTCTGCCAGGGAGGCAGATTTTTATAGACTAAAGTGTCATGAGGTCCTTCCACTAGAATGTCGAGAGAGCTTCACCCAGTCTAGCAGTCACACTCATACCAGGACTACCGGCAGGGGTGTCATGCAACTGCTTCCAAGAGATCCTAGTGCAGGTCTGTCTGGTGGGGGAGGCGTAGGTTCAGTGATGCCAACACCATCTGGGGGAGCACGACATAGCTCCAATATATGATTCTTAATGTATTTTGGACATGTATACACTGATTTATTTGAGACATTGATGACTCGCTACCATTTTTTATATTGATGTATCTCTTTATATATTTGGATATCCTTGTACATTTGACATTATGATTTTGAGGTTATATGATATGCAGTGATGATTATCGATCCATGTGTCCATATGTTATCTATGATGGATACATTTAATTTCTACTTTATGATGCTTATATGATGCCTATATGATGTTGGTATGACATGTTATGGATGTAAATGATAAAACATGCATTATGATTCTATGATGCTTTATGAATGATGCCTATATGATACATGTGATGGATCTTATTATGCCAATGAAATGTGATGCATTTTATATTTTTGTACTTTTCTAATGCAAAATAGATGATGCAATGAATGGATGAATGTAATGATCATATGATGGTGCATAGTTATATATGTTTATGATATTTATATGATGCTTATGTGATGATATTTATGTAATGTATGAAATTATGATATGATAATGCATGATTGATGATTCTATATGCTTTATGGATGATGTTTTATGCTTGTGAGATGGATTTGATTATGCAAAGGATGTGTGATTTTTATGTACATTCATGTGATGATTATGTTGATCTAGTTAGTCCTTTGTCAGTCTTGGATTTGAGTAATAACAAATTCATCTTCACTACTAGTTTTAGATGTTCCTAACAATGGCATCATATCCTTGTCAACCAGTCATGTTTCTTTGCAACTTTTTCTTCTTGGAAATCTTACTTTGTTGGATATGTCTTTCAATCTTCTTAATGGACCATTTTCTTCTGCAAATGTTATGAAATGATTTTTTTTATGCAAGTGGGATGCTATGCACTTCTTTTTTTTGTGTTTTTTGATGTGGATATTATGATATAATGCATGGATGAATGATGATGTGATAATGTGCATATGATATGAGGATGCTTTCTACATGTATGCAAATGATGATGCAAATGATGTGTTTTTGGTTAATGTCAAATGTACTCAATCCATTAATGATAGAGATAACATCATTGTGAAATTGTTCTAGCCTTGGAAACCCATAGATACAGATGCAAAACTAACATGGATGCAATCTAACTTAGTCATGCAAATATAATATGCAAAGGTTGTCATCTTAACAACCAATTTGTCATGATTTTTATCATCATTGAGTTTTTAAAATGTTGAAAGTGAGTACAAACATCAATGGTATAATTAGACCATGATGACTTGAGTACTACTTCCATGATTTTTGATATTGCAAGTTAACACAAGCATCTAGGTATAATTGAACCGAGATGACCTGAGCATTGCTTGTGTAAACAAACAAGAGTTAACCGTTTTCCTATGCAAATTTGGAATGTCATCAATGATACTTTGTACAACATGTCCTGCGACAATTTGCATAGTAATAATGATCAACTCACAAACAATAGACGAAGAAAAATCATACTCCTTCTTGGCTTCTCTAGTTCAATACATCATCGAGTTGCTCCAGAGATATGACAACAAAAATCAAAGTACAACAGTTGAACATTCATGCCAAAATGATAAAGCCATGATTCAGAAGGAACATCATCCATTTAAAGTTTGCTTTGATTTGATTGATTTAGCTGTTTGATTTGGATGGTTGATGTGTTCATGTTTTGTGATTGATGCTCAATGTTAAGTTGCATTATGATCGTTGTGTTTGTTGTGTTGTCCTACTGTTATTTGTCTATTGGTTTAAGCTCAAAATTTATTTTCCCCTAGTGAGTTCAGGATTTTCCCCCCAGTCTAGGGTGAGACACAACTGCAATGCCAGGATATGTACATGAAGCTTCTCAATGATAGGTAGATTGATGGCGAAAGAAAATGGTGAAAGTGAATGGTCGACATGCTCAAATAGATGGAAAAGCTAATCTATCACAAATAGCACCTATTTCCAAGTTTTCACTACTTATTTTGATTGCACCTTTTTTGATTTTATGATTTTTTCAATTTTTTCTAATTTTTCACTTTTTTTGTATTTTTCTCTTTTTTGATTTTTTTGTTACCAAGATGCCTGTTTTCCAGGTTTTCATCAAGGAAACCATTTTTTTAGGACATTTTTTTTATGTTTTTGTATTTTTCCAGAACTTTTTTAAATGCACTAGATGAGTCAAGTGTAGAATTTCTTGAGATATAGGCTACTGAGGGCTTCATAAAGCAAATCCCCTTCAAGCGTAGACAACTAATATGCTCCTAATCAGAAGGCTAATACAATGACAAAGGGACCTATCCAATTTGGTTCAAATTTCCCCTTCTTCTCTCGATCCTGTTGATTATGAGGATTTTCTTTTAGGACTAAGTCACCCACCTAAAATGTTCTTGGTTTGACTTTGTGATTGTAACTTCTAGAAATCCTCTATTGATAGGATTTTAGGTGATCCACTCCATGCTGATGACACTCATCCAACAGTTCCAATTCTTGTAACCCAGACATACTGTAATCCTCATTTGAAATGATCCCTTTTAGTGACACATGAAGTGATGGTAGCTCAACCTCAATAGGTAGAATGGCCTCTGATCCATAGACTAGAGAATAGGGTGTGGCTCCTGTTAGGGTGCGGATGCTGGTTCGATCAGCCCGCAAAGAAAGGTTTAGTTGAACGTGCCAATCACGTTCAGCATCATTGACAGTTTTCTTTAGGATTTTTAGGATGGTCTTATTTGAGGCATCTGCTTGGACATTTCCTTGAGGGTAGTATGGTGTAGAAAACTAATGTTGGATATGAAGCCTCTCACAAATTTCTTGGACGTCCTGATTCTTGAAAGGTCTATCATTATCCATGATAATGGATTAAGGAATGCCATATCGATAGATGATATAATTCAGGATGAAGGATGCAATTTTCTTTCCAGCGATGATGGTTAAGGGAACAACTTCAATCCACTTTATTAAGTACTTCATGGTTGTGATGATGAACTTGTTTCCATTTGATGAAGATGGATGAATTTTTCCTACAAGATCCAGTCCCTAGTGATAGAAAGGCCATGTTGATGCGCATGGTTGTAGCTCTTATGTTGGTGCATGTATCATATTTCCATGAATTTGACATTTTTGGCACTTCTTGACATATTGAAAAGACTCCTCCATATTTGGCCAATAATACCCCACACGTAGGAGTTTCTTAGCTAAATTTGGGCCTCTTGAAAGTGTATCATAGATACCTTCATGAACCTCACGTAAAGTAGTTTCAACTTTGTTACATTCAAGACACCGAAGGAGAGTACCATCGAGACCTCATCGATAAAGTACCTCAGCTATCAGGGTATGTCAAGTTGCTTGTCTAGATAAAGTTTCATTTTTGGTTTCGAGATAAATCAAGTGGTATGGTATTGTATTTTAGATAGGTGTAGATTTTCCCATAGATAGAAGCATCAGCCTCAACTAGATGGTATATGACTTGGGATTCGGGGTTATCATAGGTGGGGTTAAATAGTTGTTCCACCATGAACTCAAAATGGGCTCACTTTTCAGGTATTTGCAAGAGAGAGGAAATTGTAAGCATAGCATCAACAACTTTGTTGTCACCTCTAGGAATCTGCTCAAATTTAATCTCCAAAAAATACTTTTTAAAGTCATCAACCATTCTTTTATATGGCATTAATTTATTATCTTTTGTCTGGTAATCATCATTCACCTGATTAATGACTAGTTGGGAATCACCATAGAAATGCAACTTTTGATCTTCCACTTGACTACTACTTTGATTCCAATGATCAATGCTTCATATTCAACTATGTTGTTAGTGCAAGGAAACATTAACCTATAGGACTTTGGAATGGTATGTCCTTGAGGCATGATAAACAAGATTCTTGCATCTGATCCATGTTGCATATAAGATCCATCAAAGTATAACATTCATTGTTGTGTTGACACTGTAAGGACATATGTGTCTAGAAATTCAATGCTCATTGGATGATCATCTTGTAGCGGTGCTTCAACTAATTGATCCACTATGGCTTGGCCTTTGATTGCTTTCCTATCCACATACTAGATATCAAGCTCACTCAATATCATTACTCACTTGGCTAGTCTTCCTATCAAGACCGCTTTGTTGAGTAGATACTTTAATGGATCAATTTTGTCTATGAGTTTGATGGTGTGAGTCAACATGTAATGTCTTAGTTGTTGAGTAGCAAACACTACCACTAGACAAGATTTTTCAATAAAGGTGTAATTAATCTCATAGCCATTCAAGGTTTTGTTGATGTAATAAATAGCTCTTTCCTTTCCCACAGAATCTTCCTATGCCAATAAAGTGCCCAAAGATATCTTTGTCATTGCTATGTAAAGTAATAACAACTTTCCTTCAGTTGGTGTTACTAGTATGGGAGGTGAGATCAAATACTATTTCAGTTGATTAAAAGTTGCTTCACACTTTTCATCCCATTTGAAAGAAACATTCTTATGTAACAAATGATTGAAAGGATGAGTTTTAACAGCCAGTTGTGCGATGAACCTCCTGATAGACTGGAATCATCATGTAAAGATCTGAGTTGAATGATATTGTTAGGAGGAGGCATCTCCATGATAGCTTTGACCTTTGAAGGATCCATCTCAATTCCTTTAGCTGATACAATGTATCCCAAAAGTTTAGCTGATGTCATGCCAAATACACATTTCTTGGGATTTAACCTCAAATTGAATTTTTCCAGTTTGGTGAAGATCTTGTCTAAAATTTCCATATGTCCCTCTCTAGTGAATTATTTTTCCAATCAATCATCTACATAGTCCTCCATAAAAGTGTGCATCATGTCATGGAAGATAGTGGTCATTTCTCTCTGATATGTGGCTCCAACATTTTTCAATCCAAAAGGCATTATGTTCCAGCAAAATGTACCCCAAGGTCATGTGAAGGTTGTCTTATCTTGATCTTTAGGTGATATCTTTATCTAATTATAAGCTAAAAATCCATCCATAAGTGAGAGCATTTCATGTCCAATTGTCAAGTCTGCGATGATGTAAATGTTAAGTAAAGGAAAATCATCTTTTGGGCAAGCCTTGTTGATATCTATGAAATCCATACATATCCCAATGCTTTTATCTAGTTTTGAAACTGGCATAATATTTGATATCCACTCAGCATAGTCAATAGGTCTAATAAATCTAGCATCCAATAGTTTCTTCAATTCAGCTTTCACCAAGAGGGCGATATGAGGATGCATTTTTCTCAATTTTTGCTTCACTGGTTTTACTCTACGTGGTAATGATAAATGATGCATGATACGATATGGATCCATACCTGGCGTGTCAACATAGGACCAAGCAAAGTTGACTTGTCTCTCTTCAAAGAATTTAGCAAAGCTTGGTTTTTCTTCCTTTGTCATGGATGCTCCCAGATGTAGAGTCTTGGCTGTTTCCATTGTACCAACATTGATGGATTGTGTAGGTTCAATCGGCACTGAAGATCTCTCATCATATTTTTCAAAAAGAGTGTCAAATCTCCCATCTTTCAGTGCCTCAAAGAGGTTTTCACTATCAAATTTGTTCTTTATTTTTACTTTTTCTTGATCTAATACTGTCATCAAATGGTTTTTACCATTAGATAAATTTTTGATATTCATTTTTTAATTTTTGACTCAAAACTACACGGTTGAATCCTGATAGCAATATCATAATTCATTTTTCAGCTTAGAGATTTGGCACTCCCCTTGTCTGAAGCTTCATTATGATATTTGATGATGGAACATGTTTCAGGATTGTCAGAGCAAAGGAAGTTCACAATGGCATCATAATTTGGAAAGGTAGGTATATCAAGTAGCTCAGTTTGGTCCCAGCCAATTAGTCCAAGGTGTATTAATAGCAAGGAATCGTCAGATTGGATAAGGTCAAAAGGGGTGAGTGTCATGATAGCAACATCATCAAAGTGTTTGATAGCAATATCAAGGTCTATGATGTTACTCTCTTTTGAAGTATCCATCTCGCTCGAAGTTTGATCATCTTCACTTGAGTAATCGATATGTTGTGATCCAATTTCAAGTGATCTAGAACTTGAGCTTTGTCCTTCCATATGTGTTGGTGTATACTTTTGTATTACATCAATTTCCTTATCACGACAAGACTCTTCAAAGAGGGAATCCCAATCATACTCATTGGAATTTGTTTCAGAACTATCTTGCAACTGAAGGATTCTCTCAACAACTTACTACCCAGTTTCTTGTTTTCATTCTTCTCTGTATCTTAGCCATGCTTTGTCTTTGGAATTCATTGTGATAGGTTATAGTGGTTCTATGATGCAATATTTTCTTTTATCGATAGGACCTTTTCCCTCATATCCCATCTTTTCTAGGATTGTCTTCCCTTTGCCATATTGCTTTGTTTGTATGTTGGAAGTTGATGCTTGTGATTATTCTTCATCCTTATACAACCAATTTAAAAAATCCTTGTCTTCTGATTCATCCACTAAGGTGCTTGCTTTTGCAAATGTACCATCAAAGAGTGTGGTTGGTTGTGATGATTTTTGTCTTGATGTGGATGGTTGCCCATATGACCTAGGAGAAGATGAAAGTTGTGATAGACACAAAGATTTCTCAAATGAATATTCCCCCAAGCCTTTTTCTTTTAACTGGATTTTTTTAACCTATTTTGATAATCATTGAGTTGACTTCCATGATTTGGTGGAGTAGAATCACTAATACCCTTATCCTTTGATTGGTCCTTTTTTTCAACCCACTTCGACAAGGAATTTAGTTGCCTTTCATTATTTGATGAGTTAGAAGTAGGAGATTCCCTATTATGCGACACGAAAATATCTAGGGTTGTTTTGAGTGTGTTGCAATATTGGGAATTGTTAAAGTCAACCGAAATGGTGATTTCTTTCCCATTGAAGGGGAACTTCAAACACTGGTGATATGTGGATGGCACTGCTTGCATGTCATGAATCCAAGGATGTCCCAATAGTATGTTGTATGTCAACTCCTTTTCCAACACTTGACAAATGATATCTTTAACAACCGGTCCCACTTGAATTGGTAAAACAATTAGTCCTTGGGATGATCTCTCCTCATCATCATAAGCTTTTATAGTGATTTTCCTTCTAGAATCAATGGCATTTTCAAAATATCCAAGTGCACAGATAAGTTTTAAAGTACAAATATTTAGGCAAACTCCACCATCTATTAGAACACATTTGACATGGTGTTTGTGAATTAAGACTTCAATGTGGAGGGTAGCGTTGTGCGGATGGGTGATTGATACATCATCATGTTCAGAAAATGATAAACAATGAGGCATAGTCAAATGTCCCACCATAGCTTGAAATTGGAAAACTTCAAGGTTATTTGGTACTATGGTGGCTACAAGAGCTTGTACTAGAATTTATTTGTGCGCTGGTGAGATTTTGAGCAATTCCAAGATGGATATTTTCTATGATATTTTATGTAATTGATCAACTATGTTATATTGAGTTGTAGGAGCAGCAACAGTTGCTTTGGATGTAGAGGAAGCAACTCCTTTCAATGTTACTTTAGCTTGCCCTCATGTGATTGTGTTGACTAGTGAACTATCTTGTTTTTCTTTGATTTCAATGACATTAATTTGATTGTCACTTGCAGGAACATTTGTGATCATATTTATCGGCATAATGTCATTAATGTGATGTGGTTTGGTGTTGATGTCATGAAGATGAGTTTCAGCTATAACAAGGCTTTGTTCGTGCTCAATATGGTGCCATAGATCATATTATCAGCTAAAAGGATGTCTTTTTGGTCCTTGATTTCAATGTCCTTTGTTTGATGTTCAACTTCCTCAACATAATGAATGGTAGAGTCATAAACATAGTTCACATTTTTTCCTTTGGTGTTTGATGAAGAGGACTCCCCCTTTTCATAATTTGGTAGAGGATTCTTGAATGCTCTATGATCACTGTTTGTTTGGGATCCCCCGACAAATATGGTTTTGTTATCAATCAAGTCTTACATCAAATGTTTCAATTACATGCAGTCATTTGTCTTGTGGCCCTTATTTCTATGAAATTCACAATAGTGTGCATCATTCCACCACGAAGGTTTAACTTGGGGCTCCCAATTTCTTGCCTCTGGTAATGTTATAACCTGGGCTGCAAGAAGCTCCTTTAATGTTGATTCTAATGATTGTCCCAAAAGGTGCGAACCTTCTTCAATTTGATGATGTCTGATATGGTGGTGTTTTAGATCCAGTATTACCTTGATTGTTGTTTTGATTAACGTTCTGGTTGTTGTTTTGATTACTGGTTGGATTGTTGATTTGATTGGTTTTGGTGGTAGTTGTTGTTAAGTTGAATACCGGTTTTGCATTTTGGGTTTCAATTGCACCATCATTGTTACCAACATTCTTGTTTCTTTTCCCAAACTTTGGTTTATCACCATTGTTATAATTGTTGGAGGAACTTGTTGAGTTGTTTTCATTGTAAATTTTTATGACTCCTCTTTTGACCAAAGCCTCTTCAATCTTGATTCCATTTTCAATCAATTTTTCAAAAGTAGGTGGAAATTGTAATTCCAATCTATAACTCATCTCGTCATTTATGTTTTCAATAAATATCTCCATCTTTTCCTTTTCGGGTATGGGGCAAGAATATCTTGCAAACATCCTTCTCCACCTTTGCAAAAATACGAGGAATGATTTGCCTTTTTTTTGCTTAGTATTGCAAAGGTCCTTCATTTTTATCTCATGTTGGATGTTATAAGAGTATTGGGTGATGATCTTGTTAACCAAATCTTCAAAGGTCTTAATTTGTGGTGCAAGTTTGGAGAACCATTCAAGACATTTTCCACCTAGGCTTCGTGGAAACAATCTCATCAAGTAAGTTTCTTTGTGTGTAAATTCAAGACTCATGGTTCTAAATTCCCTCACATGATCTATTGTATTTGTTTTACCATTGTATTTATCATACTTTGGGAATTCACAATGTTTGGGAAAAGGAATCATGTTGATATTTTGATCAAAAGGATATGGGAAAATGTCTTGTATCAAGTATCTTTTGGAGGTTCCTCTTTTCATGTCAAGAATTTGTTGTTGGAGGTTTTTCATTTGATGAGTTAAAGCAACCACTTGTTTTGTATCTTGTGAATCATTTTCATGATTTTTAGGAGGTGCTTTCAATTTATTAACATTAAAGTCGGGTGGAAGTTTGATACCTTGATTAGCCAGCATTAGGAAGCATTTTTCCCCATTTCTTTCAAAAATATTTTCTAAGCACTTGTGGAAATTTGGATCTTGTTCAACATTTTGGATGTCTTCCTCAGTTATTTCCTCACCTTTAGTCTTGTGGCCATTATGAAATGGATTTTCTTCAATTTCAGTCATGGTGTTTTGAGTTTCGATGTTTTGCGTTTCGATCTTTTGAGTTTCAAGTTCTTTTCCTTGAGTTTCTGCTTTTGTAATATTGTTTGAATGGGCATGCAAGTGTTATAATTTAACTAAACTTTCATCTTGCCTTGGAGGAGTGTCAAATATAAAAACTAAGTCAAATAGAATGACAAATCCTATCGATGAGACTAAGTTTAATTTGATTATACAACTTTGTTTCGTGATGAAGGGATGATAAATCTTAATGATGAAACTTAGCTTAACAATCAAAGATGTGATAAGTTGGATAATTTAGGCACTTTAAGATGTCATTTCTTGGTTTATTTTGAAGAATTCCACTTGTAGAGGTTATTTTTAACAAGTTTATACTTTGTGGTACCTAAGGAATGATTTTGAGTTGAAAAAGATTTTGTATTTTGGTTCAAACTATGAAACAGGGGATGAATTTAACTCTTGGGTTTTGCATTTACTAGATGCACTAAAATAGAGTTTGAATGTGCTAAAAGATGGGACAGATGCGCTATAAGACTGACTGGATGCACTATAATAGTAAATGGATGTGCTAGTATATTGACTCAATATGCTAAAAGATAGACCATATGCACTGGAACAAAGGTTGAATGTGTTCCAATACTGCACAAATGCGCTAAAGGATGACTCAGATGTGCTAGAAAATAGACTAGATGCACCATAAAAACCAAGGGATGCACTAGACTGCCCCTCAATATGTGATTTTGACTGGGTGACTTGTAGGTGAATGCACTAAAAGGGTCATCCAATGCATCGAAACAGATGCTTTATGTGCTTGAAAATATCCTGGATGCGCTAGAGTATGCTATGAATGCACTAAAATGGATGATATATGTGCTAAAAGACTACACAAATCTGCTATAAAATGATTCAAATGCACTAAAAGATAGCATAGATGTGCTAGAAAAAGAATTGAATGCACCAGAACAGTGAATGAATGAGATAAACTAGAAGTTTTCAGTGTTTTTGTGACTCTATCTAGTTGTTTTTCCTTTTAATTTATGAATCTAAATGTTTGTAATGTATGATCAGATGGACAGTGAGTTTTTCTTGCTTTCCAGTTTGTAAGTTTTGAGAATTAAGTGTTCAAATGGATGATTTCTTGAATTATGGCTTCAAACATAGTAGCAAGTTATCAAACAATTGTTTCCACCTAGGAACTAAGCATTGAGTGTGTATTCAAGAATTTGTTCTATTTCTTTCAATTTCCATAGGTATAACACAAGAGAAAACAATTCAAGCACTTTTCTATTCTCAAGGGTCACTTAAAATACCACATCCCACATCTTAAAACTATGTCAGCTCACACAGCTATGTCACCCCCTAGAGGGCACCCATATTTTTTCCTTTCCTGAGTCTTAACCAAAGTTGAATCCTCCACTTTTGGCCAAGGATCTCTGATAGTTATATGGTGAGTGTCTTGGGGTAGATTCTTCCCTCCCCTTGCACTGTGATAGAGAAAGTGTTCAAAAACTAACTCAATTGGCTTCTACACTAAGGTTCTAGTAAGGGTTTATGTTCAACGTGGCAATAGATAAACTCCCTCAGGAGACCTCCCAACCTTTAGAATAAAGGCTTTGGGGATGGTTATCACTGCACACTATTGTTGAATTGCAAACTTTCCCTGAATTCGCTTTTGATTATAGTGGGTTGGAAAACCTGGCTTTGGTTGTTCCCACTTAGGTTGTTCTCATAGGGTGAGTACTTTTTCCCACTATGGTAGGCCTTCTAAAGGTGTTAATAAAAGCATAAAATAGTGAGTCTAGCATTTTGGTCACCCAGTTAAAGGGAGAGCATAAGCCTATCACTTCAATAAAAAAAGACAAGGGGTTCTTTAACCTTTTAATTAAACTATGTTCCTAATTTAATCAAAAGAAGACAATAAAAGCTCCAACCCCTGCATACATCATCAGTAGTTTCATAAGATTTCCTTTGACCAATGTATAAAACTACCTACAAGCATAAAACATCAATTAGTTCTTAGAATTTTAAGATTTTGCAAATTTAAATAGATGTGCTAAAACAGTCATTGTATGCGCTAAAAGAACTATTTAATGTGCTAAAATAACTAATGGATGTGCTAAAAGAAAGATTGAATTCACTATACAACCCCCTAGATGCACCAAAATAGATAATGGATGTGTTGAAAGATCCCTTGCATGCGTCGTACTAGAGATTGGATGCGCTAAAAGACTTTTCGGATGTGCCAAAAGAACTCACGGTCATGCTAAAAGAAATTCACGTCCAGAATTTACAAAACAACTTTCCAGAAACATTATTAAAAAGGGGCTAGGTCCCACAGTGGGCACTAATTTATGTGTGAGGTAAAATGTGTATAGTAAACAAGATCACACAAGCAATGAAATGTATTACATGAGAGATTTGAATCATAAACTAATCTAATTGTAAACAAACAAAACTCTAAAATAATTCCATTGTTCTCTATTCTCAAGGATCCTTTAAATCATTAGTGCTCTCATATTTATATATGCACTATGACTGGTTTGGATGATAACCTAAGAAACAAGATGTTGTTGAATGTAAGAATCTAAGTTCCTACATGAAGTATAAACTAGGTGATTGATGCCATGATTCTAAATACTACTATAAATGATAATGGTGATATGACAATGGATAATGATGCTAAATGCTATGGTGGAGATGTTGTATGAAAGCTAAGATGATAACTAAAATGCAACTATAAAATAAGACATGATTCTAGATTGATATGATACTACAATGCAACTTGCTAAATACTAAATTGATCTATGCTCACTAAGTGCTCTCAATATTTCTGCATAATAAGTTTGCTCAAATATGGGATGCCAAATGTTGTAGCAAAAGGTTGTATTTATAGGATTTCCAAAGCATCTTGTGATGTGGTAGCAATCAACGGTCAAGATTTCAGCATGAGAGATGAATGGTGGAGATGAAAGAGGTTAGAAAGAATCATGAAGGATGTTCCCTTGACCAAGGGCAACATGCCAAATGTATGAGAGAATAAAATGTGTGAAATTTCCAAGTGTCCAAAGTTTGTTTTGGAATTGGTTGAGAATAATGCAATTTAAATATTAGACATATTTAAATACATGTGACACTTGATGATGTGGCCAAAAAGTGTTGTAGACATGTGACTAAATTTGAATTTGGAATTATTCAAACTTAGTGAGAAGATATTTAATTATACAAACTATTGATATTTGTTTGTTTAATTAAATTTAGAAGAATGTGGTTTAAGATGAAGAATTTAGAAAAGTGTGAACTATATAAATAAATTGAGAATTTATTTATAAGTAGATGAAATAAAGGGGGTCATTAATTAAGTAACTAGCATTTAATTAATTAATTGTCTTGACCGATTTTAGTTGAATGCAAAAATAACATGTAACTTAAAATAATAGGTCTAACAATTCAATAAATGGATTGCATGTTCAAGTATATAGCATGTTTACAATAATTCAATGCTCTTCCAATAATTCCAAACTTGATTTCAAATAAAAATAGAAAGATAGAAAAAGTAACAAGAAGTATTGTAAAGGAAATTTAAACTAATTGGACAATGAAAAGAAACATTCCATTCATTATTTTTGTACATTTAAGAAATATTTCTAAACCGCCATTACAACAAATAGTATTTTTCACATTTAAGCAAGATTTCCTTTTGGGATTTAACTCTTCAAGCATATGTCTTATACATGGTCTTGATTGCCCAAGGCATTCCTATTTGGCTTAAAAATTTAAGTGTTTGGGCGACCTTTCACTTTGTCAAAAATTCTAACCTTTTTCTCTCACAGGTTTACTGGTTTTTCAGTGTGCAAAGTGGCGATAGGGTGAGAACGGAGCCTAAAAATTGTGGGGAATTTTCCAAGGACCCACTAGTTTGGCACATTTGCATTGAAGGTGGCCTCGTGCCTTTAATGAAAAGTCTAGTGGGTCACGATTTGAAGTTATCTACGTAGTTCATGAGTTCCTGAAAAGAAAGAAGGGTTACCATGGTTGGTATATCCTTTGAGGTGAATGAGGAGGTGATTACTTAGGCGACGGGGCTATCATGTACTGGAAAGAAGTACCCTAAGAACACTAATACTCAAGATAATGAAATCCTTAATGCCTTCTTTGTGGGCAATGAAAAACGTATTCGCAACCAATCTAGCTTTGAAAGAGAAGCTCTTCCGCAGCCTTGGGATTAGGTCTATCTCACACTCATGAAGTATTGCACCTTAGAAGGTAGATATAAAACCCACTATTTCTATCATTTTCCTCTTTTGAATCACCTTCACCACAAAATTTTGTTAAGCTTCTTGTTTTTCTTACTTACTAATTTGGAAAGCTTTGTTGAGAAGTTCTTTGAGTATGCTACCCAAAACCCTAAGGATTCTCCTCCCCTGTTGCTTCACCAAGGCCTCATTTTAAGGTTTTATCATTTTCATCACGCTTTTCCCACTCAAACCCATTTCCACTATCTGCATTGAGAAAATTGAACCCCCTATTCGGACCAATATCTCCCCAGCCAAGTCTAAGGGTCCTAAAAGAAAAACACCTCCGATGATTGCCAAAACCCCTAAGCCCAGACTTACCACCAAGAAGAAAAAGGGGAGTGTGGGGATTGCCCAATCTAATGTTGTGGGTGGTCTTTGCAAGCTTAAGTCTACCCTTGCCAAGACTAACAGCAAACCTACTACAAAGAAGAAAGTGGAGGATGAGGGGAAGGGCTTGATGGAGCTGCCAGCCACAGACAACAAAGGGAAGAATGTGGTGGGAAGAGATTCCAAGGGGGATACTATGGTTGCTGCTATTGTGGAGACTGGGGTTGAAATACCAATATTAGGAGATCTAGTAGGTTGGAAAAAAATAACAAGAAAGTGCAGATTAGTGAAATTTCTTTTGATGAGGAGTGTTCTTATAGTGCAAAGGTAATAGGAATGTGGAGGAGTCTGAGGAAGAGGAGGAGGAGTTTGTTGAAAGGCCTAGAAACTTTTTGAACTTCAACAAAATGCTTAATGAAAACTTGGCTTCCCAGTCCTCTTACCCTCAAGATGTGGAGCGTTCTAATATTGTGAAGATTATGGCTAAAGGGGAGGAGCTTCGTGAGCTGCAAGAGCGAATGGGGAAGATGGAGAAAAAGTTCAGTGGCTTGACCTGGTTCACTATCAAGTTGGTCCATTGTATGACTAGCACCCTCTTTGTTGTGATGAAGGATGAGATGGATAAGAAGACTGTTGAAGAAGGCCTTGAATGGGTTGGGAATTATGTTGTCAACCTCCTCTCTCATAATTGGGAGAATGCTAGTTAGTTTGTTGCTATTGTGTGGTGTTACTATCGGTTGTTAGTTTATTGTGTTTGTGGTTTTTTTTTGGCTTGTTGTTTTGTTTTTTGGACTTGATCTTTTTTGGCCCTTGAGGCTCGTCGTGTAAAGGGTACGACACCCTATAAATGTTGCTTATCTTATTAAAAACAATAGCAATGCAATCTTCAAAGGAAATAATTTGCCACATAATATTTTTAGATTTCATACAATCAGAACATCGTTAATCACATGCAGATCTAAGACAAAATCCTACTTAAGTCCACAATTATAATGAAATCTTACTAATTTGACAGTTTAGATTGAACTAAAATATTCATACCATCACCATTATACCAAATCAAGATGCATGCAATAGGCATAACCCTTTTATCAAATCAATAATTCATAAAAAAAAAGTAGGCAATTCCATGTTGAGATTGTATTGTTTAATTGTAGAAAATCACATCAAAATTAGATCATTTAGAATGATCCAGAATCAAAAATATATATAAAAATAAATTCCTAAAATTGTGGATTTGATAAAAAAGCTAATTGATAGTACCTCTAGTGCTTGAGTTTTTAACTATAGCAAACTAAAAATTAAATAAAAGCACAACTGGGTGCCCTAGTTGGAGTCTAGTTCAACTTGCTAAAACTTAGGGAAATAAAAAATTGAGAATAAAATTGAAATCTAACTAAATCTAACTGTCGGTCATTAGAATTCCAACACCTCTTTCATTCCTGCATCTAGGCGTGGGTTCTTACATTATCAGTCTTCATGATTTCCAATGCCAAGCTTTGTTTTCTTATCTAGGCATGGGAATTTATTACAACTGTTTATTGAAAGCATAAAAATAATGCAACCATAGCATCAACACTAATCCTCAATTATTTATGTAAGTTGTCTATGAATGTTGATATCACCTTATTCATTATCTCCATTGGTGGTCTCCTATGATATTGGAGCTTAATTTTCTAATCAAATGTTGATTTTCCATCTATTGTTGTAGATTTTTTAAGGTGTCCAACTTCTCATGAAGGGACTGAAGCTTTTCCTTCTTATTCATCATTTTACCAATTCTCTTTTATGTAACCTACCATCGCATCTGATTTTGTAATTATGATAGATTTCAGGAGATCCTTCATCGATGTTTCATTTCTTTTTCTTTTGCAAAATCCCTTGATGGAATATCTCCTACACATAAAAACATCATGTGCCACCATTTACATACATTAGGAGAAAGAAGACCTTCAAAAACCATGTAATATTAGTCCTAATATATTCCATATTTATAAAATAATAACTTGTCAAAAAAAATTTAAGAAAATCGCACAGACCTTCGGCGATCGGGGTTACTCTTTATTTCCTTTTATAGCATTTTGACAGGCTTAATAGGTATGTCCAATCAGTGAATTCCAAAATAAATTTCATATTTTTGGGTTTGGAGATCTTGCTTATGGGTTATTATAACATTTTACGCATTGGTTAAGTTGAACCTTTGCAACCCAAAACCCGATTTATGTTTTTCCTACTCAACCTAGATTTTGAAAATGATTTAATAAAGGTATGTTTATCACTCTCATCATTTTGAATGAAGGAAGATAATCATGATTTTAGACATCAGAGGTCGATAATCCATCATACTTCCTACCTCAATAAGGAAGCGTAGAAAAGGTCCATCTGATACACAAAGTTTAAAAGTTCTTAAAAACAAAGATTTTGCTAAGTGTTTGTACATTTTCAAGGGTCAAAGATCAAGGATACCTCTTACCTCTTTCACCTTTATAAGAAAGGTGGTAAATGGTATCTTTGATGTTTGAAACCTAAAGGCATTAATAAGATTCCATAAAGTCATGGGGTCGGAGATCAGAGTTTCACTATACCTTATGTTGATTTCTTTAGTGTAAAGGGAAAGTAAAATACATGACCGGGTGCCCAAAGTCTAATGTGTGTTTCCAATTTCAAAAATTCCAAGGCACAAAAAGGGAGGAAAACCTCAATAAGCTTGAGGCCCAACGTCTAAAAGCAAAAAAGACATTGAGCACTGGGTAAGGAGTCATGGATCAGGTTCGATCAATATGATATTACCATAATAAAGAATCTCAATTTATTGAGGCCCGACAAGTTACTTAGGAGTAAAATAGGAAAATGGAAAAGAGGAAATAAAAGAGAGAGAGAGAGAGAGAAGGAAATCTACGACACACAAAAAGGAAAAGAGGGGGCCCCCATTTTGTCAAAAGGTAAAATGGGGCGTGAGTGTGAAGACACAACAAATAGCAACCAATGAAAAAAAATCTTAAAAAGCATTTCTATCTTTGAATTATTGTAAATGGGCTTAAACTTAAAGATATTATTAACCTTAGATTAAACAAGAGATTCCATAATAATCTAACCATTTCAACCAGTTCACCAATCATAATAGAATACCAGAGTCTCATAGTGGGTGCACCATGATTAATTCCTTCAAAACATGGTTTAAGACAATAGAATGACCTATGAATCGAGACAATTTGTGTGATCTTTCCTTTCTCCCAACTATCTTTATTCATATGCATATTCCTTTATTTTTTCCTGTTATCAAACAAATTACACCCAAGTGCTTGAATGATTAAATTTAGCAATCTATTGAAACATTGGATTAAACTCAGGTTGTGGGTGACCTATAACGAGATTGAACCTCCAGATTCTAGGCTGGCTCCCTATATGATGGTCAATTTGATACTTGAATAATTTGTTCTGAGAAAAGGGTAAGAAACTTAATCTAATGTAAAACTAGAAAAAATTGGACTGTGGTGATGCACCTATTTGATTTAAGAAAATAGACTTACTCACAACTGATTCATCATGAAGCTTACTTTCACAACTCAGATTGAACAATTTAATTGCATTAATGATTCACAAACAGGCCTAATAATTCATTCTTTATGAAGGAAGGACTTACTTTCACAACTTAAAGATATGGATATACTTGAGACACAATTTATGACCTACAACTAAGATTGTTTCTTCATGTACACGCATTCACGAATGTTGACAGAAATTTAAAGGTTCTCATATCAAACACATTATTTACTTGTATTCAAAACATTCACAAAATAAGACACTTGAATCTAAGAAGGATAATTTTTAACTTGCAATGACAAATGAAGGAAGTCTCTGCAAATGACACTTCAAGATAACCTATAAAAACTGATGCAATATCTATTAAACTTTGAAAGCTGAGTTACAAGACAATTCACTTTGTAGAATGTAAAGGCTAAATAACAAGAACTGGCTAAAAAAGATAAACTTTTTCAATATATACAATGAGAATGCACTTCAAAGTGCATGAACATGTAACTAAAAGTCAATTTCAGTGAGAAAGTGATAACTCCAAGGTGAAATCCGAGCAGAAGCAAAAATCCCTGAAAATAAAATTCAAACTCATGCAAAAATGAGTGAACTCACTCTCGAACTCGCAGTCATAAATCATGCAACTGATTTGTAACTCAAACTGAACTGGAAATCTCTGAATGTGAGCCAAAACATGCAAAAATCCTCCTTGCTTTAATCAATTCGTCCATGATAACTTAAAGTTCATTCTTGTATGACAATCCCCATAATTTTCATGATTTCATTCTTCCAATTAGCCTTCACTTGCATTATTGCATAGATTTCAACTCCAATAGCACTTTAGTTCACTTCATACTTCATCTATGCAAGCATTTTTACTTGAGCACTTGCCTAAATACAAGGTAATAATAATATTTTTATGCAAATAGGACTCATGTATATCTCATTTTTCTTAATAAAAATCATAAAAAATGAATTAAGACTCATAGCCTTAACCTTTTCTCCAAGGTTACAAAACAACCCTAACGTATGATAACATTTTATTTTTCTAAAAATCATAAAAAATATGACTAAGATACGATGGCAGCTTTGGACATTTGAAAATATATGCAAAGGAATTGAAAAGCACCTATTTTCTAATACAATGTGATAAAATCACATAGTCGACTTGAAGCATATGAGAAAACCCTAAAGAAAAATCATTCAAGCCCTGGTTTCTCATTTTATTTTGCAATTGAGTTCTTAAGAAAAGAGGGTCTGCTACTGGCCACCGCCATGATGGAGGTTTTGATGTTGGCCACTACCTATGAGGTCTCTGTAAGCTCGAACCCATCATTTCTTTGCTACTTCTGGAGAGTTTCATTGAAATCTTACAGAAAAAAGTATGGTAAGTATTCTCTATTGATAAATATGTTCATCTTTTTCCAAATTTGAAATCATTAAGTCTTAAAAAAAAAACCACGACCTAGCATTTTTTTAATGTCATTCTTTTGCTTTGCTCTGAACAGTAAACTTCCATCATTTGGGTTTATCATGGATGCCTCTGTATGGAACTCTTGGAGACATTTTATATGAAAGAACCTGTGACCTTCAAAATATTCTCCTGCAGTAAGATAAGGTAAAATATTTATCCTTTGGCATTTTGTGATTTTCTTAAAACAATAGGCTGTGACTTAGAGTATTGTATTTCGAGGGTTTTTGGAAAAAACCCAGGTTGTGATTTATCCATTTTTTGATGCATTTCCTATTGTTGGTAATCTCTGTTGATATCTCTTAACTTTGAGGTCACTACTGGAGGTTTTTCTAGAGTTTATATTTGCATTTCTTTTGAGTAGAACAAATAAATCCTTTATCATTTTGTGGCTATGGCTTAGATATATTGCATTTTTGAGCGATCACTATACTCTCTTTATTTCTTTAGGTGCCGCCATAAGACATTGGTTATGAGCTCTTGAGAGAAAAATCTGTTGGAAAGTTTGCACCCCCTCATGTATTTTTCAACAATGGAACTGTAAAATGCACTTCATTCTTCCATGTGTTTGCTTCTATATTAGTTGGCGCACCATGGTTTGATCATGGACCACAGTTATGAGATCACTTCCTATGATGAAAATTACAGAGTTTTGTCCTTCATTGGTTGTTGATCACTTCATTGGACTATCCTCTCAGTTAAAGCTTTTATATATTATTACCCATGCATACTTTTCTTTTCAAACCTTTTGTTCCTTTACTTACTATACTTTCCAATTTGTATAAGTCAATTCCCTTGAGAAATCATGGGAAGAAACTTCAAAGATAACTTCAAAAATGCAATTTTACTAAGGCCACTATCAACAAATTTCATTTCAAATGTCACCAATTTGTCCTTCTCAACTTCTATGACTATGGCATGAGCAAAATGCTTAACCTTTTTTAAGTTTTTTAGATTACTCTGTTCATGGTTGTACTATGTATGCATTTTTTACTGTAATTTGATATTCTACAAGCTATTGATTCATGGTAGAATGTTGATTCATGGCATATAAAAATGATGAGAACATAAAGGGTCATTGTTTTGAAGACTTAATTGTATTTTGGGTTGATGAACCTTAGGCTTTAATGAAGCTTCATTAATAACAAATGACTGTTCAATTATGTTCTTGGAAGACATGAAATGTTTTTTGTTCTTGTCTCTATGTTCTCTTTATCCCACTCATTTGACAAGATGTTTTCTTTCAAACCATACAAACTTTGTATATGCTACTCTTCTAATTGATGAATCATTAGAGAGGTAACTTGAATCCTTTGCTGTCAATTCCATTGGAATAGTATATGTTGTATGATACATGTAGACTTCAGAGAGATATGTTTCCTACATCATTTTTACTACCCTCAACACATCTCAGTATATCATACTTTATGTAGCTTGTATCATTTAGTGAATTTTGTTTGATATAGATGAGTTCTTTGTAGACTTGAAGCCCCCACAATTATCTGTTAGTGGCCATCACCAATGGTATCTTGACACATGGTCATTGTAATGTTGCTTTCAACTTTCATACTCCTTGACTGTCTAATGCATATTTTGTAGAGGAACTCTTTCTTTGCTTTGAAGCATCTAGTAGGCATTTTCATTCTCTTTTCTGAATCTTTTCTTACATATTCAGGTATTCTGGAAAAATATGATGCATTATGATTGCAATTGTGTTTGTATGAAAATAAAGTAGAGCTGAACTATGATAATAAATGCATCCAATGCTTTTTGACATATCTTCTAATCATTCCTTTTAGATAATAAGCAAACAAATGATTTGCTTAATTCTATTTTGTTACAATAAATCAAAAGTTGCTCTTATGAACTCCTTTTATTACAACAGTTCTTTATTGATGACTATAATTAAATATCTGATGACTCTCATGTAATGATGTAAATGAGAGATGTCCTTTGATATGCCGAGCTCAACCCTTGTGGGAGCCTGTTTTACTCCACATATCTAATAAGATGATTACGAACATAATAAACCTATTCTTGCATAGTGAACAAACGTGTTAGCAAAATAAAATAAGCTGGAAGCTTTCCTCTTGAGTTTTATCCCTTTGAAATCTGAAATCATCAGATGGATTCCTGAACAAATGTATACTATATTTTTGTTGGTAGTGTAGGCATATGATAAGATTTGATTCGCATTGCTCTAACCACACTTCTATCAACCTTGCAGGTGTATCGGAGCTTGGAGTTGGAGCTAGAGCTACAATTGAAGACCTCAACTTGTCAATGATTCGTCATTCCAGGCAATGACGAATCACTTTCTACCCTATGCATTCTTTACTCTTAGTTGTATAGTGTACTTTCTTTTCTTGTATCTTTCATTTGATTGTGTAAATCAAATTTAGTTACTCCCGCGGCTTGTGCGGAACTTTAGCCTTTCCAATATGAATAAAAACAACATTCTTTTATGCAAATTTATGAGTTCTTCTATTACAAACATTTGCACAATCAAATTTTGAAATTCAATGAATACTTTTAGCAGAAATTTTGCACCTTTCTGTGATAAATGCAATTCAGCTCCATCTATTTTGAGTTGTAGCTAAAAATAGGTAACAATTTGGTGACCTCTGCGGAGTGTTTGCCTGCTAAACACCATAGACCAGTTTATAGCTTATCCATTGGGCATGGAGTTAATCTCTGCTCTTCAAACTTCTGAAAACTATGTAACTCAGCTTCAAAACACACAAACTGAAAGAAACTACTGCAACTCTATTGAAGACAGAGTTTGGAAAACCAGGTGCAACAACTGCACTTTATTGAAAACATGACAAAACCAAAATAAAATGTGCCAACAGGCACTTATTGAAAGCATAACTAAAACTCTACCCTACCCTACACTAACCAAATAGTGTTAGTGCTCAGACATGACCATTTACTGGCTGTGAGAAATAACTGCCCTTTCTTAACAACAGAGGATGCTTCAAATCCGTAAGATTAATAAAAAAGTATAGATATTTGATCAACTGTTGCTCCTTTTGTTCAAAAACTATTGTCAGTATAGTTTGGATCATCATAAAAAGCATACCTTTCTTATCTGACTAATCATTAAAGATGATAGTTTGAGGCATATGAATAAAATTAACCTGTTGCTGCTCTTGGCACATTGCAATCACATGCCTTGGTAGAATTATGAATTGTTGTAATTTTGTAGACTCTTTGTATGATAAATACCTAATTGGACACCCTTTTGAAAGCATAAAACTTGGCCTCTTACTATTGTCTTCATGTTTATAAACCGTTGGCACTCCATCTTGCTGATTAGACTGCTCCACTGCATGCAGTGTAAGATTTTCCTCCTTCCTTCTTGTTGCCTCAATTTTGATCTAATTTGCAAGAGTTGGTTCACATAAATGAAATGAAGGAATGTTTGCTTCCTTGGCCTAAATAGACTGTTGAATGCCTACTGCTGGCTCATATGGCATCAAACTATCATCAATGTTAGAACAAAAGACCTCTATTATGCCTAAAAACACATTTTCATCTAACTCATAACTTTGCATTAAGTCCAGATGAGTTTTATCATTTAGTTGCTCCATACCAGGCATAGATGCTACTGTGCATGTAATATCCTCATTTTCATCAACAAATTGAGGAAGTTCATCAAATAAATCAGAAAATTTCTGAGATTCACTTTCACTTTTCTCTACATGAAAATGTTCAATTTGCTCTCATTTGTCATCTAAGCTTGAAACAAAGGATTCAAGGTCATTCCAAAATGAATACTCATCAGATCTTTCTTGGTCCCTTGATAAAAAAGGAGTGGTTTTTACCTCATGAACCGTCCTTTCTTCATGTTCATTTTCCTCTTTCAGTTGCTAGAATACTTGATTTTTACATTGATAGTCTTCAATCAACAACTCATTAGATTGTTTCAACTCTTCTTGCTCATCCAACTCAATAAAATAAGGGAGTTCATCAAATAAAAACATGAAATCATTGTGTTTGATACCTTTTTCAAGCTCCTCAACCTGTTGTCCCGATTGATCATGTTCAACCACCTCCTGCTACATGTCTGATTTGCAAATGGTATTAGGACATGCATACGTATGTTGGCTCTCTTAAGATGACTGTTCATGAAGAATCATAGCTTGATTTGTTATTTGTACTTGTCTTTGCAATAGAAGAGGATTTTTGAAACTTGGAATGGAAGCCTCTTGAACTAGATTTGACATTTTGAAGTTAGGATGCTTATTCCAAGAAGTCCGCCATGGTTGTTCAGTACCTTGATGGTTTAGTTCAAGCTCTTGAAAATGAGGGTTCATGGATTGATTTGAAAAACTGTGTTCATTCATGAGCTCCTGTAGGGGTTGATCTTTAACATTGGTATGAACATTACTCTTATAACTTGGAATGTCAAAACTAGAAGACTTACTTGGAGATTGGATAAAAACCTTGGAACCTTCTCCTTTGTTGGCTGATGTTTTATGGAAGAAACTGATTGGGCCTCAACCAATATTCTAATCTATTATTCCTTAGCAACAAGATCTTCTTCATATTGTTTCCTCTGCATCAACAAGTCTTGCTCGTAGAGATAGGCCTAATAGGCTATCTCTTCCTATTGCTAATCGTACTCTTGCTGCCTCTTGAATTCTTCTATTTGCTTTGTGATATCTGATAGTATGTCCATGTTATTCATGCTACTTTTCATATAATCAACCTCTTGGAGCTGATTTTGGACAACCGAATATTGATATCAAGGCTGAGTAGGGGTAGGTAGGAGGTAAGCATGTACTGATATGTTGTTTTTGCATGGTTGTTTGGGATAAAACTAGCAATGTGATTGGCCTGATATGGCTGATAAGGATGTGGATTGGCATGATTTTCATGAAACGGAAGTGGGTATACATGTTGACTATGAAAATTTGTCATCTCTACTCATATAAATGTTGGAAATCAGAATATTAAGCTTGAATTTGAAACATACCAGCATTGAACTTGTTGAAACCAGTAGATGTGCTCAAAGTTGCCAAGTATAAATTTGTACCTCTGAAAGGTGAAAATATGTTGTTGTATATACCAGGACAATAGCTTTTATCTTTTAATTTCTTTCTCTAAAGTGATCTTTAGAGTCCCACCAGGCGTGCCAAAAAATTTTGTCAAATGGATTGCACCTGAACGCTTGAATGATTAAATTCAGCAATCTATTGAAACATTGGATCAAACTCAGGTTGTGGGTGATCTATAATGAGATTGAACCTCCAGATTCTAGGTCAGCTTCCTAAATGATGGTCAATTTGATACTTGAATAATTTGTTCTAAGAAAAGGGTAAGAAACTTAGTCTAATGTAAAACTGGAAAAAACTGGACTATGGTGATGCACCTATTAGATTTAAGAAAATAGACTAACTCACAACTGATTCATCATGAAGCTTACTTTCACAACTCAGATTGAACAATTTAACTGCATTAATGATTCACAAACAGGCCTAATAATTCATTCTTTATGAAGGAAGGACTTACTTTCACAACTTAAAGATATGGATATACTTGAGACACAATTTATGACCTGCAACTAAGATTGTTTCTTCATGTACACGCATTCACGAATGTTGAAAAAAAATTAAAGGATCTGATATCAAACACATTAAACTTGTATCCAAAACATTCACAAAATAAGATACTTGAATCTAAGAAGGATAATTTTTAACTTGCAATGACAAATGAAGGAAGTCTCTGCAAATGACACTTCAAGATAACCTGTAAAGACTACTACAATATCTATTAAAATTTGAAAGCTGAGTTACAAGACAATTCACTTTGCAAAATGCAAAGGCTGAATAACAAAAACTGGCTGAAAAAGATAAAAAATTTCAATATATACAATGAGAATGCACTTCAAAGTGCATGAACATGTAATTGAAATTCAATTTCAATGAGAAAGTGATAAATCCAAGGTGAAATCCGAGCAGAAGCAAAAATCCCTGAAAATAAGGTTCAAACTCATGCAAAAATGAGTGAACTCACTCTCGAACTCACAGTCATAAATCATGCAACTGATCTGTTACTCAAATTGAACTGGAAATCTCTGAATGTGAGCCAAAACATGCAAAAATCCTCCTTGCTTTAATCAATTCATCCATGATAACTTAAAGTCCATTCTTGTCTAAAGATCCCCATACTTTACATGATTTCATTCTTCTAGTTAGATTTCACTTGCATTCTTGCATAGATTTGATCTCCAATAGCACTTTAGTTCACTTCATACTTCATCTATGCATGTGTTTTTACTTGAGCCCTTGCCTAAATACAAGGTAATAATAATATTTTTATGCAAATAGGACTCATGTATATCTCATTTTTCTTAATAAAAATCATAAAAAATGAATTAAGACTCATAGCCTTAACCTTTTCTCCAAGGTTACAAAACAACCCTAACATATGATAGCATTTGATTTTTCTAAAAAATCACAAAAAATATGACTAAGATACGATGGTAGCTTTGGATATTTGAAAATATATGCAAAGGAATTGAAAAGCACCTATTTTCTAATACAATGTGATAAAATCACATAGTTGACTTGGAGCATATGAGAAAACCCTAAACACAAATCAGTTAAGCCCTAGTTTCTCATTTTATTTTGCAATTGAGTTCTTAATAAAAGAGGGTATGCTACTAGTCACCACCATGATGGAGGTTTTGATGTTGGCCACTACCTATGAGGTCTCTGTAAGCTCGAACCCATCATTTCTTTGCTGCTTCTAGAGAGTTTCATTGAAATCTTATAGAAAAAAGTATGGTAAGTATTCTCTATTGATAAATATGTTCATCTTTTTCCAAATTTGAAATCATTAAGTCTAAAAAAAAAACCATGACCTAGCATTTTTTTAATGTCATTCTTTTGATTTGCTCTGAATGATAAACTTCCATCCTTTGGGGTTATCATGGATGCCTCTATATGGAACTCTTGGAGACATTTTATATGAAAGAACCCGTGACCTTCAAAATATTCTCCTGCAGTAAGATAAGGTAAAATATTTATCCTTTGGCATTTTGTGATTTTCTTAAAATAGCAAGTCGTGACTTAGAGTATTGTATTTCAAGGGTTTTTGGAAAAAACCTAGGCAGTGATTTGTCCATTTTCTGATGCATTTCCTATTGTTGATAATCTCTGTTGATATCTCTTAACTTTGAGGTTGCTACTGGAGGTTTTTCAATTTAAAAAACATAAAACTGTAAAAGATTTAGACATCCACTTGACTGATTTTTCAATATATACAAGAGTGTTAACTTACTATGTAAAGTTCTAAGCCTAGAAAGCTCATCTTTATACTCGAAAAAGTAAAGTTCGGGTAGAATAAGCTCATTTTGAGAGTACAAATATTGAAAAGCTAAAATTTGTGGATTTTATCCTTTGTTATGATTAATCCACAATCATGTCTTATTTTCCTTGGCATTATAGTCAAACTAAAAATCATCAAAATACAAAGGATAATGAAAAGATGCCACCTGATTTAGAAGATTTCCAATTGTAAAGGCATGCTCATGCCATATGATTTTATCTTCTTTAGGTCAGCTCATCATACACCACTCCATTCCACTTTGGAACCTGTATGCCAAAAGAAACAACGTTCATTAATGATGGACCATGACCAGTCAAGGTATCAAAACAAGGTTTAGAATTTTTATGCATATCCTTATCATTATCAACACTAGTCTCAAGCAGTAAACCAGAATGCTTGATTTCAATGGGACCATCAACTTCAATCATATTTTCTAAAGTATAGATATCATTAGTTAAATCATTATCTTCTTCAACCTTTAAAGTAATTTTTTCAACTTCCACCTTACCTACCATGGCAATCTCCTAGGCTAACAAGAAATCAGAACAAATTACCTCAAAATGTGAACCAAAAGGATGAATCCTATAGGAATCACATAAAGCAAGTTTTGTTATGCAATTAGAATACCCATGGGACAACATTTTTGCATTCAACTCAGATACAATATCGAAGATCCTTTTGGTCTCCTCGAATGAACTACATTGCAAATCATCCTGATTGTCAATTTGTGAAGTCTATGATACTTCTCCCTCATGAGATAAAGCATTGTTTGTATCATTCCCTTGCATATCATCAATAAGAATGTGAGAATCAAAATCCATTTCATCACCACTAAGGCTAGAATTACTAATGTGTAATAAACAAGAATTTCCTTCAAACAACTCATTCAAATGCAAAGAATCAAAATCAAGAAGATACTCCCCTATTTCATTTTCCTTGACATGTTGAAGTGATTTGATTTTTGGGGAAACATTTTTATGGTTCATTTGATACTCTTTTGCTTCATTATTTTGAATCCCATCATAAATTCTTTGTTGAAGTAAAACTAAAATTTCATCTATGTCGATATTTTTGTTAGCACTAAAATCACATCCATTCCCTTGACAGGTGTAAGTCTAATCTAATTGGCTATCAAAGAGCACTTGAATAATTTGCACATCCATTTGACCTTCTTTTGCATTGAGTGGATGACCATTCCAATGATCTTTTATGGGAATGAGTGCCTTTTCAATAGTGATCATTCACTTTAAATATAAATCCATTCTTTCAAGGAAAACAATATAATCTACCTCACGGCGTTAATTCATACAGTGTATCCTACATCCATATGATTTATTGAATTATGATAGCCTTAGAGCACCTAATTCCTTAAATTTCTCATATAATTAACTTTACATAAGTGGTATATGTACCTTGAACAAACCATGATCTGTTGTTCCTTGATCATATTGATGTGCATCCCACTCAAAAGAATTGTCCAAAGCATTGGAAGAAAACTCTTTATTTGTTGATTTCTCATGACAAAAACCTTATGCTAATGCTTCACTCTTTTAATTTTTTCATTAATATTGACATCATCAACTAAATTAGACTCTAGTGTGACCTTTTTATTACACCCAAAATTCAAATCCATCTCATACATTCTATTTTCAATAAACTGTCAAAATGATATAATGGTTTGTCTAACTTTTTACTTAAAATTTTGTTGTGATTTAATGTATCATATGTCAGAGTATGATTAAGAGAGGAGGATAATTCCATAAAATATTCATTATAGGGTGGAAAAATTACCTCTATGGTTGTCTTTTGTAAATCCTGACTCCCAAATTGGTCTTGTATGGGGAATGTCCGATTCAAAGTTTTAGAGAATGGGATGCTTACAATGTTGTGGCTACTCGGTGGAAATGATTACGTTTAGGTAGGTAGGAAGCTCGTGAGCATTATAATTCTAATCTTAGTGACTCGTGTCTCTAACAACATGTCCATATTATTCTAGTAAGAGAGATTTGTTAAAAGCATCATGTAGGATGGTAACCTTACCAAAAAAATTAATCTTTTCTACCAATTAAACATTGAAACCTTGATAATAATGTTCTCTTAATATAAAATTATTAATAACTAGATTCAATGCTTGAAATCATTGATACATAAACATGAAGTTGTGATTGAATTGATAAATTGATTCTTGTGGTGTTCTTTTCACAGTTGCAAATTGAAATGATGGGTCTTGTGCACCCACATAAGGATCAAATTGAACTAAGAATTAAATTTATATTCCACCCATGAACATATCGAATTTGATAGAATATTAACATACCATTGCTATGCTACACCTTGAAACATCACGAAGAACAACCGACAAATGGTATCTTCATGCTCAATCTTGAGAAAAATTAATAAATCCTTACAAATCCTAACATGATCTAAAGAAATTTGTCCATTGTTAGGAAAAAATAAAGTTAGCATGTTGTGTGTGTGATAAGGGATTTCATGAAGAATCTTTGGTATACACAAAGGGTTGCCAATTGGAGCTAGGTTTTCCTAAGATCTAACTCACTTCAACTACAAATTTAACCAAGAATGTTTTACCTATTCTAAAAAACTAAAATGCAATGGAAAAGCACAAAGAAACAACTCAAGATTAGCCTAAAGAATTTGTTAATGCAAAGAGAAAAAGTGTAAAATGATTGCAAGTAGTTATACCTTCTCTTTACGACTGAAACTCCTTGGTTGGCCTTTGATTTTGGATTACTTTGTATGCTCCTTAGATGGCTCTTGATGTGGCTAAATGCAAGATTTAACTATATGGTTGGATGCAAATGCAAATAGATAAAATGGATGGCTAGATGAATGCACAAAATGATAGCATTTAGTTGCAAAATGACTAAGTGTTGGAAATGCCTTAGAGGAGGGGGTATTTATAGAGAAACTTGAATTGTTTAGAGAATTCAATGGTTGAGATTTATCCAACAAGGCCAAAATGAAGGGCTAAGGTGAGTTGAGGACTCACAAGCCCTCACATTTTGACATGTGGAATGTGAAGTGGCTAAGGGGGAGATGATGTGTAGGTGATGTGGAAGGGAGGTACATGATGTGGAGGAAGGACAAGTACCCTCCAAGTACCTTGAGGAGTGAGAAGGTTTCCTCAAAAAAGAACTTCTCCCCAAGTGAGAATGAAAGTGATATTTGAGGAATTTTGGAATTCCTCAAAAATCTCCATGGGAAAAGAGAAAGTGGTTGGAGAAATAAATGTGAATTAAAAATTCACATTCTTAGGGGGATCTAATGGATAAGAGAGGGTCTCCAAAAAGATAGGAATTGGTCACATGTGGATGAAGTGACAAGTCAAATGTTCTAGAAGCTTTGGAAGGATAAAATGTGAATTAAAAATTCACATGGGGAGGAGAGAAACCTAGGGTGAATAAAAGTGAATTAAAAATTCACATGGGAAAGAGGGTCAATACCAAGAAAGGCAAATGAAAAGGTTGACAAAAAAGTGGTGCTAAAAGTGGCTAATGACTTTGATTAAGGTTGTGCAAATAGTTGATTAAGATAATTAATGGAAGATTAGAGGCAAGTGGCAAATGTAGGAGGATGTGACATTAATCTTTGATTAAGAGGATGCATATCTTAATCATGAATTAATTAAGTCAATCCAAATTAGAAAGGGATTATGGAGGATGTGACACGAAGAGAGATAAGAAGAATTTTAAATTGATTTTAATTCAAAAAGGTTAGGATGACTAAATTAAATAAACTGGTGTATTTATTTAGTTTAGAGAGGAAAAATGTACAAGATAAAGTGTTTAATTGTTAAATTAAATACTTTAAGAACCTTAGGCAAGAAGTGTAATATTAATTAAATAAATTAATATTGATGGAATTGGATGAATAAAGAGGTAAATCTAATCGTATGGGAGTGATCAAATTTGGATGTCCACAATTTTCAAGGCCCTTCTTTTAGCAGCAATTACATTGAGGGTGATTTTAGTCATGCACAATGTGTTAGGCAATAAGGGTGTTTTTGCCTCTCTTGAAAAGTAGTGAGAACTACTCCAATGTTCCTTTCTATCAGGTCATGACCACATGGGTAGCACAGTTGTGAGATCAATATAGTTTCATGAGGGGATCTAGATTTTAACTTTTTGGAAATAACATGCAACTTAAAAAAATAGGTCTAACTATTCAATAAATGCATTGAATGTTCAAATCTATAGCAGATTTACAATAATTCAATGCTCTTCCAATAATTCCAAACTTGATTTCAAATAAAATTCAAAAGATAAAAAGGGTAAAAAGAAGTAATGTAAAGGAAATTTAAATTAATTGGACAATGACAAGAAACACTCCATTCATCATTTTTATATGTTTGAGCAAGATTTCCAAACCACCATTACATTAAATAGTATTTCACATATTTACCAACAATAGCTGTAGACATCCAAATTTGGACACTTAATTTATCCAAATTTATCACTTTTCATCTAAACATCCTCTTATTTGAGTTAATTAAGTAATAATAATATTATTTAATTAATATCTTTAATTCTGCCAAATCCCTAAGGTATTTAATTATTAAATACCTTACTCTCCTTAAACCTCTTTTCATCAAATGAATTAAATAAATATTACATTTATTTAATTCCTCACATGTATTTTTCATCTAATCATAATCCATCTCTTAATCTCTTCATTAAGGATGTGCACATGCCTAATCCTTGATTAGGATGTGTCACATCCTCCAACTTTTGCAAATTGGCTTCTAATCCTCATTAGCCCCTAATTATCCTCTAATTACTGATTAGTAAAACCTAATTAGTACCTTGGTCAACTCTCCCCATCCCCCAAGGAATTTTTAATTCTTTTTTATTCACCCTAGGCTCCTCTCTTCCCCATGTGAATTTTTAATTCACTTTTATTCCTCCTAGAATCCCCTTTTTCCATGCATCTTCTAGAATCTTTGACTTGTCACATCAAGTCACATATAACAAGTTCCCACCTTTTGGAAACCTTGTCTTATCCACTAGATTCTTCCAATCATTGTGAATTTAAAATTCACTTTTTATTCACTTTAGGTTCCCCTCTTCCCCATGTGAATTTTTAATTCACATTTTATTCCTTCTAAAATCCCCTTTTCCTATTCATTTTTTAGAATATTTGACTTGTCACATCAAGTCACATGTGACAAACTCCCACCTTTTTGGAGACCCTTTCTTATCCACTAAATTCTCCCAAGCAAGTGAATTTTTAATTCACATTTATTCCTCCAAGGAATCTTCTCATCTCCCAATGTACTTCCAAGGTACATATCATTCTTACACATTATGTACCTCCCTTCCACATCACCTACACATCATCTCACCCTTAACCAATTCACAATCCACATGTCAAGATGTGAGGGCTTGTGAGTCCTCAACTCACCTTATCCCTTCATCTTGGCCTTGTTAGATAAATCCCAACTATTGAATTCTCTAGAGAATTCAAGTTTCTCTATAAATACCCCATTCTCTAAGGCATTTTGGGGGACTTAGCTATTTTGCAACTAAATGTTGTCATTTTGTGCACTCATCTAGCCATCAACATTCATCCATTTGCATCTACATTCAAGCATATAGTCAAGACTTGCATTTAGCCATATCAAAAGCCATCAAGAAGCATACAAATCAATCCAAATCAAGGTCCAACCAAGGAGTTTCAGCTGCAAAAAGGGAGGTATATCTATTTGTCTTCATTTAACACTTTCCTCTTTGTATTTACAAATTTCTTAGGCTAATCTTGAGGTGTTTCCTTATGTTTTTTCATTGCATTTTAATTGCTTAGAATAGGTTAGACATTTTGGATATCACATTTTTGGCACACCCAGTGGGACCCACAAGCGGGTTCCTCAATTTAACGTTCGTTGTTGTTGAGTTTTTTGAAGGAATACATCGCGGAAGGGCAATTACGCCCTTGATTTTCTGCAGTGGGGCGACTGCGCCCCTGATTTACTGCAAAAGGGTGACTACGCCCCCTCCTTGACAAAATTTTTTGGCTAACACTTTTTTTTTGCAGAAGGGCGACTACGTCCCCTCCTTGACCAAAATTTTTGGCTAACACTTTTCTTGCAGAAAGGCGACTACGCCCCCTAGGCTGAAAATTTTGTGCTAACACTTTTTTGCAAAAGGGTGACTACACCCCCTAGGCTGAAATTTTTGTGCTAACACTTTTCTGCAGAAGGGCGATTACACCCCTGATTTTCTACAATAGAGTGACTGTGCCCCTGATTTTCTGCAGAAGGGTGATTACACCCCTAATTTTTTGCAATGGGGTGACTGCACACCTGATTTTCCGTAGTGGGGCGATTACGCCCCTGATTTACTGCAAAAGGGCGACTACGCCCCTGATTTTCTACAGAAGGGCGACTACGCCCCTGATTTTTCGAAGGAGGGCGACTGCGCCCTTGATTTACCGCAGAAGGGCGACTACGCCCCCTTGTCACCGCGAAGTAACACAATTTGAAAGGTAAAACTGTCATTTTGGCTTCGATTTTTTGTTATTTTCAAGTATTAACCCCCTAACACTGTTCTTGCAAGGATATTGGTGTTTTTGCTAACTTTTTGTAGCATATTCTTGTGAAGTTGATGAAGAAAGTGGGATAAAGCATCTAACATTTGCTTGCAGGGCTATCCATTTGCTCAAACTTTTTAAACTATCCTTGCTATTTGCATTAATCTAAGAACATAGTTTAATTAGGGGGAGTAATATTCATTACTTGTTGTGCTTATCTTTTTGTGTTACCCAAAGGGAGCATTAGCTTGTTTTCGCTTTCCCCTTGCACTCCATGTGAGCCTGGGGAGTAGATGGAAACAATTCTTTATAGTGGGACTGATTGGGGATTCCATCACCCCAAGGGACGATTCCAACCACGCGTACCGGCGAGGTATATAAAGGGGGGAGAGCGAAAGTTGTACCCCAATCTAGTCACATCATAATTGGCGGAGTGTCGAAGCTAGGGTGATACCTAGATAGACGTGAAGAGTTGGTCTGAGCCCTTTAGTATCTCGCTGGGGTTCCCAACTCATGCTTGTGATGGGCTGGTGTTCACGGTTGTGCCTCACGTACTGAGAGTATATCGAGAACTCCCTAAACACCTTGTGCATCCTAGATTAAGACCTCTTTGGCCATACCCTTAACACTAATCATAAGATTGTGTTTGCTTGAAAGTTTTTTCTTATGAGAAACCAGTGAAATTTTTGACAAATTGGCCTTATCATTGTCATTTTAAAGTCCTTGCCATAGTCATTTTCATCAAACCAAGTCCCTAATTTTTCGCAGTGGGGCGACTGCGCCCCTGATTTACTGCAGAAAGGCAACTAGGCCCCTAATTTTCAGCAGAAGGGTGATTATGCCCCTGATTTTCTACAGAAGGGTGATTACGCCCCTGATTTACTGCAGAAGGGCGATTACGCCCCTGATTTTCTACAGAAGGGCGACTGTGCCCCTGATTTTCCATAGAAAGGTGATTACGCCCTTGATTTTCTGTAGAGGGGCGAATTTGCCCTCCTGAACAGCCGAAATTGCCCCGTTTGGATCCATTTAGCCTCTAAACCATCATTTAATCATTCCCAACCATTATGTCATCATCCCAAGCCTCCGTTTTGTCATTCTAAGCCTCCAAAAACCTCCATTTGATCATTTTAAACCCCCATTTTTACCATTCCAAACCTTCACTTAGCCATTCCAACATTCGTTTGACTAAGTAGTCTTTCATCCCTTTCAAATCCTCCTCTCACTCATTTCGAGTAATATTTCATCCATTCCAAACATCCATCTCCTCATTCTAAGAGTTGTTTATCCTTTCCAATCAATTGTTTACTCATTTCGAACTTTCAATCATTCATCCATTCTAAGCAATCATTAGTTTCGAGTCCTTGATCATTCATCCATTCCAATCATTTTTCCAAATACGATCATCTATTTCCTTAATCCTATTATCCAACATCCCATTCCAATCGCTCGTCTCTTCGTTTTAATAGCTTGTTTACCCATTTAAAGAGTCCACCCCACAGTGGGGCGAATTT
The DNA here is from genome assembly GCA_007258455.2 of Sequoia sempervirens. Classification (NCBI taxonomy): domain Eukaryota; kingdom Viridiplantae; phylum Streptophyta; class Pinopsida; order Cupressales; family Cupressaceae; genus Sequoia; species Sequoia sempervirens. The sequence goes on along the minus strand of VDFB02193867.1, from coordinate 381,900,679 downwards.
TCCCCTCCGTGAGGGAATAGTCGCCCCAGAAGGAGGGCAGAGACGCCCCAAAAGGGGGCACAAACACCCCAAAAGTGGGCATAGATGCCCCAGGAAGGCACAGTCGCCTTAGGAGGGCACAGTTGCCCCTCTGCACAAAATTGGCAAACAAACATATCTAGTTCCCAAATCAGACCAGTGGAACCAATCCCATCATCTCTTTCAATCCAATCCTAATTCCAACACTTAGAACATCATTAGAGTCCATATCTAGCATCAAATCATCCATCCCAATCACCTAGACTTCATTTTAAGAATTTTGATTTTTGTGCCGAAACTTCCAGAGGCCATAACTTTTGACTCGGGTGTCCATTTGAGCTGAAATTTTACGGGTGGTTGCGTTATGAGATTGCATGTCAATCCTTGATTAATTAGAAATTTGTCATACCCCATTTTTCCACATTTTCGAGGCTTCAAACTTTCATCTTGACCCTCAAAATCGCAATTTAGTATTTTTTTCCAACATTTTGAAAAATCATTTTTGTTAATAACTCAAAATACATGTCTCAAATTTGGGATGTTAGTTGGCAATTCATCCCATCTTGGTTTTGAGTATTTTTTGGGAAAAAACTAGACTCTCAAAAGTACGTCCATGAGGTTTCCTAAAATGGCAAAATTTGACAATTTTTGAAAATTGCCAAATATGGAAAAATCGATTGTCAGCACCTTACGTTCTTTAAACCTCAAAACTTGGTGTAGAATCAATCCCATCACATCCTCCAATAATTCTAGGCTTCAATCCAATCCTAATCTGAGCCTTAATCTAATCCCAATCTGAGTTTAACCAAAACCCTAATATAAGGTTTAGTCATTTCAACCTTTCATTCATCCATTCTGAACAGTTGTTCTCCCTTTTTGATCATCTATTTCCCCATTCTGAGTAGACACTCATATATTTTGAACCTTCATCTATCATCTCAAACTCTGGTTTGGCAATTTTGATCATCTGTTTACTCATTCCGAGTAAACATTCATCCATTTCACACATCCTTTCATCATTCTGAACTCTCGTTCTATCGTTCTGATCATCCGTTTACTCGTTCCGAGTAATCGTTCATCCATCCCGATCAATCGTTTGCTCATTTTGAGTATTTTTTCATCCATTTCTATCATCCATTTCTCCAATCAAATCATCATTTTCCCCATCCAAATCCTCTGAACTTTGTTTCAGGTTATTATCCAAATTGACCTAAGTGTCTGATCTGATCGTCACCATCAACATCCACTTAGGATTGTCATCTGTCCTAAGATAATCATTATCGTCGGCCCAATCAATCCATTTTCAATCTCAAAGTGGATTCAGTGTCGTAATCATCCATTTATCCTTGTATCCGATCAATCAGTATCCTAAGTCATCTAAGATAATCTCTGAATGGGGTTTACAGTCCCTTTCGTCATCCTATCTCAATCATCAATCAACCTTATCCAATCCAATCCAATCCAACCACATCACCTTCAACCCAATCAATCTACTTCTATCTTGAAGCAAATTTGGTGTCGGTCGTTAGAATCAATCCCATCACATCATCCAATCATCCTAATCTAAGCTTTAGTCCAATCCTTATCTGAGCTTGACCTAAATCCCAATTTGAGCTTTAATCCGTTCCCATTCAAAATCTTTTATCCATCCTCTTTATCCTTTCACCATCATGAATCCTTATCCTCCATCAATAGTGGTCAAGGGAAACCTTAATTACGTCGACAACGATAACAAAAGTCTTGTCGATCAAGAAGAATATGACATATATCCCCTTGATGCTATTGTCACTAGTAAGCTTTCTCCACCCACTTTCCCAAATCCAATCACCCTTTCGAGTTATCCTGTTATGTCTTCATCGATGCCTAATCATATTGCTTATGCTACCTTTGGCAAGGGATATCCATCATATCCTTCATCTACATCATCCTCTTATCCTAGTTTGCCATCACAATACCCCTATCCTAATCCCCCATCCACATCCTCCTATCTAAATCCTTCATCCACATATACCCACTACCCTAATCTTCCATGCCAATCTGCTCACTCTAATCCTACATTCGTACCTTCCTATCCTAATCGAACATCCACATCAACTTATCCTAATCCGACATCCACATTTCCCTATCTCAATCTGCCATCTCAATTTTCCCATCCTAATCCACCATCCCAATACCCTTACTACAATCCACCACCCACATCCTCATGTCCTAATTCACCATTCCAATCCCCTTATCTTAACCCTTCATCTAACCTTAATCCCCCATCTATTTCCAATCCTAGTCCACCAATCCCTAGTCCCAATCCCCCACCAATCCATAATCCTTCCTCCCCTCCTACCATGCCATCTCAGCCTAGAGTATTCAAGTTTTTCACTCCAGAAGTTCTCCAAGGACTTATAAAAAAGAAGACATCTCCCACTCCATACCTTGAAATTGTGGAATCATACCATCCTAACCCATCATCCATGGTCATTAGTGACGATACCCTTCTCCACCCAACTCCTATCATTGATGATACCACCCCTAGCACCACTAAAACCATCAAAACCATCACATCCTCTTAATCCACTAAGCCCTCCTACCATCATACCCTCTGAATCCACTAAGTTCCTATCCCTTACCATCACATATACCGAATCCATTGAACACCCACCTCCTACTCCAAGAGTCGTCAAGCCCATCGACAACGCCCAAATCCAATCCACTAAAATCCATTCTGATGACTGCATCGAATCCTCCATCCTTCCATCTCCCCAACTTGCAGAACACTCTGTCATCCTGCCATCCACACAAGATGAGTCATGCCAAGAGTGAAGAGAAGAAAAATCTAAATCTAAATCAAATCCATAGGCCACAAAGTCCCACCAAAGCAAAGATCAAAACCATGTGGATCCCAAAGAAAAAAGATGCAATGCCTTCAAATGTAAAATTTGTAACAACATCCAAAGTTGCTAATCCAAAAGCTAATCATTTTCATCCACCCTCTCCTAAATCAGTTTTGGGTCCCTATGTCCCAAAATTTACTATTCCATCTCCTCCATTCTCCCCACATTATCCATCCATTAATCCTCTTATCTTTTTACATCCACCCCCACATGTGCCAATGTTGGTCCTGAACACACCACCGCATCACACATCCACCCCATCATTCTATCTATACCATTTTCAACATCCCACCCTTTACCCCACATATCTCCCCCATCAAATTCCTCTAATTCATCCTCTTGCATAATCCACTTATCCTAATAATGGTGTACCAACATTCATTAGTCAATTCAAACAAGGGATCTTAATGCCTCGTATAGAACTTGATGCTTGAGTCCTTCATCCATATCCTTATCGCATGTCTTCTCAATCTACTTATCCATCTCCCTATCCTCATCTCCTTTTGCATGATATCCAAAAATCCACAAAAATCCAATAAAGTCAAAAAATCCACAAAATCTAAAAAAAAAAAAGAGTAAAAAGAAATAATTCATCCAAGGGTGAAAACTTGGCAAACAAGCACCTTGGATAAGTACCATGATGAAAACCTGGTAAACAGGCGTCATGCATAAATCCCCATTCGTCCTTTTCCACACTTGGGGGTAGCTTCCTAATATGCATTCCCTCCATCCACTATGCTTCCAGCTATGCACCTGTCTTCCTGCTATACCTATCTTCAACATCCTACCATCATATCCCATCCCTCCATCCTTCTTATGATCTTGGTCAAAATGAGGGCACCTATCTATGCATGCTTTGGACACCTCTTGGTATACATTCCCTTCCTCCATGCTCTATCATATTCCTTAGTCACCCATCCTATCCTCCTCTAGTTATCTCCTTTATCTTATCATCCACTCATCTTCCCTCCCTCATGCATCATCATACATGACATATCTAAAGTGGGGGCATTTATCTTCCTTTGTAACATAGTCCTTGGAGACATCATCTATCATAACATCCCTTCATCTCCCTCTCCATTGGTCACGATATCCCTTCCATCTCCCCATCCTTATCTTTCTATCCATCTATCCTAGCATACCTTTCATCTCCCCATCCTTATCTTCCTATCCATCCAAACAAATCCCTTCCATCCCCCATCCCTATCTCTCTATCCATTTTGTCATCTTTATCCTCATCCCATATCACAGGCCTCCCTCCATGCAACCCAATGCCATTTACCTAATCGTCGTCACTCCTACTTCTCTTTCACATCTTTCCAATCCCCTGTCACTTTTCATCTCTCCATCATATCATCCTCCCACTTCATCTTTTGATGATTTGGATAACTATCCCATCCCTGAGCTTTGTGTACTCCCCATCCTTCGATCCAATCCAACAAGTCTATCCTATCTTGTAGTATCGATCCCATCTTTTTATCCACTTATCCTATCATCTTATCATATTATCATCCTTTATCCATCCTTTGTCATTGGTCATTGGACGAACTACGGTGCCCCTGCGCTTTCACGTAGGCAAGGTCAATCACTTGATCCACCCCTGGGGCTCCTCTATCGTCTAGCATCGGTCTTTTTGCTTTGTCCATCTGCTGCTCTATCATCTAGCATCAGTCTTTCTGCTTTCTTTGTCCACTCCTATATCGTCTATCATTAGTCTTGGCTTTTGTCTCTCCGTTCCTTGTCATCTTTCATCATCATTCATCATCCTCTTTCTACTTTTATCCATGGTCAATTGATAGCCTTTTACCGAACTACGAGGGCTTTGCACTTTCACATAGGCAAGGCTAATCTTTGATCGACCCTCGAGCCCCTAGGTCTTTAGGGTGTGTCAGTCTCATGTCTTGTCTCCCTTGTGTCGTGTCGTCAAGCTATGCCCTTATCTAGCTGGTTCTTAACAAACAAGATCCACTTATCCAATAAATCCAATGGAGTTTTGAATATCCTATGTCATATCAGTCTTTTGGCTTAGTATCCATCGCCGGTCTCAGCAGGAATGCATCCTTCCTACTTGAGACTTCATCAATCCCATCCATCCCCTTGATCCTATGGCAAGGGACATTTGAAATTGATTGTGATCTTTTGATACTTTTGGCTTTTGTTTATAATTTGAGCTCCCTATCATCACTTGTCAAGGCTGCCATGATCCATCATATTATGGCATGTTTTGGTCAATGGTCCTATAGGGGCATATCTTGATCTTTTCTTTTGTTGTGTCTTCTTGGTTGTCCCACGTGGTACCCACCAAGGTCCTTGGGGTTTTGTGTTACGCTGGGACATCCTTTTGTGCTTGTGGTTATCTCAATACCTAGCCCGACCAAGGTCTTCATGACTTTGGGGGTGTTGGGATAGCCTTCTTG
>VDFB02193867.1:381846729-381895259 GCA_007258455.2 Sequoia sempervirens | reverse complement strand
TTGTAATTAAATAAATTCTTATTTAATTTATCCTAATCATATTTCCGACTATAATTAAATAAATACTTTAATTATTTAATTATTCATTAATCTTTTTCTTCAGTCAATTAAATAAATCTTATTTATTTAATTTAATCCTTAAATATTGAATGTTGAATTAAATAATCATTTAATTCATAAAAGTCTATTTTGGACATATTCTTCTATATTTAGATAATTGTTTAAGTTATCTAATTATTTATTTCCACTTGACTTGAGATCTATTTAAATCAGTCAATTATCTCCTGATTTAATGTCTCATTGTCTTTCATGAATAAACTCTCTGTCATAACCAGTCAATTATCTAGTTTTAATTCTTATGCATGTACACATTTATTAATTAAATATATTTATTTAATTAATTAATTTATGCATTCCTTCGAACGGATCGTTTCTTTTATTCTATCTTTATCCTTTTCATGCAAACATTATTCTTCTAATTTTCAAATACTTTCAATTGGAGATTAAATCATTATTTAATCTTGATCTCTATTCTTAGGCTTTATCACTCATGTCAGTACTAACACTTATCTTAATGCATGTCAAATCTTTTAATCTGAATCATTCATCCATCTTTTAATATTGGCATGTCATTCAAATGATCAATTTTCTATAAATTGACTTGACTTTCATCATTGCAACTCCTCCCAAAATTTGATGACTTTTGGAGCACTTGTTTAATCTTTGATATTTTGCTATAATCACATACATCAAGGCTATACTTGCACACATACTGAAAATATGAGGACAAGAATACCATCACGATGAAATGGAGAAGGACAATCGAGGTCATTCATGGAAAGATGTAGATATTCGCTGAGATTGTTCAAGTTTATTTATGTTTTAGCTAATTTGCATTGTTCTTTGTTATTTAGATTTAGTTTACGATTCGAGTTTGATTGCATTGTTATTGCTTTAATCCCGCTTTTTTTTCATGATGTTACATTGGTGAACCCGACGTGAAGACATGTTCTTCACAAATCCGTAGAATTTTTATTTGATTTTTGTAGGTATCATACGACCCAACGCATCTAACATAAGAAACGACACAACTGATAGTATGAACGACATCTAATGAATACAACGAAACATTTGATGAAATTTGACACATCCATGGCTCTTAGCAACGCAATTGACTGGTGAAAATCCACAGCGCATTTGCTGCCCTGCGCGACGCATCTAAGTGGTGAAATTTCTAAGTTCATATCCTAATTCACAGTTTTTCATTGTGTTTTTATTTCAACTAATTTTTGGTTTGCAACATGTGTTTTAAGGAGTTAACATAGTGTTTGCAGGACGTAGTGTAGAAGACGAGTTTTTGAAACCTTTTTGTAGGACGATCAATGAGGACCAATTCAAAACTACTAATGAATTTTTTTTGCGAGACGTGTGTCGAAGACTATTTTGAAACAAATTATTTGGTAGATTAGAAAATTGTCATTTGGGTTTTAAAATTAACTACTGTTTACTGTGTTTGGTGTGAAAGAATGACTTGTTATTACCTGATTTAGTATATAGAAGTATCCTCTCCCCTTGCATATTTGTGTGATCCTAGGTGCAAGAGAAACTATTACTGACTCTAGAAATTGGGCCTGCCTTTGTGGGAAAAAGTGCTCACCCCAAGATGACTAAACCAGAAATGAAGCTCTTTCATTGAGCTACTCCCAACCGATATATAAATGTAAACCTTAAGGGAAACCTAAGGTTGTAGGTGCAGATTTGTTATGCAGACAAGATCATTGTATCTTGCCTCACACATAACCACCTAAATGGGTGCTTGTACTACAAGCCAATTGTTTTAGTAAGCCAAAAACCTTCTATTTTTTGGTGCAAGAGGTCGGACCTCTAAAGCCATCTCACATTCATTCGGTTCTTAGTAGAGATGAGAAGTATTCCATGGGAGATTCATGGGTACTAAAGTTTGTTGCCCTAGAGAAGTGAGTGCCATGGAGGGGAGCCAGTGGGGTCAAGCTTCTAGTCATCCACTTTGAATAAGCATAGCTAGGGAAACCCAAGTGAGAACTCAACAAGTATTGTCACTGCCAACCTTAGGATTGTACTTATTTTTTGGAATTACACATGTTCATGATCATCAAACTGGAAATACATTATCTTATGATTTTTTTTATTCATCAAAACTTGATCACAAAATAGAGTCAATTTACACTGTAATTTACTGGAAAATTGCAACCATTCATTAGAAAACTGCAATTGTCAAATAGAGTTGCACTTGTTCACCAGAGAAACACATTTGTTTATTTGAGTCACATCCGTTTACCAATCTGTCGCATCTGTCAAAACTGAGTCCAATTTGCATGTACCAGAATCTAAGTCTCATTTACTTTCCCTTGAGTCACATCTGCCAAAATAGCTTGCACCTACTTAGTAGAGTACCATATATGATATCTCAGTCACACATGTCATCACCTCTAATTACTGGAAAACCCACACTTAATAACCTCTATGACGCATTTGAATAGGTGAGTCACATCTGCAATTAGGAACGACGCATATGCCCTGTCACAGAACCTAGCCTTATTTTACCAGTGTACCATTTTTGAGTCTGAAAACCGCAACTGGTTAATCCTGAGTCACAATTGATACCATGAGTTGCATCTGCTTGATAGAAAACCGCATATGTCTAATACCTAAGGCTAAATTTACTAATAGACCACAACTGACAAAGCAAACCACAACTGTTAAATTTTGTGATGCATCTGCCTAATTACTAGAAAACTAGAATTCACTATCACTGACTGAAAACAAACAGTCAAACTAGTATTTGACTTATCCTTTTTCACTGATTCTTGGACATAAACCAGAATTTTGCTCAAAATTTGCACGATTACATCCTTTAGGAATCATTCAGTCATAGTGATAGGTACCCTAGTTGTAGATCTTACTTTCATCCTAGGGGTCTTTATTTCTTTAGAGAGATCATCATTTGCAGATTTTAAGATAGGAACCTTTCACACTTTGGATAAACCCTTGATTCAACAAACGTTGTCATTGAACCTAGTCATCATATCTTTTATCTTACACATGAGTCTTTCCATCTCATCAATATAGTTTGGGAGCTCACCTTATCTTTTGGTCCTAATCCTATGAAGGTTCCTTGTCAAAACTAAATTGAAACCTGGGTTAAGCTTTAGCTGATAGATAACCTCTTTTAGAATCTTCCAAATTGGTCACTTAGAATTTTGCATATTTAGACACTCATCCTAGAATAGCATCATTTTAGACATACCTTATTTGTAGAGAAAATACCAAAAAAATAGCTGCATACATTCATCCTTTATACTCAGAAAATCCAAAAAATATAGATTAGATTCATACTATCCATAGACTTAGCTTTTGCATCACTTGCACTTTGAGCTTACATTACATGGTTGAAACAAGATCTAAAAGGAAAGAAAGAGAAAAGACGACTGATCCAAATGATTTCATCAATCCGTTCTCAAACCCCTTTTTAGGGACATCTTCATTGAGACCTCACAAGACTTTGTTAGACAAATTTGTTACTAGAGACACACAAGGACATATTGTAGTGGAAGACATAGATGTTGCTGCACAGGACCCTAAGTTTGCTTCCTTTGTAGATGACTATCTAGCAAATGATCCTCAACAATACTTAGCTAGGTTGATAGTAGAAGGTGCCAAGTTACCTCATGGTTTTGATACTCATACCTTACAAACTGCATCTACCCAAGGGACAACCACGACAACTACTAGTGACTACCATTATACCATCTGGGGGATCTACACAAAGTGGTTCAACAATACAAACATCTCCATTTGGTACATCTAGATCGACACAGGGTCTAAATTTCACCATTGGGGCATCATCATCCAATCCCTTCGGTCCTCTTGCTGGGAACAAAAAATCTAAAACTTCAGTTCCCATACCAAGTGTCAATGTCACTAGCACTATTCCATAGACAACAACTATACCCAATGTCAATGTCGCTAGTACTATACCACATATTGGACTCTCATAGACAAGAGGCATACCCTCCTTCAATACGGAAACTGACCCAACACTTCACAAATTTCAAATCAAAACCTGTTTTCACAAATTCCAAATCAAAATCCATTTTCATAGATTTTGAATCAAAATCCATTTTCACAAACACCAAATCAAAATCCATTTTCATAGATTTTGAATCAAAACCCATTCACTAACATTCTAAATCAAAATCCACTTTACATACTAACATTTAACCAAAACCCATCGCAAAACGTTGGATTCCAAAACACGTACATAGATCCAAATAATCCAACTAACACATCATTAACGCAAGTTGACGTCCTGCAGAAACAAATGCATGCACTTCAAACATAGATGGATAACATGATAGTGTCTAGCAAGAAAACCTTTTTAGCAAAGGATTTATGCCCATTTCCCTTCGACAAATCATTGTACATGACACCTTTCCCTCATGGGTATGTCATACCATGTAAGGAAAGCTAAGGTACAAAGACAACTCTCCTAACGTCAAAGACTCAAGGAAGAATGCAGAGATAATTTTAAATTTCCAATTACAACCCAATTAAGATACACTTGAAATCAATAACAAAAATAGAGAAATGAACATACGCACATGTACACCAAATTTACGTGGGAAAACCCTTACGGGAGAAAAACCCACCACACCAAGAAAAACCCCTTTGTATTACAGTAATGAAATTACATACAGAGTACGTGCATGATTCTCTGATGTCAAATTACAACAACTTTCACAATGATCAACCTTGCAACAAAACACTCAAGTTTCAATACACTCAGAATTCAATTCACTTAATCATTCATCGAACTATACATCCAACTATTCATGCAATCATCGAACATATCACAATCTGCAATTTCTGAGTATATCCATGACACCCATGGTCTGTCGATCTTCCTCTTAGTAACAGCCACAATAGTCCAACTGCTAGCAGTTCCTATTCAACATCTCTGATTGGTCGAATACAAGCCACATAGGATAGTCTTCACTCAGTCAAAGGCGTTCACCCTGTGTTGGCATGTTGGTGAGACACCAACGGTGTCTCCCTGATGCCACGAAGTTAGCATTTGATATTGTCAAAAGTCCATACTATCAACAAGATGTTAAAACGAGTCTAGAGAGCTATTGCTAAGACTTCACCATGTCACCAAGACCTCATATCGATGATCATCACTTGTATCGCTATCGCCAAGACTTATCGCTTTTGCTGAATGATCATACCGAGCCTTTATGTTATACCAAAACGTTCAACAGTCGGCAAGACTTCTCTCCATCGCTAAGAGTTCTTAGTGAACCCTTAGTGTTACCTCGATGCCTCCACTTGTCACTCAGAGTCTCCCCGATATCTGATAAGAGTGGCATGTCGGCCAAAGATCTTCATATCGGTAAGACTTGATATTGAGCCACCATATGTTACTTCGAGTGTATACTGTCGGCAAGACTTTCCTTCATCGTTGAGAGTTCATAGTGAAGCCTTTGTGTTACCCCAAAGAATCCAATCACCATGAGTCACCCCGACCACCCCTTGACACTGACTCGTTGGCAAGAGATCAACTCAGGCGGAGTGAGATATAAATTGTCACAATGATCATAATGTCACAACAATAGATACATTTGGCATGATTGAAGCAAGGTCACAGTGACCAGAACTGCTCACCAAGGTTTCAACTGCTAGTCAACCAGACACAAAGCATGTCACACTGACTTGGCTCTCTTAGAGGTTTCAACCTATGGGATTGAGGCACATATTTCCAACATACCAAACTTACCCAAATATAATGGAAAGTGAAATCCAATTGAACACATAAGGGAATTTTCTATGATGTGCATAGATGTCACATACAACCCTAGCTATCTTATGAGACTCTTTCTGAGAAGTCTTATTGGGAGTCCACTAGAATGGTTTTCAGGTCTTGACTATGGCATAAAATCATGGGGTGAACAAGCTAAAAAATTCATTGAGCACTTCTCCTTTAACATCGACCACGAGATCAACATAGCAACCTTGTGTCACACTACACAAAAATAAGGAGAAAATTTTATTGCTTTTTTCCAAAGATGGAGAACTATAGCCAGTCGATGTCCTGTTGAGATACCTGAGAAACAGAAGGTCACTATCTTCCAAGAAAACCTCAGCCCAAAATTGAGAAGTGACTTGAGGGTACATTGTTTCACATCCTTTGAAAAATTAGTGGAAAAGGGGCTCATAATAGAAAAAGGTCTCATTGACAAAGGAGAACTCAAGACACCCAACAAAAATCCAAATGTGCAAAACACCCCCAATGACAAAAACAAGTTTTGGTCTCAGAGCAAAAACGTTACCAATGATGGGGTAGTTGATGCTAAAACTTTACAAGCAAGACAGATCATACTTAAATAAAATAACCCCTCTACCAACACACTTAACGTCATCAACCAAACCCCCAACACTACCCAAAACACCCCATTGAAACAACAACAGAAAAGATTTCCAAAATGTGAGTTCACTCCCCTCACAGAACCCATCGAGTCAGTTTTAAAACAACTATTGCAACACAATCTTATAAATCTTCAAGAGCCAAGACAATACAATCCAGGGCAATTCAAACCATTTTTTTGGGATGACAACGCCTTTTGTGACTTCCATTGGACTAAAGGACATAGCCTACAAAATTGTCGACAACTGAAAAACATCATACATGACTTTGTCAAGAATGGAACTATTAATGTCAGTGGACAAAAACTGACATCTTCAAACAATGATCACAATGTTTTTTTAATCCATTACATGACCATGGGAAAGGGAAGGCCCCCAATTTGGGTAACAAGACCAATACTATATCCAATTACACCAGTGTTAAGCATGATTATAGTGGCCCAATCATAAATCGCATCTGAGCTGCCAATGATAATGTTAATACTATTAACTATAAATAAGACTCCAGGGTGTGTTGTCAACACTCGCCGAACCAAGATCACCATCCCAGGTCCTTCACCACACCAGGTACCATAGACCTCCAAGTCACAGTACAACTTACTTGATCAGTTGGGGAAGACCCCGACTCAAATCTATATCTTGGAATTGCTATGTATCTCCCCTAAACATTGATCCATTTTAGATAAGGCTTTACAAAGCACCATTGTCCCTAACGATCTCGATGTCAATCATTTCCAAGAAATGGTAGGCTACCTGACCAATAATCATCATGCCACATTCTTCGAATAAGACTATGTAACTGAGAAGACAAATCATAACAACCCGTTACATCTTAAAGTCCTTGTTCACAAAACCAAAGTTAGACGAGTCCTGGTAGATGGAGGAGCAGGGTTAAATATTTTCACTCTAAAATTGGTTAAGGCATTAGGCTTCTTAGAAGCATGTGTGCACATAACCAAAAGCATTGTCATCAAGGCTTATGATGATAAAGAATGCAAATCAAAGGGGGTTGTAACACTTCTTATCAGAATTGGCCCCTTAGTTATGGAGATAAAATTTCAAGTCTTGGATCACACCCTTCCATGCAACCTTTTGTTAGGCAGACCATGGATTCACGCTATGAAGGTAGTTCCTTCTACCTACCATCAATATTTGAAATTTTCCTACAATGGCACTGAAATTACAATAGATGGTGACCTAGATCCATTTCAATATTGCACCAATCTACGAGAGATACCCCAACACCAAGTGCTAGTAAACCAAGAAGCTTCATCATACAATTCATCTAACTATGTCGATCCATCCACTCTCTGTAAAACATCCACTTCATTGCCATTATCTTCCACTCCTTGGGTTGAGATCCAAGACAAGGGTTGTGGAGAATATCACATGAAGACATCTTATTGTGTTAGTCACTTGGTTCCTCCTAAATCATATGGTTTACCCACAACAGATAGGAGATGGTCAGTGGTCACTATACACATTCCTCCCACAACAACTTTCACCAAATGGGGAGAATTAAGTAAAGAGGCCATAAGTGAAGATGATGTAACCTCCTGGTTATACCAAGAAGACAATGAAGAATCTCCCCTATTTGCTCACATACCTACACACCACTATGGAAAGGGTTTCACCATCATGCAGAGCAAGGGATATAATGGACATAGTGGCTTAGGCTTACATCAAGATGGGAGGACTAAACCAATCATTGTTTCTAAATGGCCAAAAGGCTTAGGGCTTGGGTTTCAACCACTTCAAATTGGTGTTCCTAGTACCACATCACCTTTGCTCGAGGAAGTAAGTGCTTTTGAATATATTGAGATATCTGACGAACTATTTGACCAACTCTACTATGATTCCCCCGACTCAAATGAATATGAGTGGGATTCCCTATCTTCCACCTCTGCCATGGACCTTGATAAGCTATTTGGAGAACTTGACTTACCATTGAAATCTTCACCAAATCCATTGAATTCCTATCCACCTAAAACTTTGACAAAAGAGGAATGGTTTAAACATTACTATTGGGAATCTCTTGATCCTACCTCTTGGGAACCTGACCAATCTGCTTCAGATAACCAAACCTTGGCATTAGGCCCACCTCAAAACCCATCTAGATCCAAGAAAAAGAGCAAAGAGGACTTGGTAAGAAACTTTTGTGACCATATGAACAACTTAGCTTTTACCTTGACCTCGTTGAATTTTGACAACTCTCGTGATGAAATGCCTTTAGTTTATCCCCAGCTCATTGATTGGGACCAACAAGACACACCTATCTTGGACATTTTTTAGAATGACGAAGTAATCGTTGAGTTCTTGGGATTAGGAGAAGGCATACCTAGTGGAGATCACAAGGCTAGATTTACCATTGACTAGGACAACATGGCATATTTCAAGGAATCTATTCAACCCTCTAGTCACAAAAATAAGAAAAAGAATGAAATAGATAAAAATGATGAGTCTCTAGGTGAAAACTAAAAGGAGCCTTTAGAGAATGAAAAAGAAAAAAATAAGGATACATCCAAAGGCGAAAACCACTCTAAGGCACCTAAGGATGGAGGTTTGAACATTCTCCCTGTTGCTCAAGAAAAGTCACCCATGCTAGTTGAAGAATCGGTTGAAGTCTACATAGGAACAAAAGAGAATCCCCGATTGGTATATTTTGTAGCATCATTGACAAAAGTAGAGTAGCCAAAATTCTGCAACTTCTTTACACAAAGACAGATTAATTTTTCTTGGCCATATGTAGACATGCCTGGGCTAGATCCAGAACTTGTACTACATCATTTTCCCTTACAACTAGGTGTAAAAATAGTGAAACATAAATTGAGGAAAATGCACCCACAGATTGCTTTACTAGTCAAGGTTGAACTCAAGAAACTGTTGGATGTTAGCTTCATTAGATCAATCGACTATGTAGATTGGATTTCCAATCTTGTACTAGTCACAAAACCAATAGGGGGCATTTGCATCTACAAAGATTTCAAAGATATAAATAAAGCTTGTCCTAAAGATGACTTTCCCCTATCGAACATAGACATGATTATTGACATGACAGTAGGATATGAGATGTTATCCCTTATGGATGGATTTTCGGGATATAATCAGATCAAAATTGCAATTTAAGATCAATTTAAGACAACTTTCACCTTCCCATGGGGAATTTACTACTGGAATGTCATGCCCTTCAGACTCGAGAATGCTGGAGCAACCTATTAGCATGCCATGACCACTATTTTTCATGACCTTATACATACTCATATGGAGGACCATGACGATGATCTAGTTGCTAAGTCATTGACAAGGGCTGATCATTTACAAGTTTTAGACAATATTTTTCAAATGCTAGAAGAGTATAAAGTGAGACTAAATCCAAAGAAATGTGTGTTTGATGTAAAATTAGGAAAGCTTTTGGGATATATCATTTCTAGACAAGGCATTGAAGTAGATCCAGCCAAGGTAAAATCAATCATAGACATGCCTCCACCAACTAATCTCAGTCAACTAAGGACATTAAAAGGGAGATTGCAATCCATCAGAAGATTCATGGTGCAGTTAGAAAATAAGACATCCCTTTCAACATTTACTTAGAAAAGGAGTACCTTTTGTGTGGACAAGTAAGTGCCAGGAATCTTTTCAACTCATTAATGATTGCCTACTCACACCACCAATCTTAATGCCACCTGTTGAGGGACGACCATTGATTCTCTATATTTTAGTAACACATTCATCACTAGGAGCATTGCTTGCAAAAAATGACAATGAAGGTCATGAAAGAGCAGTATACTATATTTGTCATACTTTGGTAGGTTATGAGCTTAATTACAATACCATTGAACATGCTTGTCTTGCGGTAGTATTCACTACTCATAAACTAAGACACTATATGAGAAATCACCAAACAATGTTGGTGGCAAAGATAGATCCTTTGAAATATCTTTTAAGCAAAGCAACATTAACAAGGTGACTGGCCAAATGGGTGATGATACTTAGTGAATATGACATCCAATACGTCTAGAGAGAAAAGCTATCAAGGGACAAGTCATTGTTGATCAATTGGCCGATGCACTAATACAAGCAGATCACCTTTTAGTTGCAAATTTTCCTAATGAGTTTATATTCACCATTGACACAAGCACAACATGGAAACTATACTTTGATGTCTCTCATACAGATTATGGCCTAGGGGCTAGTATATTATTTATCACACCACAGGGTGATTTTATCCCTAAGCCATTTAGGATAGCTTTTCCATGTACTAATAACATAGAAGAATATGAGGCTCTTGTGAGAGGATTATGCATGGCAATCAAATGGAAGATCAAGAACCTACAGGTTTATGGTGATTCGATAGGTAAATGATGACTATGAGACTAAGGATGAAAAGCTTGCTCCCTACAAACGCATGGCAGATAGTTTCAAGGAGTACTTTGATAAGGTTGACTTTCATCAAGTACCTCATGTTCTAAATAGGGCAGTAGACACCATGGCTACTATTACTTCACTCCTGGACATACCTAGCAACGTGCCTAAGTTTGAGTTTTTGGTAGAACAACTTTTGGTCCCTACCTATGATATCCCAAATTCCAAGATGGTGTGTGACATTTTTGGTCCCAATTCCCCATGGTATAGAGACATTTATGACTACCTCCATGCCGAGATCATACCCCCTGACCTTTTTAATAACCAATGAAGGAAATTTCTCCACAAATTAGTTAAATACACCATCATCGAAGATACCCTTTATAGACGTGCCTTAGACAATACCCTACTAAGATGACTCGATACTAATGAAGCACAAGCAACCTTGCGTGGGGTACATGAGGGTATATGTGGATCCCATTCTGCCAGTCCTACCTTAGCTAAGAAGATTATGAGACTGGGTTACTATTGGCCTACCATGGAAAAGGACTCATATATCTTTGTCAAGAAATGTCACTAATGTCAAGTACACAAAGATTTGACCCATGCAATAGCACAGGAGCTCTATTCCATAACGTCACCATGGCCCTTTTCCCAATGGGGACTTGATCTCATAGGTAAGATACATCCCACATCATCCAAAAACCATAAGTTTATCATTACTGCCACTGAGTATTTTACTAAGTGGATTGAGGCTATTCCCATGACCTACATCACAGACACACAAATTTCTAAGTTTATCTTGAACTACATCATTTGTCGGTATGGTGTCCCTCAATCCATAATCACATATAATGGTTGTCCATTCAAGAACCAAGAAGTTCATCATCTTTGTGAAGAATTCCATATCCAACACTATTTTTCCACCCCATATTACCCACAAGGTAATGACCAATATGAGGCATCTAATAAAACTATCATCATAATCCTCAAAAAGACTATCAATTATGTTGGTCGTGATTGGAATTTACAACTTAACCCAGCCTTATGGGCTTACTGCACAAGCATTCATACTCCCATGGGCGCCACTCCATATTCCCTAGTATTTGGCTTTGAGGCCATCTTACCTATTGAGGTCGAGATTCCTTCCTTGAGGGTATCTTTGAAAGGGCACATTGATGATGAAGAGTACCGAGTTTCAAGACTACATGAGCTATAATTCCTAGATGAACGAAGACATAAGGCATTAGATCATCTCCAAGCATATCAAAATCATCTTCGTCGTAGCTACAACAAGAAAGTCTTGAATAGAAATTTTGACATTAGTGACCTAGTCTCAATGGAGAATCCTAAGAATCAAGCTGAAAGAGAGAAACCAAGAAAGTTTGAACCTAATTGGTTAGACCCTACATTGTCACATAAGCCTTTGGATCAGAAGCATATCAACTCTCTACTCATGAAGGAGAATCATTGTCAACACCTATCAATAGTCTTCATTTGAAGAAATTCTATGCATAGCTTTTAAGAGCCTTGTCTTAATTATCAAAAATACAAAAAAATCAAAAAATAAAATAAAAATCGTTACCTAGGTGAAAACCTACCAAACAGGCATCTTGGTAACATCAAGAAAATAGTAAAGAGAAATAATTCGTCCAATAGTGAAAACCACTTTGATGGTGCTTTGGATAAGTACCATGGTGAAAACCTGGCAAACAGGTGCCATGTGTAGTCGACTCTGCTCCTTTGTCTACCATTATTCTAATCTGACTTCCTTGTACATACTTCCTATCCATGTACATATCTTCCCCATTAATTGCTTGTACATACCATTCATAATAAATGGTATTCTTTCCCATAACTTGGAGCGATTGACATCAAGTATACTTAGTATCCCTCATCCCATCCTATTCATAATCAGCTGGTCTTATGCTCGACTAGGGGCAAGCACTTGACCTACGTCATAATGGTTGTTCTAAAAACATAAAACCATTGAAAAATCTAAAAAAATTACAAAAAGTCCTAATAAAATCCAAAAACATCAGAAAACTTCAAAAAGACAAAAAAATCAAAACATGTCAAAAATCCAAAAATAGAGTCAGAGTCAGTTGCACTTGTCAGTCTTTGTCATTTATCTAGCTAAGTTGCCTTTGCGATGTGCCCTCGAGGCATTAGGTCCATCCTTTTAGGTTCGTATGTCTAAAATCATGATTCAATCCATTTGTCTATATGACAAGGTCATTGGTCGTGTCAAACTACGAGGTTTCTGCGTGTATAATGTAGGCAAGGCCATCAATCGATGAGCCCCTGAGGCCACACTAGGTTAGTCCATTAGGGTTCGTCACATTCACTATCACACATGTCTCATATTGGAAAATGAATTAAATCTTTTTTTATTCAATCTTGTCAGTTGAAGTCCAGTCGAACTACGAGGTCTCTGTGTGTATAACATAGGAAAGGGCATCAATCGATGAGCCCCCGAGGCCACAATAGGTTAGTCCTTTAGGGTTAGTTGTCAAGCACAAACAATTGTTATCACATCACATCAAGTCAGGCATCAACAAGATTGGACAAGTCAACAATGTCATCAAGTCAAATCAAACAAATTTCCAAAGCAACAACCAAAAAAAATCAACTCATGTCTACTACAGGATGTGCCCTTCTTGAAAACAAACATCATAAAAAACAAACAACCTATGTCTTATACAAGATGAGTCCTTCTTGAATATAGACATTGTCAAACAATCAACATAGCCTTTCACAGGTTATCACATCAATGACATTAGACTCAATGTCTTATACGATACATGTCTTTCTAAAACTAGGCTTTTGTCATGCCTTATACAAATAGTCATAAACTCGAAACTAGACTCAACGTCTTATCCGCTATATGTCCCTCCTCAAATTAGGTCTAATCAATCAAAATAATCAAACAAACATATCAAGTTTTGGAAAATATTTTATTGGCTTGTGACTTTATGGCTTGTTTTTCTTATCATTTTATTTGGGTTTATCTTGGAATCTTGTTACAAATCTTTCTCAAGGATGTCCTATGAAGGATTTAGAGAAGCAATGATGTATCTGAATTCTATTTTCTTTGACTATTTTTTGACAACTATCTTATAACTTTGATTTTTGAGTCATGTTACTAGCTTCCTCGAGGATGTCCCATGAAGGATTTAGAGGAGCGATGATGTCTCATGACCCATCTTTTATTTGTTTGTTGTTTTGTGGTTTGTCTTGATAAAAAGACTGGGGCAACTCTACCCTTAGTATGACTTGGAACATCCCTTGTATGCAACTGTCTATTGTTAGCAGGTGGATGACCTTATACACCTTGATCTATGTCATATCATGGTGTTTGTCTCCATTTGTATTAGTTACCGCCCAATGATGATTAAGTGCAAAGCCTTTTGTGATTCAGGGAAACATCGAAGATTGCTAATACTAACATCAATGTCTTTTCTTATTCATCTTTCTTTCTGCACTAACATTTCTTCTTTCTTATGTTATGATAGAGTCCTATGACACACAAAAATATAAAGCATGCTATATATGCATTCATGTTAGACACATCATGTATAATTCATACATTGTAAATCATACATATATCTTGCATTTGAAAAACACAAAAATATAGACATCTATCATATCTAGGAAATCATGGCATAATAGGCATTCATCATCATAGATTACATAACAAAAGCATTACATGTGCATAACAGTTGTAAATATATGCATTGCATTACATCCATCATCATCAAACATATAACAACACATGTAGATAGCATTGCATATATAAACATCATGTTGCATCTCATAATCATGAACATCAAATTGCATACATAACATCCATCGATACCATAAAAGTAAATGCATACATCATCATATAGAATCATCATCACATCATAAGTTGCATAAACAAATGATAATGTAGATATGAGCATCCATAACATGTGCATATCAGATAGACAATAACATATCATATAGAATACATGCATAAATAAAAGACTGCATAATCATAATAGAACTACATATCATAGGAATCTCCACCAAAATCAAATATATATATCACTCAAAAAGTGTCACATCACAATGTCATAATGTATCAATAAATATGAAGCCCGTAAGCTCTATGATCAAAATACAATGTCTCAATAAATATTAATATATGTCCCTAGCCAGAACTCCCACTACTCCTATGTGGAGAATCTGATGGTGATTGATGGAGGGATCTTGATGACCTGTGTGCAAAAGGAGACCTGTCATATGGCCCAGTCCTGTGGGTCCCATGACCCCCTCTGTGCTTTATGTCTTGCTCTAGGTCTTGCTCCGGGACCTGCTACTATGTGCCTGGGAGTAACTGGGAGCCCGTCTCTTAGGATGAACCTCTCCCTCATACAGATCCCTGTAATAGGTGGCCCTCTCACTTGCTTTGATCAAATCCCATGCAAAAGTTGTCACCGACCCATTGCAAAGAGTTGTAATCTATTGAACCTCTACTCAGTCTCCTGTCTCTGAGCTATGGCCTAGTCTCTATCCATGTATGCCTCATCCCTCTCCATCTATAATGAGTCTCGCTCTGCCATCAAAACCCTCATCCTCTCCTCAAGGGATGCTACCTGGGCCAATAAATTTGATACCTCCTGATCAACAGGACCTGTGTCATCCTGTCGAGGCCGCTCCCTCCCATCATCCTCCCACTCCTCTAGGATCCTGTCTCAAAGCTCCTACTCCTAGTAATCCATCTCCTTCTCCTCCTCATCGTCGTCATGGTAGCCTACAAGAAATCCAAGAATGTCTACCTCTACCTCCTCCCTAACCACCTCCTCCTTTGCATGCTCCTCCAAAATGTCCTCTCCTACATGCTCCTCTCCTCTAGCCTCAACATCAACCTCCCCCTCACCACCCACCTCAAGCATAGGTACATCCTCCCTCTCCCTCTCCTCACGAATGAATGATAATTGTGGGCCTCGTCCCCTGCGACCACGCCTCCTCCTACCACCACCTCTCTGACCTCCTCCACCTCCATCTCCGCCATCACCTCTCCCACCTCTCCCATCATGACCTTTGCGTCTCCCATGCCTACCCTACGGTCCTATCTCACACCTCTCTACAGGAGCATCCTGATCTGGATCCATGAATGGAACTGGCCTGTGACTGACCCACTAGGTATCATATGTAGCCGTTGTTCTTGGATTAGTTGCTTCGCCTCTCCACCCCCACTGTACTGGCTGTAAAGCATCAATATCTACCTCTGTTGTGGTGATGAGAATCTCTAGTCCCCACAAGGTCACCTCTCTGGAAGATCGAGCATACTCAGCTCATCTTCGAGGCTCATCCTGAACCTTGCCAAACTGTCTCAATACCTAGTCTAGAAAATGCCTCTCAATAATGTGCACATGGGACATTGTCCTACCTATCAAATACTGTGTCTGTTTGCAAAAAGGTAGGTGTCCATCCTCATTTGACCACTGAGGGAAATCCATGTAGGGCCTCCAAATGAACTGAACCATCGTGTTAATGACATGTCGGTAGAAACTGGTGTCTCCAACATGAGTTTGGATGTTTTCCCCTGCATAACGGAAGGCATATAGAGATCCCAACTACAGCTTGGCTGTAACAAGCGGACAAAGAATAGTTGTGTTCCCATGCCCATACCATCAAGAGTTTGGTACCATAGCTCATGGACTGTGCCTCTCTATAGGCAATATTTTGCAAATGGAAATATAACATAGCCAACAAACAATGACCCCAGACATATACCACTCGTCTCTCTAACATGCCTACTAGCAGCTCCCCCCATCCTATCAGAAATCCATGACCTCGGCAGTCAGGAAGAATCGCCCCCCAATCAATGTACATAATAGACAATCTATATCCTACCATGTTTCTTCGCTAAAACATGCCATTTGACCTCATAGTGATCTATCCCTAACTGTCTAATGTCATCACAGGGATAGTATATACACATCTCTACAAAATCCCTCTATGTGTCATACATCACCCTGGCTCCTCTAATTAGTAGTCTCAGCATCCTATATACATCCTCTAATGTCATCATCGCCTCACTAGTAGGAAGATGAAATGACAATGTTTTAGAGTGCCATCGCTCGTAGAGAGCAGTCAGTAGACCTTGATTTGCCCGGATAGTGGGCATGAAAGTGACATGATGAAGACCTAGGTGCCACAGGAACCATCTCTCCCCACTCCACAACCAATCCTAGAATTCAAAGGTCAATGGTCTCGACTCCCTCATATAGATCGGATCCAATACAACCTACAATGGCATAATGCATGCCTCATGTTAGAAGACAAACAACTTGTTATAGTCCAAAATTTCAAAATTTTATGCCAATCAAATGCGTCATTTTATTTGCAAATGCATTGCAAAAACTCAAATGTGTCATTTTGATTTTCAAATGCATAGCAAAACAAAAATGCGTCATTATGCTAATCAAATGGGTTTCAGAAATCCAAATGCGAACAATTCCAGACCACACTAGTCAAACAACCATTGAAAACATGCAAATAAGTGCTAAAAAATGCAAATGTGTCGCAAAAACCTATATGCGTTATTAACAATGACACATGCGATGCAAAACTACACATGCGGTTCATTAAAACTCAAATGTGTTTATCTGATAAACACACCCATGCTACCTTCTATGTGATTTTACAAATGCGGTGTTTTGTATACACATGCGTCAAACACACATGCATATGCGATGCTTCCTAAAGTGACACATGACTAAAAATTGAATTAAATGCATCAAAAAGCATGAAAATGAAAATTTCAAGAGGTAATTTCCAATTACATACCGGGGGTCCTATGTTCGTTGGCTGTCTAAACATCCAAATGCGATATTCGTGATGCTGTGAGTGTGGAACAAGAGATATGATGGCTAGGAGGTCTAGAGAAAAAATCTCAATTCCTAAACTTGGAGGGTGAAATGAATTGGGTTTTCACCCAAATTCTATATATACCTAGGGTTTTGGATGGCATTTTCTCACCCCTTGTCTATTGGACATGTATTTTTCCAACTTCTGACGACCCGTACACGTACCAAACACCTCGAAACTCATTTCTTTCACCACCACTGCATTTTTGGCTATCAAATTGACTAATTGAGACTATTTCCAAATTTTTTGGAATTTTTTGAAAATTTGTCAATTTTCTCGAGGGGGCATACCTTCACCTATTCTGCACTAGGGCACAACTGGGGCACATTTTTGATCAATTTTCTTTGACACAACTCTGAAATGACATTGTATCAAAGAGGGGCAAAATGTAGACATTGAAATTTGGTCTAAGTTTGAAACTTTAATTTCTTTATAATTTGTATTTTCATGGTCATGATTAAATAATGTTAATTGTTTAATTACTTTCTAAAGTCCTTTCTCTTCTATTAATTAAATAAACTTAATTATTTAATTAATTCATATTGTCTTTATTCAAATTTTGATTCATTAAATAAATGTTCTTTATTTAATTATGTCGCTAATTAACTTTATCCTCTTTCGTAAATTAAATAAATTCTTATTTAATTTATCCTAATCATATTTCCGACTATAATTAAATAAATACTTTAATTATTTAATTATTCATTAATCTTTTTCTTCAATTAATTAAATAAATCTTATTTATTTAATTTAATCCTTAAATATCGAATGTTGAATTAAATAATCATTTAATTCATAAAAGTCTATTTTGGACATATTCTTCTATAGTTAGATAATTGTTTAAGTTATATAATTATTTATTTCCACTTGACTCGAGATCTATTTAAATCAATCAGTTATCTCCTGATTTAATATCTTATTGTCTTTCACGAATAAACTCTCTGTCATAACCAATCGGTTATCTAGTTTTAATTCTTATGCATGTACACATTTATTAATTAAATATCTTTATTTAATTAATTAATTTATGCGTCCATTCAAACAGATCGTTTCTTTTATTCTATCTTTATCCTTTTCATGCAAACATTATTCTTCTAATTTTTGAATACTTTCAACTGGAGATTAAATCATATTTAATCTTGATCTCTATTCTTAGGTTTTATCACTACATTAGTGCTAACACTTATCTTAATGCATATTGAATCTTTTAATTTGGATTGTTCGTCCTTCTTTTAATCTTGGCCTGTCATTCAAATGATCAATTTTCTATAAATTGACATGACTTTCATCATTGCAACTCCTCCCAAAATATGATGACTTTTGGAGCACTTGTTTAATCTTTGATATTTTGCTATAATCACATACATCAAGGCTATACTTGCACACATATTGAAAATCTGAGGGCAAGAATACCATCACAATGAAATGGAGAAGGACAATCGAGGCCATTCATGGAAGGATGTAGATATTTGGTGAGATTGTTCAAGTTTATTTATGTTTTAGCTAATTTCCATTGTTCTTTGTTGTTTAGCTTTAGTTTACAATTCGAGTTTGACTGCATTGTTATTGCTTTAATCCCGCTTTATTTTCATGATGTTACAAAAACCTTACTCAAGTGTGTTGGAGTGAAGTTATGTATGAATCAACAAGGAGATACAAGATCCAACCCAAGAGAAAGGAAAATACTCAAGGGAAATCATACACAACAAATTATCTCACGTAGGGCAGTAAGGTGATCAAAGTCTAAAGGTGAGAACCCACTGAAATTAGGTCCAAATGTGCTTGAGAGATGCCAAAGAAATTCAAAAACCTTAGATTCTAGTTTGTTCTTCAACTTGCTTCAAGCTTCAATCATCATAACAATATCAAGTAACATGTAACTTGTTCATAAATCTGTAGATTTGGATGTCAATTTTGGAAAAGCTTTGCTATATTAAAAATTATTGTGTTTGCATACTAAAATTTCATGTTTAAATAGAGAAATGTGTGAATAACCTTAGGTGTAGGCCGACATATTTAAATTTAAATTTTAGGAATATTTTATTGCGCAAACATCAAATTTGAGGTCACGTTGCACAAGGCAAAGGCCAACCCTAACATGTGACCACTTTTTCAAGAAAAATAAGGGATTGGGGCACTCAACACCCTTGTCCATGTGTTTTGCACTCGTCAAAGTGGGGATCATAAGTTTAGGGTCCCTTGACCTAGGACCTAACTTGAATTTGAGTACTTGGTGGAGTTTTAAGGGTATAAAGTCATCAATAAGGTGTTTTAGGGTAGTATCAACACACTCTCTTGAGTTGGAGATAAGGTCAAGGCTAGGAAGTGGTCCTAAAATGGATTAGGGGAGTGGACACTAAAATGAACACTAAATAGAGTGTGAAATTGTGCTTTCACCCTCAAGGAGCACAATTTATGACACTACACATAGTAATTGCCTACTCCAAAAGTAGTCATGTCTTGTCTATCTTCAAACATAATTTTGAATTTATAGCTAAAATTAAATAATTAATAATGCAACTTGAGCATCTTAATTCATGCAATAAAGAAGGATGAAGTAAAGTCATTTCCCAAAATTAACATTCTTTAAAAGCAAACAATGCAACCAATCTCAACTCCCACAAAGCTAAAAATTTAATTATTGGATAATTTTTATATTTATCTAGAGAAGTGCACCCAACTTTAGCTATCCTAAGTGTGATTTACAATGTCCACAAGGATTGAAAGGTATACAACACATACCAAACCTAAAAAAAAAATTCTCTCAAAGGCAAGTGTCCAATCAAACTCTTATTCTCTTCAATACCATATTTTTATATATGGTTTATTTGGAGTCATGTGAATGTCATGATTTAAAAAATAAAGCCACTAAAAAAATGTCATTTTTACAAGTTCCAATATGCTAAAGCTCATTTCAAAAGGACGTAAAACTTGAATGTGTTATGTAGAATTGAACTAAATCTCCTCAAAAGGTGGAAGCTCTAACTAACACTTCTCCTCCTAGCTACCCTACTTTAAAAACCCTTTTTAATTATCCAAATCACTTTTTGATGGGGCTTTGAAGTCAAATCTAGGCATTGTTGCTACTAGAGGTGTCCTTTGGTTAGGATTACACTCTTAAGATATTAAAATGTAGCATGGATTTAGGATAGGCTTCAAGTAATATTTTTGAATTGATGGGATGTAAGTTTGTACTTCTTTTAGCAGTTAATGAAAAGCTCAAAAAATTTGCGGTATATGATGACTCCAAGTTGATTATCTAATGATTCTCTACCAACTAGGTGGTTAGGTCTACCCAACTTCAACTTTTGCTAAATGAAGTTACTAAGACATTGTAAATATTCTATCAAATCAATTGACAACAAATTCCTAAAATGTGTAACCCTCTTGTTAGTAAGAAGGCCAATAAAGATATTCTACTATATCCACTTTCATCTTACGTACTAAAGTTCAAAAATAGAAGTGTGAGATCCCTCATGTTGAATTTTTGACTAGCGTACCAACAATGTTGTAACAATCTAAGGGCAAGGTGGTTCATGCAATGAACAAACCTAACAGATTCATTATTTTGATCCAAAGTTGTCCTTTCATTTGAATTTGCTTGTTCTATCTTTGTATTATACTTTTTAATTGAATAAAACCTTTTTTTCCTTTAAAACAAAGGAAATGACCATCTTAAAGGGAGATGAAATCACTTTTTCACCCTTCTTATTTATAAAGCTTTAGAAAAGAAAAGAAAATCAACAATAAACAAACATAAAGGACACTTAAAGCCTAAATTTGATGGTTGACCCTATCACTCGAATAATATTTTACTTTTGAAGGTTAT
This sequence comes from Sequoia sempervirens, assembly GCA_007258455.2. Classification (NCBI taxonomy): domain Eukaryota; kingdom Viridiplantae; phylum Streptophyta; class Pinopsida; order Cupressales; family Cupressaceae; genus Sequoia; species Sequoia sempervirens. The sequence goes on along the minus strand of VDFB02193867.1, from coordinate 381,873,706 downwards.
TAATTTGAAATTGTCTTTGTATTGCAAGCTTTTGGATTCAAGTGTGTATGTTTTTCAATCGACATTTCGAATCACACTCAATGATTGAAATTGTCTTATCAAAATATATTTTATTCAAAATAAATATAAATATAAATAATCTTATAGAAAATTTGACAATCTATTCCTAAAACTTTAATGTATTTTAAGTAAAAAATGTATAAATACAGTCATACGACCATCAAATTTTGACCTCGAAGACAACCAAATCACTTCTAGAAGAAAAATAAATCAATTAATCAAAATATATTTGATAAAAAAAATCATAAACAATCAATTAACAAATTTTAGCGATTACAAATATTCTTTGAAAATTCGAGGAAGTCATTGTAAAAGAGAAGCTCTCTTAGAAAAGAGCATGAAAGAAAATTAAGTTGTGTCTTGGTCCCATAGACTGTTTAGTCTCGTGGACGTCATTAAAATCTTTCATTCATTCAACCATGTCGTCCCAATAATAAATCTAGAAGTGAAATACTCACTAATTCGCTATATTTTGCCATCCATACAGTAAAACCCACCAAACAGTGACACATATACACAGGGGAATTCATTAGAGTCCAAAACAAGAAAGAGAAAAAATGTAAAAATCAAAGCAAAAAGAAGGAATTCAATTGGTCTTTCTGACTAGGTACGGGACGGTCGGATGCTTTTCGTGTTGCAGAGGCCTCAAAATGGGCACCTTCCTGACAGACTCCAAAGGCGACCGAGGCCCAGTTTTCTCTAGATGTTTCTCGTTTTGAAGGGATTACTATGGTTGCCATGGATTGGAGTTTCGAATGCCGTTCAGAACGAGTGGTTTTTCGGGAGTTTTGGTGGCTGGATTGATCTGGAAGAGGAAAATTAGGGCTATTAGGGTTTGAAAGTTTGGGTAAGGCGGGAAATTTCAGGGCTCCAGGTGGAGTTCTTTTGTGGATGTGATTTGAAGGTGACGAGGGGTTTTTTGTCATCCGGGTTTTGAGTTTCTTGGAAGCTGGGATTGGAGGTATGTAGTTTGATCATAGTATTGATTGGCCTTTTCTTATGGTTTTGAAAGGGGTTTGAGAAATGTTGACTGGTAGTAATCAAAAAACTTGAAGCTTGGGATTTTTTCTATAAATTTTTTGTTTGGTAAATCGCCTTCTGCATTCGTCCCTTTTGTTGTGGGATAAGTTTTGGTTTCTCATCTATACAAGGAACTCTATATCTTGATGATTAGATAGAAAGTATGGCCCGAAATGTTGACAATTGAGATTTGTTCACGCAGTTCTCTCGATGGGTTTTTTTATTCTCAGCCTTCGGCTTACATGCCACGATTGAGGTGTATATCTTTTATCAGATTCCCCCAGGACTTGCAATTGGCCTCTTCTTTGCGGTAAGGTTACGCCTAGAAGGTTGGAGACGGTCTTTATCCAATTACAATACCTTAACTCTTTCTTGGCCTTGTTGGGTCGGATAACTTGCGCTCATCAAGCTGGATTTGCCATTTTACCGAATTGTAACACTTTAGCTTTCACTTTGCGTCATTAATTTCAATTCAACACGTCCGTCTCATGGTGTAATGACCCCAGACCATTAATTCATCCTGCAGCATCCCATAAGCCCATTCCTTTGATTTTCCCGATGGGCTGGAGGAAAAAGTCTCTTTAAAGAGGGTTTACAGTTCGGGAAAAGTAGCAATAACAAATAAATAATATTTAATTCTATTTTCTGTTTAATTCTGTTGGTTTATGACAGTGCATTATGGGAGCTTGACTTTTTAAAGAGGGCAGTTATGCTGCCAGAGTGGGGGAGCTGAGTTATGGTCGCATTTTGACTTGAATTGCATTTGCTGTTCTGGAAATGCAGTCAGATTATGGGTGTGCTGGGTTTGGGCCCTCCTTTGTGCCATAAAATGAAGCGTTTGGCTGTAAATCGCTGTCCCCTTTTTGGTTATATTTCTGCAATACTGTTTTGTAGCCGATTTGAGGATGAAGTTCCCTGAATCTTGAAACCAGGGGATGAAACCCTTTTGGCTCACTTCTCCGGTCTCATCCAGGGGTTGCAATTGTGCTGAAGAGGTTCTCCATCTTCATTTTTTGTGAGTGTTTGATGGTATGTCACAACTTTACACAGTACATAGTCAATCTGAATAGTCATTTGCAGGTCATCGCATGTGTTGCAGGTCTGGCGTTGCAGCATGCTGAAATTTATCTGTCTAATACAGTTTTATATTGTCAATAAAATACAGTATTTCATTGTGGTGTGTTGTTTATAAATTAAGTTTTATTAAGTTTGTTTTTCATTTTTTTGTAAAGGATATTACACATGGGCTGTTTTTAATTTGGTAAATCTCCTTTTTGTGGGCTAATTTCAGCTTGCCACAGAGTTGTTTATTTAAGGTGTTCCATATCTTTAAGATGGCTAAGAAGTATGGCCTGAAATGTTGGATAATTTAATTTCTTTTACATAGTTATTTTCAGGAGCATTTTCTTTTTGAATGTTGGCTTAGCTGTCATCAAGGGGTTATCTCTTCCATCAAATTCAATCACTATTTGCAATTAAACTCTTTTGTTGGGGCTATGTTGAAGCTAGAAAATTGGATGTGATAGCTTACTCAATTTCAATACATTAACTTGCTCTTGGCTTCATCTGTTGGGCTACATAACATCCCACAAGTTGGATGATGCATTTTAATAATTTCAATATTCTATCTTGCACTTGGCTTCATGTGTTGGGCTATGTAGCACCCAGCAAGAGAATGCTGTGTTCTACTAATTTCAACATCTTAACTTTTGCTTTGGCTTCATCTTTTGGGTTACATGGCAGCCTGCAAGTTGGATGCTGTATTTTACTAATTTTGACACCTTAACTTGCACTTGCTTGTTCACACGGGACATGCAATTGACCCCATTTGTTGGGGTATGTTGCATCCCAAGTTGGCTGCTGTCTATCACTCTTTTTCATTGCCTTGACACTAAATTGGCCTCATTCATGTGGGGCTTGCAGTTGGTCTCATCTGTTGGGTTATGATACACTCAACAAACTTGAATGTGTTCACATGGGGCATGCAATTAGCCTGATACGTTGGGGAATGCTGCATTCCCAATTTAGATGCTGTGTATTACCTTGACACTAACTCATCCTTGTTCATGTGAGAATTGCAGTTGGTCTCATCTCTTGAGTTATGCTGAACCATACAAGTTGGATGTGGTATTTTACCCAATTTCAACACCTTAATGCTCAGTTGCCCCTGCTAATGTGGGACTTGCAATTGGCCTCATCTGTTGGGATATGTTGCACCTCGAAATTTGGGTGCATTGCTTTTCTCAATTTGAACACCTTAGCTTGCACTTAGTGTTATTCACATGAGTCTTGAGATTAGTCTTGTCCATCTTGGTACGTCACACCAATCGAGTTGGATGCAGTTTTTTTCCAATTTCGACAACTTAAATGTCCTCTATCATTTAAACATTGACTTTATTTTGAAACCCCCTCTACTTTTACCACTTGAGTTTGGCAAGTTGATGTGGTATTTTAGTCAATTCCAACACCATAGAGCCTTTGAGATTATAATTGCTGGTGTCATAATGAAAGCTCTTATGCTTTTTACTAATGAGTTCATACCCTTGGACAAACAGTTTAAACAATTATATTTTTAGTAGTAATACTCTTGTAACCGCATTGCATTTGTCACATTTCTTGAGTGTTTCTTAAAGTGTTTTTGAAATTTTTCTATATGCCTATCTTTTTAACACTCAGAGAAAAAATTACAGAGAACTTACAAGTAGTAGTTTTGTAGCTTAGTGTTAGGATTATGATATTTGAATGCTCTTTAAGTTTTACTTTGAATGAATTTATATTATAACTTAAGTTTAAAATCTCAATGATTTTTCCATTTAATAGTTAATACTTGAGTAATTCCATTTACTCTTTTGCCATGCTTTGTCAATGGCATGTAAATGGAATACACACCTATATCATGTTTCTTGGGATTTGAACCTTGGTTATGACAGTTATTGACTTTTATACCCATTTGAGCTCATCCAATTTGATGAACCTTAACCAATTTCAACACTTGTATATGTCTTTTAGGCTTTTGAATTCAGGGTTCAATTAATGGAAAATTGGAGAGCACAAATACTACAGAGAAAATGGAGCACAAACATATTGGCAAGAACGTGAATGAACAATAAGAACATTATCATTCATTTGGGATTTTAGCTCCTTAATTTTACATTGAGTCCAAAGGCTTTTATGAAGCCTCAATTTTTCTTGTAAAGTGTAAACCATAACTACCTATCAACGACTTTACTTGACAATACTAATAATTACTATTTTACTAAAAACCATAACTACCTATCAACGACTTTACTTGACAATACTAATAATTACTATTTTACTAACACTTATTCACTAGCATTTATTTAATTATTTACTAACCTAATGTCTAGTATTGACATACTAATACAGATGTAATATTTTCAACATTCCCCACCTTATTATATTATTCTGAACAAAGGAACATTGGTATGGGATTAGACAAATGAAACACCCAATAGCATAAATAAACACCTTGTTGGGGCGTTTGTCTTTATGTTACATGACCCTTCATGTTGGTTATTGCCGTAATGTTCTATTTTATTGTTGAGTGGTTGCCCAAGTTATTTCACTTAAGTCTACAACTTATTCTGCACATGTATCATTGTCTTATCAACCCCTTGCTTTTGCTTATTGATAATTGCCTACATTTGCTTTATTCCTTAAGGTTGCTTGGTTGTGATCATGCTTTCACTTTAGGTACCCCATTGGCATGCCATATGTCAATTTCTTATTGCATTCTGAGGGCCCCTTTACATCGCAGTTTTCATTTGAGATCTTTTGCTAAAAACTTGAGCTAGCAATTTTGTGATGCGTGTCTTAGAGTTAGGTGTTGTACTTGCCAATTTATGTGATGTTATGAAAGTTCTGATATATTTACCATCTTTACTCATTCTATTTGACAAATTTGTACCCAATTTCAACACTTCTATTATGTCTCCTAGGAATTGAACATAGGGCTCCTATATGAAAGTATTGACACTTGAACTAATACCTTTCAATGAATTATAATTATTATATATTCGTTGAATCATTTTTTCTATAATAGTATAGCTGGATAGATGGATTGGTGTGTGTTCTGTTGATACTTGATTATAATATAGGGTATGAGAAGTGTTGTTTCCTTTAGAGTTTGAGAGGATTAGATGAAATTAAGTAACTTTCACATCCTTAGGCCAAAATGAAATCTAGCACCTATCATGTACTTGGTTAGAAGATTTTTTCTCTGTGTGTCTAGTTTTAGAATTTAATTCTCCAAATTGTTTTTATTAGATGTTTTAGATTTCATATACATGGTTATGACTACAATTATTTGCATAAATTGAACCATTTAGTGGATTAGATGACTAGTGAGTGGGTTAAAGATTTTGGGGAAGAGTTAAAGGGTTAAGTACGTCTCCCCTTCATTCTTTGCTTATGATGTAGGGAAGTTGGCAAGGCTTGTTGTATTCCTCAGCTTGGTCATGAGACGAAAACCTATTGCTGCAAAAATTGGATTCAAGTTAAAATTTGAGCCTGGGTTGTTTGCATGGAAGACAACATTTCAACCACTTGAAGTCTAGAATACAGTTTGATAGACATAAAGTCAAATTTTGAAACAGATGGGTTGGAAAATTTGCAGGGAGTTAGGTTGTGACATTAAAAGATTTTACCCTTTATTAGTGGCAAGTTGAAAGGAAATGTGTTTCATGTTCTATTTTATGTTAGTTCCACATACAATACATTGATTTTGAAGTTGCCTGCATCTTTTTTTGGGCAACATTTTGGTGACTCTACTGTATAGACAGTGGCAGCTATTGCAACTTGGACATTGTGTGCTTAATTTCATCTGGGCGGTCCATTTTTTTAGTCTGGTGAGATGAACTGAGGTTCTTTTTCCTTATATCATTGTTTAATTGTTTCTCCATGTAATACATTTGAATTTTGTTTCATGTGAATAAATTTTGAGGGTGCCCTTGTTTGAGTAATTATGCCAAGAGGTGTAACTACAGTGGCAGCAGGGAAGCATTAAAACCATAAAATATATATTATATGAAACTATTGAAAAGTAACATACAATAGTTTACTATACTTTTCAGTAAAACCAAAATAAAAAAATTACCAAAGTAATAAATGATGGCTTTTCCAAAATTAAAATTAAAGGTTCAAACAAAAGTAAAATAAGTGTATTGCCAAAAAATAACTTCTCAAATAAAAAAAGAGTAAACAATGTAAGATAAAATGTAAAACTTATGTGTCCATGTATGTATGTAGTATATAAAATAAAATAACCGTAAAGTAAAACAAAATAACTCGAGTAAATAAAATAGCTTAAGACAGATTCTCTCACCAGTTTTTAGATAGTTGTATTTAGGATATCTATACCAGTTTTACAAAGTTTAGAAATCTTCCATTGTGCATGAATCTTTATTATTTAGATCCATCTACCTCCTTTATTGTTTAGTGACTTTAGTTTGCATATTTGCAGTTCAATGCAGTAAATTTTGAGAAAGAAGGGCTAAAAAGCAAAGAAGACATTATTTCAGGTAATGGATTACTCAAGTTTTAGAATTCTACAGGCAACCATCAGAATTCTGGATTTAGACTTGTGGAAATTTCTGAGAAATTCATTTGTTATAAAGTCCTCACAGTCTACATTGCTAGTTTTGTCTATGTAAGGAAGAGATCTGTTTTTATGGATGCTTCTTTGTTAGATATATTGGTGTATGTAGTGCACTAAGTACTATGTATTGCCCTCCTCAATTTCCTATAAATTGAATTAAGCATTGCTCCTCTTAATCCAAATCCAACAAACAATCTGATCACACACATCTCAGAGCCGATGACTCTCATGATCTCATCCATTTTGCTTTTCCTTTACCAACCTCTTATTATTAATTGGAAGGAAGAGGTACTTTTCTTCTGGGGAGGAGACAGTCATTGACTTGGAGGTTTAGGCCATCCAAGACGGAAGCAGGCAGTGGATGATGTCAAGTCTGCGTGGCCCTTATGAGCTGGGATACACTAGCGACAATGGCAGTGTCATTTAGAAGGCTTCGAGTCCTGCATTTAAATTCTAGATCAAAATTACAATGTAGTGGTCTAGAAAAACTAATGCAGTTTCAATGAAAATTATCTGGTTCACTTGATGAAGAAAAAGATCTTTGGAAATTTAAATATGCTCCACTTCATTAGAAAACAATGGTATGTTAACATTATTTATTTCCCTCCTCTCATCTGGTGAATCACTCAAAGGAGGTATACCTAGATCACATTAATTAGCCTTGTTTAAGGGTAAATCTGAAAGCTTGCTGCACTGCTTAACCTCTTAACCTATTGCCAAGTGGCAGCATGAGTTTGGTCCAAAATTTTATTTAATTTTCTCTCAAATATTTACCAATAATTTAAGATACAAATTTCTGGAAAACTGTGGCAGAGCTGAATTTTTCATATCTCATTAACCATTCTGCTGTAAAAGGCTTCTAAATATACTCGGCAGGTCAACTGAAAGAGTTTAGGATTCCCCTTTGACGGGACCCACTAGGTTAGTTCTAATATGTGTTTTTATCAAATTTTAAGGCTTGATTTGATTAACTTATTTTAATGCTAGAAGTTTTAATACCAGACCATCTGCTAGCTTTGTATTGAAGGTTACATGTTCAGTACTAATGACGTTTTAGTTTTTTTGGTTTGTATTATATTCTTGATTTATTTTCCAGCATTTCATGTTTGAGATGAGATACTAAAAGACGTTTCGTTCTTGACTATGTTGTTGCAGATAAGTTGCTTTATTCATCTGCAGCATAAGTAAGTCAATCAGATTGACCGCCTTCATAGGAGTACGTGCTTAATTTTAATCAGGTTGATCAGTGCCAGATACTTTCCAGAAAGAAGTTTTAAAGGCAGGGCAAAGCTGGTATGGATCCATTAAGAAGGAAGAGAAAGGGGGTAATGGCTATTGGTGAAACTAAATTGAAACGGTTAGCTTGCTTATACAATGATGGTGCTTCTTTTTCATCCTTTGCACCACCTCTTTCATTTGAAGAATGCACACAACAAAGAAAGCGGCATAAGGAAAAGATACTGGATGAGCAGTTGGGCTCTCCGAATTTGCATCCTGCAGCAGCTGCCACAGTTCCCCATCCAAGAAGAAGAGGTTGTTTATTTGATTCTCCTGGGAGAGGCTTAAAGAGAAAAGTCGGTTGCATTGATGCTGCCACTCAGTTTGGCAGGAACAAAAAGATTGAATCTGATTATTTTATGGGTCAAGAGTTGGGAAAAGGGAAATTTGGAGTTGTCAGACTCTGCAAGAACAAGTCCACTGGAGAAGAGCTGGCATGCAAGACAATACCCAAAAATGGCGAAGAAAATGTCCACATGGAAGTGGAGATTATGCAACACCTTTCTGGTCATCCCAATGTGGTAACACTGCGTTCTGTGTATGAAGATGTGGAGTCTTTGCACCTTGTAATGGAGTTTTGCTCTGGAGGGCGCTTGCTTGACTCAATGTCTAAGAATGGATGTTATGCAGAACATCAAGCTGCAAATTTAATCAAACAACTGATTGCAGTAATTAAATACTGCCATGAGATGGGAGTTATTCATCGGGATATAAAACCCGAGAATATTCTTTTAACTAGTAATGGATGCTTGAAACTAGCTGATTTTGGTTTGTCTGTTCATGTTGTAAATGGTATGACTTTTTGAATATTGAGAATAAAGTTTGATTCTTTTCATGAAACCAATACTCTGGATAATTTAGTAGAACCATTGGTTTTTTCCATTTTATAAGACTTGTCCACATTTGATGCAGGTCAACTTCTATCGGGTGTGGTGGGCAGCCCTGCATATGTTGCTCCTGAAGTATTGGCAGGGACATATTCAGAAAAGGTGGATGTGTGGGGAGCTGGTGTCCTCCTCCATGCCCTCTTGATTGGTGTGTTACCGTTCCGTGGAGAATCCGTTGAAGCTATATTTGAGGCAATAAAACATGTGCAATTGGATTTCCAGACTGAAAAGTGGAAATCAGTGTCTGGACCTGCAAAGGATTTGCTGTCAAGGATGCTTTCGAGGGATGTTGGAAAGAGACTTTCTCCGGAGGAAGTTTTGAGTATGTAATGCTGTCTTCATGTTGATCTTTGAAGATGTTATCCACCTTGTTATCTTAATATTTACAATGATGGTGCAGTTCCAAAATTTAAAACATTAAAAGCTGTAACATTTTTTTAAATTCCATTATGTGCTGCTGCAGGGCACCCTTGGATAATGTTCTATACAGAACCTGATGTAAAGCTGCAAGCAAGGAGAGCAAAAAGGAAAAAGCATACACCTCCTGTTAATGTTGATCGATTTAAACAATTAACATTGGAAACATCTCCAAGTAAATCAGAGAGTAAACAAGACCGAGAAGACTGTGATCTGGTAGATGTTCTTGCTGCTGCAATCTTACAGATAAAAATATCTGAGCCTAAGAGGAGCAGACTGTGCATGCCTTCTTATGCTGTACCCCAGGAGTGCTCATCTAATTTACAAACCACCCTGTGTACGGCATTTTGATATAACTTTGACTGTGGAAAATGTGCTGACTGTTGAAGACATCCTGACTGTTGCTGACTCACACTGGTTGTTATTTACTGATCTGGCGGCTTGATGAATTTTGATACTGTGAGAGTAACTAATGGAAGCTTGGCATTGGCTACTTTTAAAGTTTTAGTGGATAAAAGTGGTCTGAACAGGGATTGGATCCTATGTTAATGTCCCAGCCTGACCTGCACTGTGAATTGGTGCTAAGCAGTCACTGATATTAATCTATGTGCAGCATTCTGAAATATATGATTTTCTGTATATAGTTTTTTCAATGAAGGGCAAAAAACAACCCAAAATTCAGTACTCAATTTGCATGGTTAACTATCAAATTTAGCTTGTATTGAACATGAGGTATGCTAATGACTCTCGTAAGAGTTCTGAAGCGTTTGTGAGCCTCTTGACATCATGGTGTACTGCTGACATAATACAATATAATTAATTGGCTACGCTTTTCTGTGTACAAGGCATTCTTGAAATAAATGCTGCTAAAGCCATCATTGTGTAAAATCATCATTTTTCGTGTTATGATATGGAGCACAGTACTTTGAACATAATTCCAATGATTTGGAACTTTGTTGCCACTGCAAACCTTTACTATAGTCTGGAATCTTGCTTTATCCCCTGGGATGCTCTAACAAGCTTGCAGAACACATGGTAAACCCTTGTGGGTATTTTATTGAAGTTACTAAAATGTACCAGGAGGAGTTCTGCATGCTCTTGATTAAATTGAATATGTATGATACTGGAGTTCATACTAGGTGTTAGTTTTTTTCTTGAGTTCTGTTTGTACAGGACTCTGCCCTTACAACTAGTCATTTGGTCCACCATTATGATTGAGTGAAAAAAACTCTTCAATTATGTATCCTTACACTTTTTCTACCTATGTTTTAGGGGAGGACATTCTTTTAGATGAATCCAGAACACAGATGTTTTATGAGACCTCTCTTGCACCAGAGGAGTTCGATTATTTGAGATTATCTTACATCATCTATGGCTGGCTTTCTAGCACTTGATTTTTCCTACACATTGATCTTTCCCTTAAAACCCTCATTTTTTAAGGGTAAGAAATGTGAGATGTTACCCAGTGGATAAATAAATTTGGATATTTTTCTGTCATTTCTTTTATTAACTTACATTTGTGGGGGTACAAGTGTTGCCTATTCTCTTACCTTGTTATAGCCTATGAAAGTGCTAGAGACTGATTTTTCGCAATATGTTATGAGCCATGTACGAGTGCCTCATAGGGTTTGGGTTGGTTACATACAAGAAGCTTATTGTAATACCCAAAACACAATAATATTCAAACTGCGGTCAGACAAAAACAATATCAATTATATGCTTAAATGATTAACCTTTTGAAACCACATGCTCATGAGAGATAACTGACACTTTTTTTACTATAAGAGGGCAACTGGTTAAAAAGTCCTGAACAACTCGATCTTGCAATTGTGTCCAGCCAATTCCTTTTGGTTCCTGTCTAGGGCATCCTTGGGGGATTAGAATTCTTTCATCTACAGGTTACTTTCGAATCCTTGATTAAACTCGTAAATTTATCATTGTGGTCAAAGATAAATGTGCCATTGTTTGTTTCACATGAACTACAACATATCTGTCGACCTCCTGTAAGACTTTTTCCCCTGAGATATTGTAATCACGAAATCTGTGTCATCTTTATTTTTGGTTACATGCTCTGGCTTTTTGTTCATCCACTGCTTAAACCAAATAGAGTTCTTAGGGGTTTATTATGATATTATTCCTGTGGTGGCCTATCCACCTTTGTTGTGTCTCATGGCTTCATTCCAACCACATCACCTGTTCACGTCAGAGCATGGAAGAAATTCTAAGTGAGTATTCATGTTCCACCAATGTGCTCTACTATAATTGCTTTCACCGATTATAGTGTGCCCTACTATAATTTTTCACCAATCAGAGTGTGGAGAAATTCAAGTTAATATTAATGTAACACCAATTTGGTAAGCCCTTGTATTAGTTATGTATTAGGAGGTTAACCCCTAAAGATTGCAACTGCAGTTGTCCCCACACTTACACCCACCAGCACACTTGCATCCATTCTTCCCTGCCACGGTCATTTCTTCATTATACCTGCATTTTCAATCAGAAATCAAGAATTCAGTACCAACTTAAAATCATTTTCAAATCAACAGAATCTTAATAAAAGAGCAAAAAAAAAAGATTACTCAAAATTTTTTCTTCTTGCAAGTAAAACCTATTTTATTTCTCAAATATTTAATATCATAGGTTTCTATTATTATTGCAGATTTCTCATAACCTTTTTCCTTATTAATAGTTGCTGCATATTTCCGAATCTCTATAGTACCCTCCCTCCTGAAAGAGGGATAGTAACTTTGTCTTTTCTTCATAGCATTAATTTGTGATTCTTGTTTTCCATTTCTTCCATTCTATTGAAGTTTTGTATGCCATTGATTATACTTCTTCAAGGAGCACTGACATCAATCTTCTATTCTTTCTTCCAAAAGAAATCCTCCTCTAAAATTGTTTTTCCATTCTCCTCTCGCAAACAATTCATATTGGCATATTGGATTTTCATCTACTTATTTGCTCAATACACTAGCATAGCAATTTAATTTTCCTAGATTACATTTGCTATCACACATTATTATTAAATTTATATTATAAATCACAATCTAGGCTAAGAGCACACACAACAAAATTTTGATTTCTTTCTATGCAGGGGGTTGTTGAGTTTGTGCCCAACGTTTTTCCAAATCAAAGGCCAAGTTCAAAATTAGCCTGTCAAATCCCATTACTATGATAGAGACCTTTCGATCTTTCATTCAGAGCTTTCTCACTCTAGCAAATAGGGATATGAAAAGAAAAATATTATGATCCTTAAACATGTATCAGAAAAAAATTACATGCCTGTCTGCTGGTCCATTAATGGGACCAAAGGTATCCCGTTCCTCCCTAAAAGTTGTTATTGATCTGCTGCTTATAAATAATATGTTGTGCCATTATATCAGACCACCTACATCAATGATATTATAAGGGGTTATTTCAAATCAATTTGATAATTTAATTAAAAGATTAAACTATAAGCAGTTGAATGATGTCAATATATCATAGGAAAACAAATCTCCACAGTCATCAGATGTAATTTTTACTGTAACTCCATAACGTGTTTGCCAATTTCTTTAAACACTAATTTTAGCAACCCTCTAGAAAGATATCCATTAAAAAAATTGTAATAAATATAATAGATAACTTTAGCAGAGGCAGCCAGCCATACTTCTGAACCATGCGGACAAAACCATTGCAAAGACTATGAGAAGTTAGACCTATAATCTAAAACAATTCTATCACTTCTGCAATAAGAGATCAAAGCAATGATTCTTTGGCAGACAGCATAACATCTCTAAAACAATTCCAGGCAGTAAAAGTCTTACTACTTTAAAAATTATGTCTATAAGAAATTTATCTTTCATATATTGTTAATTTAATCTCAACTCCAAAGATCATTTAATCTTATTTATTAAATTTTATCCCAACTTCCTATTTCCTTTATTAAATTTAATCTCATTTATTATTAATAAAATTAAAAACCTGAGCATTGCCTCCCAAGATCACAACTATCTGTTTCTATTGTTTGTAAATACAGGATATTCAAATAACATGATATATATTCAAGCAAAAGAAAAGGAGAAATTTTGAGAAAAGAACAATATATATATTCAAGCAAAAGAAAAGGATAAATTTTGAGAAAAGAACAACATATAGATTTCCTTCCAAACAAATATCCCAAAGTATGTAGAATTAACTTCTTATAGAAATTTTGAGAAAAAAAACACATATAGACTTCCTTCCAAACAAATATGCCAGAGTATAGGTTTAGGTATGTAGAATTAACTTCTTATAGAAATTTTGAGAAAAAAAACACATATAGACTTCCTTCCAAACAAATATGCCAGAGTATAGGTTTAGAGAGATTGGATGAACGTCAGTTCACTCCCTACAAAAATGAGGTTTTAAGTGTACGGCCAAAAAAAAGGAAAACATGTTTTCTTACTACTATGGTTTGTTCAACCAAGGAAAGCTAGTCCTTAACATAAATTTGGTCCTCTAAACATCTCAATGTAGAAACCAATTCTCTTATCTACGAAACCTTTAAAAGTTTTAACACACTAAGACAAAAATTAGATTGCATTGCCTAATGCAGCTCTCCCACTAGTAAAAATTGAGAATGAATTTACTTTTCTTTTTATAATCCATGATTGCATGTTGACAATCCAAGTTGTAGGAAACCTAAAAGTAGGTATGATGTGAAGTTTACATCCAATTTCTTGTTTCTGTGACATTAGGAATAATTGGACTTCATCATATGGTGAATTAGCACAAAATAGGCATAAAAAAGGAGGAATATTCAGTATATGTTTATTTAAATGCCCATCTTTTATCCAAACACAATGCTACAATACCAATCAAGCGTGAGTGGGATGTGACTGCACGATGGCTTGACCATTGAAGTCATTGAGCAGATGAAGAGGCACTCTTGGATTGGACATCAAAATCATCATCAATAGATGAGGAGCAAAATAGAAAAATTGCTTCCATTTTTGTATGGGAATCTTCTTTCTCAATACATCTAAGAGGGGATTTCGACAATAGCATCACAATAAACCATTCACCCATTTAAAAAATTGTAGAGTAGAAAAATGTATCCATTTACATTTTCTTACTTGTTTGGGCCCTCCTAATTAAAACGAACTTAATAATTCCTTAATTTAGTGTTGAAAAATGTACTCCTTTACATTTTTACACTTGTTTGGGCCCTCTTAATTAAATTGAGCTTAATTATGCCTTAATAAGCCCTATTTTACATCTACAAGCCTAATAAATTACATGTTACAAAAGGGAAACCCGACAACAATTAATGCCAATACATAACACTTCACATTGAGCAATGCGTGTTCCAAGAATTGGGGCCTAGCATGGGCCAATGAGTCCTCCGTATGACCATGAACCCATTTTTAAATCATGTTTTGGCGGTATTTTTATCATCCCAAATTCAAATTTCAAAGGTCGGCTTGTAATGTTTAATTAAGAATAAATATCTATAAATACAAGGTTATTTTATCAATTCAAAACATCTAGCGAGAGGTGAACTTAACAAGAGCCAATATTATTGTCAAGAGCATTCAAGAGATATCTTGAAATTTACAATGCAACTTGATATTAACAATGTTTCACAACAACCGAGTTACTATACCGTTTCTCACACATATAATACAAGGAACAATAGGCAACCACAACCATTCCTACTTCATTACCATTACCTCAACCATATCTTCCACCTGCACCTAATATCTTGCAACGTATTGGAAAAGAGTATGATCTTGTTGAACAACTTAAGAATACTCCTGCTAAGATATCCTTATGGGATCTTATTCAAGCCTCACCTAGTTATCATAACATGCTTCAAAGTGCTTTACAACAAGTTCCTATCCCTCCTAATGTGCAACCGAAACATATAGCAGCCATAATTCAAGGAATGAATTTAGACATTGTTTTCTACCATTTAGTGAGTTACCTTCCTTGGAAGTGCAAAAAAAAAATGAAGCTTTCAAGATAATATCCTGTATTAATAGGACTATGATAAAGAGAACCCTTGTTGATAATGGCTCTTCCCTTAACGTGTGTAGCGTAAAAACCTTTTGGAAAAGATTGGATTAGACAAAATCCAAATACAACCAAACTCTTTATCTATTCATGGATTTGATAATGTAGGCAAACAACCGTTGGGTGTGATCACATTACCTATTACAGTTGTAGAGGCCACATTGCAAACTCCTATCCATGTCATTCCTGATAATCTATCATATAATCTTCTTTTGGGAAGACCATGGATTCATGCAATGAATGGGGTGCAGGTTCTACTCTTCATTGTATAATGAAATATGTCTATAACAACAAGGTTTATACAATCAAGCCTTGCCCTAAACCCGAAAGCTATTTGCACCCTGAGAAAGATAATTAAATTCTTTTGAAAACATTGATACCATCTACACAAGTAGAATCCGTGCAAGAGAAAGAAAAAGAAAAGCATATTGAAAAGGTCACAAAGTTATTGGAAGGTGATTGGGGTTCCTTATACTTTACACCTACATTCATGGGTGAATACAAGATCATAACAAAAAAGTTTGAAAAGGGAAAAGAACCAACAGTAATGTCTTGACACAAAATTTGAAAGAATCCACTTCAACAAATTTAAAAGAAACAAATTACACAAATTTTTTTGATGAAGTTGATTATGAACTGTTAAACAAGCACATGACAACTAAAAGTGGGGGTGAATCAATTGTCACAAAATTCAAGTTTAAGACTTCAACACTTATCAATTCCACAACCACACTATTCTGTTATTAAGTAAGAGCATGAAACACAAATAACAGAAAGTAAATCAACACAATGAACACCAAATTTTTACGTGGAAAGCCCAATAAGGGAAAAACCATGGTGAGTGTTAACTCACAATATAAAGAGATTAAATAAAACTGAATACAGAGGCTCATTGCCAAGGGCTCACTGCCCAGAAGAGGACTCATTGTCCAAGTACAAAGGCTTATTGCCTATAGAAAGGACTCACTTTTCAATAGGGAGTTTCACTTCCTACAGAAAAATTTATACAAGTTGTGCCATACAGCCAGAATGATTTGAAAAGATGCACCTATCAAGTGTTGATGCAGTTCAGGTGATGCTTAATATACAAACTTAACACATTTCATCTTTTTCGCACTTCTTCACTTTAGCATTCACAACTCAATCATTTGTCTATATTTTTTTCAAAACCGTTCAATATATACATATATACTTGATCTTCACCGCAAGCATCAATTAGGTTAGCCTAATTAGATGCACTTCTTATTCACCAAAAAAATCAACTGTCAGCTCCAATCATTCACAAAATATTTCCAAAAACAATTCAAACCTTCAACACATTACATCATGTCGGCATAGACCAAAAATAGGTCACACATATGTCCACATACCATATAACAATTAACTCAAGAAGTCAGACAAGAATAGACTTCAAAGCAAAAAGGAAACCAACAGAATAATGCCACTACATTGTACGAGCACCATAGCACATAATAATCTGATCATGCATTCCTTCAACAATCATAAACAATCTCCCAAAACTACAACCAATAATTGTCAATTGCAGAGAAATGCAGACTAGAATACCAGAGAGTGCACCAAAAATACTGGATCCACCATTGGAGGAGATAAACCAGTTGTGCACACCGTATTAGGGTACCAAACCAAGTTTCCAACATGGTGACATCAATGACAACACATAGACAAAGTTCTCCATTCTTCCAACATGAACAACCACCGAATCCAAAAGAAATGAAAAAGATTTATGGAAGAAGTTATGAACTTTTGAAACTTTGTTATAGTGGAAAAGGATATGGTGCTAGAGAACAAGGTATTTGTGTCCCTATAGAGCCTAACACATAAGAAACAACTAGTGGTCTTGGTTATTTTCTTTTGAAAGAAACAAAACCATAAAAAAATCCTCCACTCAATACCAACACTATTACAAAATATTCTTCTAAGACAACTTTAACTTTGGTGCATCCTGAATTAATAGATACTACATGTGGGAATATCTCATTAGATATGCATCAAATTGATATTTTGCCTCATTATAATCAATAACATTAGCTGCTGCTCCTTGTCATGTGGTAGTTGTAGTATCATAGCATATTCACTACCATGCATGAGGGTATAAAATTGGCTTTACACAATCATATTTCCCTTTTGCAAGGAGCAACATATCATCATCCATTTTTGGCTCACCTTTTGCCCTTGGGGGTTAAGGGGTTAGGTAGCTTTGTTTTAGTATGACACTTATCGTTTTCTCTTTTGGCTAGTTGACCACCTTCCATGTATATATAAGAGAAAGCTTGGGATGTGGATGGCATGCCTTGAGTTGGCTCGCATGTGACATACTTTCTTATCTTTAGCATTGTATTTTGGGGGCAACCCCTCTTCATGAAACTTCATTTGGAAACATGTGCTCGACATAGGGTTTTCCAAATAAGCTCCCATGTCTTCTTTATTGTTTAGTATTTATCATTTGCCACTTTAAAGTAATTGCTCACAACATAGTGTTAGCAATTTCTTTAAAGTGGGGGAACACATTGGAATTATCATTTTGAAAATTTGACTATATCCTTATGTTTCATAGTGTGGTCTTCTTACTTCACATGATGTATTCTACTTGGTGGTGCCATTGGGTTTGATGTCCCCCAAGAGTACGACCTTTCTTGGCATACCACTTTCCTCTTAGTGATGATGATACACATTGCATTCCCTAAGTTGCAAATCTTTTATCCTAGACTTGTCCTCTCTTGGAGACATTAGGCATGATGTTCCCTAAGAGGAGACCTTACATGAACTAATCAAAACCCTTTTGAACATGTCTTATCCTATTTGTATTTTGTTCACAAGTTTTTAGCATAACACAACTTGCTAAGCCTTATGAAGCTTGAAGTTCATATTTTGTGGTGCATTATTAAAGTTATCAGAGGTATAACTTTGGCATGGCATGAGAGCCTAACAAGATTCTCTCATTTGCCACCCTTGGGTGCTCACCTAGTGGACACCGGATTTCACTAGCCCATGTGAGTGTGCAAGTTTGTTTGCATAGTGGACAATGAGTTCCACTTCTAAACATTTTTTTGACAAACAGCTAAGGCATGATCCACATCGAGTTAGACAGTCGAGGCTTGATCCACCCCTTTTTTTTTTTCTTTCTTTTAGTCTTTGACATTGTATGTTTGTGTATCTTGTCTTGATGTTGCATGTCATACATCTTGTGTGTGTCCCTTTGTGCTTATGTTAGTTTTCCATAGGATCTTAATTCTGGGGGCTTGACCACCTCCTTGATCTTTGTCATCCTACTCACTAACATTAGTGCACTTGAACCCCTCTTGATGTGTGTTTGTCTACTTTAGTCTAAGTTTGTGCTTGTGCTCATCCTCTCACTAAAGTGGGGGCTAAATGTAGTGTAGAAGAATGTACCCTTTTACAATTTCTCACTTGTTCGGGACCTCCTAATTAAAATGAACTTAATAATGCCTTAATTTAGTGTTGAAAAATATACTCCTTTACATTTTCACACTTGTTTGGGCCCTTTTAATTAAATTGAGCTTAATTATGCCTTAATAAGCCCTATTTTACATCTATAAGCCTAATAAGTTACATTTTCCAAAGGGGAAACCTAACAATAATTAATGCCAATACATAACACTTCACATTGAGCAATGTGTGTTCCAGGAATTGGGCCTGGGACCTATTCGCCCATGGGAAAATGGGTCCTCCCTAAAACCATGAACCCATTTTTAAATCATGTTTTGGCGATAATTTTATCATCCCAAATTCATATTTCAAAGGTCAGTTTGTAATGTTTAATTTTCAGGAAATTAAGGATAAATGTCTATAAATACAAGGTTATTTTATCAATTCAAAAACATCTAGCAAGAGGTGAACTTAACAAGAGCCAATATTATTATCAAGAGCATTCAAGAGTAGATTTATCAAGGATTTATTGCAACATTTAAAATCTCTTCATCATTTGTAGCTTCTGGATTTGATTGTGTCAAAAGATTTTGCATCAACGTTTCGGATCACACTTTGTGATCCATCATTTTCTTCTCATCTCTCTCATCCTGATGATGGATCACAGAGTGTGATCCGAAACATTGATGCAAAATCTTTTGACACAATCAAATCCAGAAGCTACAAAGATAAATGATATGGATTGTGGAAACTTATTATCATTAATCTCTTCATCATGTCAAAGTCTTCTTGCATCATGCATGATTTTGGAGCTAACATTGTGATGTAGGTTTCATGACCAAGTTCAAGCAATTCAAGCATATTCAAGTATTGAGATCCACATCCATTGAAGTCATCTCATGCAAGTTGCAGACTTCCTAAGATCTCCATTATCAAGGTTTCATTCAAGGGTTTGTTGAGTGGTAACATAGATTTTTTCATTCTTCATTCCCTCTTTCATTTCATTATTTCAATTCAAGGTTTGATTACCAAAATGGGGTTTGACCAAGGCAAACCCCTATTCACCCAAAACATACATTTTTATCTCTTGTATGTGTGATTGCAGAATTAGGTTGAAGAATACTTGAAGGCTTTTTGAAGAGCAAGATTTACAAAGTTGTCAAAGTTGTTGTCAAATCCCATAATCTAACCTACAGATCGGATTTCTAACTTTTCAACACTGAAACCTAGACTTTCAAAAGCTTTAAATATGCACCAGAGGCTCCCAAAATATTGTTGCAATCCCTGTACTTGGACACATTCACCCCTAGGTGAATGAGTCCTAGATCAACTTTTGAAAAACACTTTTGGTGATTGGTACACATGTTCCTTGCCTTCTCAGATCTGCATTTTGTTTTCTGGTTCTTCAAATATTGAGTTTAATATTTTTGTTTAAAGTGTTATATTGCATTTTAGTGTTGAATTGCTATTTTTAGTTTTTCTCCCCAAAGTGTTGTTTGACCTTGACTCCCATCCTTCAGTCATAAGGAAATCTGAAGATTCTCACTTTTGGGTTGATTCACCTAAGGGTTGATAGTCAATTCATTGTGTGGATCTCATTTCCTAATGAAATAGTGGAAGATAGGTCCATCATAACCCCATATTTCTATATTCCTATTAATAAACCTATTTTCACTCATTTCAAAAATAAATAAAACCCATAATTCAATTGTTACCCTCCACAACCACTACCATAGTTGTAGGCATCACACCCACAATTTCCACCACAACAAGACATCTTCACCACAACAACAACCAATAAAACCAAACAAAAATATGTAATACCACAAATCATAGGTCACAAGGTCAGGTGGTCAACTAGAGTGGAAGAATCACTATTTAGAGCGAACAAAGCTAGCCAAAGGCTGAAAGATCCGTAGACCCATCCACTCCTCTTGGCTTGTCACCATTTGATCGACTGTGAGCACACACAATACCAACCTGACCAACTAGAGTGGAAGAATCACTATTTAGAGTGCACAAAGTTGTCCAAAGGCTGAAAGATCTGTAGACCCTTCCACTTCTCTCAGTTTGTCAGCATTTGACCGACTGTGAGCACACACAATACCAACATTCACTCGACCACTACTATGAATGTTTGGAGAACTCTCTATATTTTGTCTAGTACATCAATTGTTTGGAGAAGATGATCTGCGAAAACTGTGAGGAGAAACACAAGCCGCAGCTAAAACGTGAGCTCACCTCTCCTAGCTAAAACCATAACATATTTCAAACATCATAATTCAACACACATATTTCGCTAGCATGACTGCTCTTAAACTAAGAAAAATCTCAAGGAACACAACATCACACCAACTACATCCACCAACTGAAACAAACAATGTATAGTATGAAATGTATTTATACACATTGTAGGTGGTGAAGACATTGAAATCAATGATAGTAGTTGGCAAGTAATGTATTAAAAGAAAATAAAATATTTGAAAAGAAAACCAAATCACTTATTTACTGCAAGAATGATCTGCATTTACTTAGTTACAGTATATGTATAAGATGGATTTGATTTGCATTTACTCACTCCAATAATAGTATGATTTAAATATTATGTTTCTAGAGAATGAAATGTGAACAACACGACACCAAAGAAACATAAAACAAACAACCTCATGCAAATTTGTTAACAACAAGTTGTTTTAAAACCCACAACTGTCAAATGGTATCACAACATGAGACATGTTTTCTGAAGATTTGTGGACTAGAAAGTCCACTTATAAAACAACCTATTGAATAATTAAGGTTACACCAATTTGGTAAGCCCTCTGATTAGTTATGTAATAGTGAAAATTTAGGAGGTTAACCCCTAAGCGCACCAAACTCTTGAGTCTAGTTCTTTTACTTGAATGTAGTTCTCAATATACATTCTTGAACACTTGTTTGTTATATCACTTGGCCAAAATGTAATCCTTGTCTCTTAATTTATAAGAAACCTAACTTATGTACATACAATATTATAAATTATTCCCACTAGCATTTTCACCTAAAATAGGTTCAAGAATTACACCGATAGACTTTTTCCACTAAGATAAATCTAGATTTTTCCTTTACAGAAATTGGGTATTATTTGATTTTGTCTTTTTTGAAAATTTCACATGATATTTTGGATGATTTTGTAAGAGATGGCACATAATGCTTTGATACCATGTAAGAGGTGAAAATTGGCTCAATACCCAAGACAACCCGCAAAAACAATGAAAACCTTCTACAAGAGAGTATGCAAGAATTTGAGTATGCTTGACATTAAGACCTATCAAAATGATGATGAGGTATGAAGTATGTTACAAAGTGTACAATGACCTTCCTTATATAGGAAAGGTTGAGAATAAGATTGAACATGATTGTGACATGTGTTTTAATCCTATGACATGAGATGACTAACAAACTAACTACCTAGGAAATGGTGCATTAAAACAAGATAAGATAAGTTCTAGAAAAGACAACTAAGACTTCTAGAAAGAATCTTATATCCTAAGTAAAATTAATCATGTGAATAAGTCCTCTAATCACCTAATGAGAAAAATTATTAAGTACAAGACTTTAATTCACACCAACACCCCCCCTTAAGTGCAACTTAGGGAGAATATTAGCATACAAATGATGCAAAAAGATGCAAAGATGGGTCCCGGGTGCTAGGCCATGTTAGGTACCCATATGAAAATACAAATGAAATATCTTACAACTAAAGAAAAGGAGAAAACCCGATGGGAAACAAATCCTCCCCAAAAGAGAGAAAATAAAAAAATCATGTGAGGAAGGATGGAGGACTCCATGATACCCCCCAAGTACACCATTTTTCACATAGATATATTACAAATGTCTCTCCATAAGAGGGAAAGAGAGAGACTATGTATCCCCCCCATAATGTATAATCACCTACAAAAATGGTAAGTTCTTGAAGACAAAACATGATCCAGTGTCGACAAACAACTTGTCTCCCTTTTGGAGGAAACAAAACCAAGTATAGATGCAAGAATGCTTCCCACTCCAGATAGGAATTGAAGGAAGGATGAATATGTATGACAATGATGTCTCTGAAATCTTCTCATGTGTCTCCTTGGCCACTAAAGATGAAGATTCCACAATCAAATTAGGTACATACCTAATCAAAGAAGGTGAAAAATTAGGACTATGTGGAAAATGATGTTGAACAAGATCTAAAGAAAAAGATGGCTTGACAACAGTTGTGCAATGGTTGTCATAAAAAAGGAGAGATAACCCCTCAAATGTGTCCACCAAATCTAAAATGTGAGACTCCACAAACAAGGATGTAATGTTTGATACATAGAAATCCCAATAAGGAAGGCAATGAGATACTTGTTGTAATGAATCATTGGATGTGCTCAATGAATCACCAACACAAGATGAATGGTTTTGATGAACAAGAATGAAGGGAGCCTCAATCAATGACTCTGCACAAGGAATTACTAAATGTGAAGGTACATCAATTGTCTCTTATGGAGAAGAAGGAGCATATGAAGAACCCTTGTCATCCTCTTCGAAAGATTCAAAGTATTCCAAATATTCAAACTCCTACATAGTAGCATAGTTGTAGTGTATCCGGTTTGAAAAAAGAAGAGGTACAAGAAAGTCTGAAATAGGATCATCTGGGAATGGTTGAGTATTAGGATCTCCATGTATCTCTCAAATTTTAGTCCAAAGAGTATGAGGACACTCAAAATGATCAATACCATTCAAAGTGGCATCAGTAATATGCATAGCAACAACTCCTAAGACATGATCCCTTTTGCAATTCCAAGAAAATTTCTTACTATCAATACAAGGAGGGGGAACAAGATTATATAAATGGGGCAACAAATGAAGCCATTTGAGATGTTTTATGATGCCATATCTCCATTGTTTATAGTTTCCCATTTTCAACATAATCAGAGAAGGATGAAATGAAAAACCTATAATGAACTATGAAAGAGTCTCCAAGATTACAGAGACATTAAACTTCAATAGCAATTAGAAACTCCCAAATATGATGTGCAACTAAAAATGAAGCCTCCCAATACAAATAAACCTTCTCCAAGTTGTAATATGTCCAAGTTATCAAGTAAATGCCTCAAATTACAAAAACTCAATAGAACGTACCTAGGGATGAATCTAAAAAAGTAAATGGACAAAATGAAAGAGATTTTAATCACCTTCGCAATGCCATTGGAATCTCCAAAATTTGACAACCTGGTGAAAAGATACGAGCTCGAGAGTCCAAATGGAAGCACTAAATTTAGTTGGATATAATTTGTACCTACAAAAAAATCTAGAAAAATGGACTACACCACTGTGAAGTACACAAAACCAACTTTCCGTCAATATCTCATTTATAGAATTTTGATACCGTGGAGAAAAGTTATGGCTCAAAATGAAAAAAATAGCTGTATTAGGGCACTTGAGGGTATAAATAAGGCTAAATAGGGGAAAAATTTGAGCTCTTGGGTGCTTTCCCTTGATTGCTCATGTGACCATAGGTTGATGGGGGGAAAAATAAAAGCATTACCAAGGAAACAACTATGGAGCTAAGCCTAGCAGTGATGAGGCGATGCCACTTCTAGAGCCATTGGTCATAGCGGAGCTCTGTGTGATTGGGGGCTTAGAGTGAAAGGGAGCCAACGAGAAAAAGGTTGACATCGAATGATTGAGTAAAATGAAAAATGAAGATTTTGATGGCTCGGGGAGTTGAAAAAGACTGTCACGTTCGACAAGAAGACAATACGGGCCCTTGTAAATTTTAAATGCTACAAACAAAAAAAAACCATAGAAAATAATATGGACCCCACATAATATATTAATTTTGTCCAAATATTTTATAAAGCCCTCAAATAATATTTTTCCCTAATTTTTTTTAAAATCCCGATAAATATATTAGACAAGATCATGCCAAGTGTCTTAATCCTATCACATGAGACAACTAAGTCCCCTAATCACCTAGTGAGAAAAATTATTAGGTACAAGACTTTAATTCACACCAACATATTTTAATAATGGTAGTTGATTTACCAGTAGCTAATACTTGTTTTTCGAAAACTAAGCAATGGTTTAACGGTGAGTAAATCTGGCTTTTAGGCATGAGACAAATTTACCGAACAATTTTAGACTTGCAAGTCCACAATAAAGCCTATCGGCTAAATAGATTAACCCAAGTGAAATTTTCATATAGACTAAGAACTTGATTTTGGTAGTCATTGTGTTGAGTTCCCAAGTAGGTAACTAGAGAGTAGTTTTGTGAAAGAAACTTGTCTAGAGTATGGTTGGTGTTTGAATAATTTCTCAAGACATTTTCATGCTTGTTTGTTTGTTGTTAGTGGTCAATATGTGGAATGTTTAAGTACCTCTTTAGTTGTAGGACATTTAGGAAGATTTTTTGGTGTCACTTAATAAAATAATAAAATACAAGTAAAATCAACAAGAAAAATGTAATTTGAACACATTAGAAAGATGACAAAATAAATATTTGGTGAGTATAGAATAAAGATAAAGTACTTATGAACTAAAGAGTTAATTTTAAATGTGAAGGGCTCTTTAATTTATTTATAAGAATAGATTTAATTAAAGTATTAGGTAATTGGAGTTGAGATTGTACAAGAATTGTGTATTGAAAGAGAGGAATAATTAAGAAAATCATGTTTGGAAATGGTTGTAGAGGATTGAGAAAGGTTGCAAAAGGCTATAGAAATTACTGGAGGAGGTCTTAGACAAATGCAAAGCTTTTTAGAAGTTTTTAGATGGTTGTTTTTTAGATTCTCACACTAGTGTTCCTTGGGGTGAGCTTTTGTCTAAATGGCATATTTTGTGTATTGCATGTAGATGATAGTGTTTGATGCTAGAGACTACTTGTATCTTTCTCTACTTATCAATCATGTTATTATTGCTTGTATAAGTAATTGTAAAGAACATGTATTGTAAGGAAACAAAGATTTGGGTCTCATGTTTAGGAATTTGCATTAGTCAAGCTATTGCTTTGCATGTTTTAGTTTGAAGTATTATTAGAGTTGGAAATGTCTAGACTTGGAAGTGTAGGTGTTTGCGACAATGGTGGTGTGTGCAAGTATAATAATTATTGAAAAACCATTAGGGTTAAGTTTTAGAAAAGGATGACCATTAGATATAGGAAAAATAAAATTCAAATTATTGGGGGTCATAGCATTTTCACTAGTGTCCATGATGACACAAGGATGCATGTAGGGATGGAATAGGGTGTCAAAATTAGGAGAGATCATGCTTTAGTGAAATTATGTGTTTTTAGATGTTTTGGACTTGAGAATGATAAAAAGAGGTCAAAGACATGTTTATCGATTATGAATGTCAAAAAAAATTCAAAACATAAAGAGACAAGTACAAAGTATGCAACTTTGACTTTAAAGTAAGAAACAAATTCAAAGGCCTCATGTTACTTTACCAAAGTGAGGAATAATAAAATGTGTAAAAAATGAAAAAATAACTTCCTTAACAAATCAATTGTTCCATGAATTAAAAAAAAATTCTATAATAAACATTTATTTTATTCTATATGAATAAAATATCTAAAATAAACTTTGAGTCTAGTTCTTTTACACAAATGTAGTTCTCAATATGCATTCTTGAACACTTTGATGGAACCCTCAAAAAATTTATTGTTCCATCTTAAACCCTTATTACATTTAGGGTTGTTATCTTGAGGGTTTAAGGTTTTATTCATTATAAATACTCATAGGGTTCTGTTTGGTCATTGACCCCTTATTACCCGTTTCCAGTCATTTTTTAAATATCTCATGTCATTCACTATCATCTGGTAACCGCTCCCTTGAAGCCTAGGTCCGGGTCTTTTATTTTCTAAAGATCAGGTAAGTGATATTTTGGCTTTTATATCCTTCGTATTTCACCATTTGAAAAGTATTAAGCCTATTACTCTCATGTCATCCTAATGAATTCCCCTCTTTTAGAACAACTTATGAGCATGTGCCTGAAAATTTTTCCACTTAAGTCCCAATGGCCCTCATAGTTGTATCACTCATCACTGATTTATTCATAGGTTTACACCTTGAATTAGCAACGAGCGATGGAATGATGCCTTCCTTTGATGTCGCTCATCGCTAATGGCTTTTGAGCCTTCAAATTTGTAATAGTGACGAGTGATGCTTTTAGCCTTGTGTTCTTATTGCTCATCGTAGATGGCCATTGAAAAGATAAACTTGAATTAGCAATGAGCAATATTATG
>VDFB02193867.1:381675660-381846629 GCA_007258455.2 Sequoia sempervirens | reverse complement strand
CCTTTTACACTTTCTTGTGACTACTGCCTTTCTTGGCTGACCTGAACGAGCTTGAATTTCATCTAATAGCTCTATGAGAGAGCTCACTTGAGGGTTATCTTTCTCTTTCTATACGAGGTGAGCTTCTTGATCCATAGCTTCTGTGACTTCACTTCCTGATTTGCTTGGTCTGTAGCCGCGGCTAAGACAATTTCTAAGGTCCCTTTTCTTACTTTCTATGCTTATATTTGCTATTTATGTGTTCCTTATTTTCACTGGCCGCCATGAGATATCACTCTAAAATTGAAGTTGAGAGCTCCAATGGTTGACCGCACCATACTCATAGATAAAATGAATTTCTTTACAAGTTTCAAGACTCAACCCAAGGGAAAAAGTGTACACTCAGCATTCTGAAATAAAACACCATATGGGTGTTCATTAATTTGAAGAAAACACTGTATCTTGTCTTTCCTATAGCAGCACGATATGGGTATTTGTATTTTTGAAGAAAATGTATCTATTATGTGATTTCTCCTATGGAGCTCGACCACCATTATTTTGCATGAGCTCCTGTTACTCTCTTAACAAACCCTCACATGGGTATTTCCTGCAAATTATAGAAAAATATTTATCACTGAAATATTTCTCATTTATGTATTTTGAGTTCAGACCCTTATGTGGGTACTCCATTCTCTGAATGAAAATGCTTATTTCTGCATTCTTCTGATTGTGTTTGGCATTAATGGAAAGACCTATTGAAACTTTGAATATTCCCTCACATACTTCTGGAAACCTTTATAAAATGTGTGAAGTTAGCTCAAAAGATGAAACAGGCTCCTTGTATCTACATTTTTTTCTATAAAACCCCTGTAGTTGCATGATTATTGCATCTCTGGAACTTGGTCCACTTCTCGTTGTTTGTTCAATATGCTGCAAGATGCTTTAGCAGAGCTATATGTATTATGTTGCAGGAAGTTAAAGAGTTTGTTGTTTCTGATAATATTATGTTGATGAAGCATATGTATGCCTGTTTACTATCACGTTATGAGCATGAAAACTTGCCTGAATAGTATGAATAAAAGTGACCAAACTCTATATGGCAGCAAAGATGCAATTGATTTGACAGTATTTAAAACTTGCATTTTAGTTTAATTGAATCTATCAGGTTCATTGTTCACCTGTATTTTTCATAAAAATATCCACCTGATTGTTATGAATGCATAGTTGGTTTACTAGCTCGACAAATAACTATGCTTAACTCTTTCAGTTATATATCACTCCTTTTGATGAATATGATGATGTAATATTTAAATCAGCCCACTTGTAATGAATAGGGCAGCATGTCAAGCTCTACCCTTGTGGGAGCCCGTTTTTCTCCACATGCTTGGTCTTCGAATAATGATCACTTCAAGGATTCTTTTACTCTATAATTCTACATTAAGAAAAACAAACAATGTTAGTATAAAAACAGGAATATGATGACTATGCTGGTATTTCTTCTTTAGCTCATCACTCTTAAGTGTACTCTATTTAATTGTTTTAGGTATGATTGATAGTAGGGATGCATTATTGTTGGTGATTCATGTTGGTATCTTCATAATAGGAGCCTCTAACATCTCCCTCCTTCTCTTATAGGCTGACATAGCTCAAGAATACAAAGGTGCACCATTTAGTGTCAACCATCATCCAAAACGGGCAATGATGATTATGTTGTTGACTTATGTGATTTATTCTTTCACATATTCCATTGTGTAGTGTACTATTAATGATGCATCGCGGATACTACTATCCACAAATTTCAGGTGATATTTGATTTCATTCTTTATGCTTTTCATTCGAAAAAAAATGCATTTCAATGCAATGTTGTAATATCATTTGGATTCTTGCAATCAAATGAAGCTATGTAAATATGAATCTTTTCATGAAATAAAGGAAAGCATTTTAAAAAATGCTCTATTTTTTAAATGCTCAATTCTGTACTTCATTTAATTCTGGAACATTTGAATAGCACACTGAAAATCAGTTATGTATTCTTAATGGACAACTGTCACTTAATGAATACGGAACATGATGCAAACAAAACTTAAACATAATCTGCAATTTCACCTTAAGATATAATAATGTTTAGCCAGCTTCACCAATTGAGCTGTGGCAAAAAATTGGTAACATCTACCTCACAGGAGTTGAGCGAAGAAGACCTTGAGGGGCCCTCTTCCTTAACTCTTGTCATAGGAGAGTCAAAAGGTGCTCCCTTGGCTATCCCACCCTTGCAGGCTCATTCTCCCTCCCCTTATAATGATCTATATTGGGAGAACAATGAACTCTTGGTTGATGAGGACTAGGGGTGCCTCTTCTTTATCTATAGATTAGATTTGTGTGTGTTGTGCTCCCCCGTGCTTGTTCTTATGTGTTCTTGAAGGACCCTTCTCACTCTTGTAGGTGCTTGGATACAAGAGTGTTTTGTGTCATAAACTTCTATTTGTTACATCATTCTTAATCTATTGTGCCTTGATTTTTGACAATTGGGTACGATGCAAAGTGTTGGGGGAATTTAGGCCTCCCTTCCATGTTGACCCAATTTTATTTTATTTTTTTGTTTTCACGTGCCCTTCTTCATGATTTGATATAGTAGGGGGTTGATGACAGTTCATTTATATATTATATATTACACCTATCTATCTATATTTATGAGCAACTCTGACCCCAAATTATCAGATCCCCTTGTCTCTTGTTCGTTATGTCGTTGTTTGTCCTTTCTTTTTATCTTTCTCTTCTTTGCTTGCTTTTTGATGTTGTGGTGCTTATGTGTTGTCCCTGCATGTGTGACAACATTACCACAATTACATCTCTCGTCATGTTCCATAGGCTAAAACATCACTTTTATTCTTTCTTTTCTCCTTAGGATGTCACATGCCTCTAAGTTTAGCATGCACCATCCTAAGGGGTACTATCATACTAATTTTATTTTCAAAAACGTGCATTCGATGGCCAATGAATCCCTCGCTAAAAATCCTTTATTTTCAAAAAATCGCATTCTTCAACAAGGATCCCTAGCAGAATCTTTTTGTCATCACGAATTTGTAAGATAGAATTTAAAAAAATTCCTTCGAGAAGGGAGCACTTCTTTTTGAGGAAGAAGTCTAAAAACTTTCCCTTGTGAAGGGAGTATTATTTCTTTCAAATTCCTTGATGAAATAAATCTTTCAAAAGGATTCCTTGATGCTAGAATCATTGGAAAAAAATGTTATTGCTTTTCAAATAGAGTGTCCCTTGGTGGACCCCTTTTCTTTTGAAGGGTTCCTGAGGGATCCCTTTGAAAGCTCCTCCTTTAGTTGTTGATTGTCTTCTTGACTGTTTGTCTGCCTATGTGGATTTTTTCTATCTAACATTTTTTTCTATGGATTAACATGTTGCTTTACAGGAGCACCAGTGAAGCTTCTTTTCAATCAACCTTGCAGGACCAAGCACCTGTAAGGGCCCACTAGACTTTGTGGAGCCTCTCACATCAAGCTTCCTTTAGGACCAAGCACCTAAGGCGCCTCCTTTGCAAGTTTGAGGACCTGTAAAGCACTTTCATCCTGCGAGATCTCTTTCTTTGAATCTGTAGGACCAAGCACCTCTAGAGCCTTTTGTTCACCTTCCATGGGTTTGAGGGCCCATGACAAATTTGTTCAAATCTCCTCAGGACTGAGTACCTATGGGGCCATCTCCTCTTTTTGTGCTTTTGGGTGTGTCAGATTACGGTCTGCTTCCTTGATAGTTTAGGTATACTTTCTTTAAACTCTTTTAATCTACTTTACCTCACATTTGGTAGCACCTAGGCTTGCTAAATTGGGGGAAAAATGTAATGGCATGAATTTTCATCCCTTGCAAATTCCCCATTTACACCCCTTACCTTAGAAAAATCAAATCGACGATGCTATTTGATGTCCTTCATTTGCTCTCCATCCATTTGGAGTTGTATGTAGTGTCGATGGGGGAATTTCTGTCGAGGACGTGAGTGCAGTGTGTAGATGTCTACACGGTGCATTGTCATCCTAATAGGATTCCTGCCTCTAGAATTCGTAGAGGCGTTACAATTCTCCATTGGTGTCAAAGTGTAACTTCTCTGCTCACTTGACCAACCTTGAATGACTCCTTTGGCCTCCCTTTCATCTTCAAAACACTATCTCATTCATTCAATTCTTCTTCTTCATAGTTCTTGAGACTTCACTTGATCCTCTTCATAATTCTTCATACCTCACTTTATTCACAACATTTTGTACCATCATTGGAGCTACAACTTGGTGTCTTGCAAGACTACTTTCTTCGTTGTTGCGGCAACGTTGACTCTACAAAGCTTGCAAACTCACTCCTCTCATTTTCCTTGAGATCATGTGATTGAAGGTGATATCTTTCTATCTCTCATTTTACTTAGCATTGTTGTTTGTTTACATATCATATTGTTGTTAGCTTTGCTTGTTATTCTACCTTTCAGTGCTTTCTTTATCATATTTCTCCTATCGTTGCTATATTGGCTATCTGTGGAGGTGGGAACACCAAAGCAGGGGACTGATTGCGACAATTCTCTTAAAACAATCCCAACATTTTTCCTCTTTTTTGTGTGTAGGTTCATGTTGAAGTGAAGAGCTTGAGATAATTAACTTGTGGGTAGGAAGGTGTGTGTTCCTCATCCTCTTTTTTCATTTCATGATTCAAGTAGTTGAAGTATTCTTCTTGTTGTTTTGTTGTTTAGTAGCTTTTACCTTGTATATTCACATCAAACCTTATCTTTTAAGCAAATTAGTAGGTTCTTTATAGATTTTGGTTGTGTTTCGCACTTTCTATCTGTACGGACACCAACACCCCATTGATATGCCAACACACCATGTTGTTCGCCATGTCTCGCGCTTCCATCCTCTAGTAGAGAGTTGTCTAAGGTACAATCTAGGTTTTGGAAACCTACTCTCTTAACCACCTAAAACTCTTAGGTCAATAGAAAGACATCAATACTGAGAGTGCTCTTCTTTCTCTACCTTAAAAACTTCACAATTTCCTAAACCTTTCATTTAGCTTGAGGTAGATTAGGGAATCCTGTCGTTTGAGGCCCTCCCGTGACCTAGGGTCTTGAGCAGTCAATCCCCCTCCTCTACAATTATATTATGCTTAAAATTTTAAACCAAACTATAATATAGGTATCATAATTATTATATGCTATATAACCGGCCTTTGTTATAAATTTTACATACTAATTTGATTTATTAAGGTAGTTTCTTATCAACCATTCATATACATATTGAATTTAATTAAATAACATAACATCTAATAATTCATTATTCTTATTTTAGTTAATAAATTGATAGTATAAATATGAGGAGCATTATAAAACAATTATGATCAATTTATTTCAAATCATTACATTCACATATCATTACAACACTTTGTGCAAAATGAATGATTATATTATTTATATCCCTACAAAATATCGATAAGAATTTGTTTCACTTTGTAATATCTCTCTTGTTTATGGTTCACTCATTTTATCTAGCTTCTATGCACCTGAATTACTTGGTCAATATTTTTTCTTGGAATTTCATGGCTAGGGTTTATTCTTCTTGTTCTTTGACACTTTTCATGCCACATGGTTTGCAATATCATCCGTGTACAAATTACTTAACATTCTGTCAAGGAGATCTCTTTCCACTCAAGTGGGCAACTCTTTTTTCATCCTCTTACTTTCTTCATATTCTTTTCTAATTATGCAATGCCATTAGTTTTGTTTAGATAAACTTGACTAAACATGCTTTATTAACACATAGTGTTCCCTTAGCAAGCGATTTTGTGATTCTTCTCCACTTTACAACCCCACTTGATCTACTTCTAATAATCCCAACCAACAATAATCATAGTGTAGAAATTAATAAAACAATTTAAACTACACATACACATAATTTTTAAATAAAAATAATTTATTTATATTTATTAAAAATTATAAGATTTTTAACATATACTTAAAATATCATTTTCTTATAAAATATAATTTAAGAGAAACTTAAGCTATTTTCTACCATAAAAATATCCAAATACAATCATCCAACCATAAGCTTTGATCTTACCTACAATTGTTATGGTGGGGAGGACCACTCTAGCTAAAAATATCCTCCCAAATATTTATAGAAATAATGGCTCAAGAGCATCCCATGATAAATATAATATACCCTTTAAATATAGGTCCGGATCTCTAGTATGTATTACATGTAGGATGTTAATAATTATCTCTTCTCGGGGTGAGGAATAAAACAAGATTGACTTGACAGGTGACAACAATTTGGTTGAGAGCCAAAGGAATCCATTACTCTTTCAAACATGTGCTTTAATTATTACACTTTTGTCCGTTTCATTTTGAGAATTCAAGAAAACATGTAAAACTTTGGTTTTTTATACTTTTTTCATTAAATGAGTGTTATGAGTGTAACACTTTTTTTTAAGGACTTAGAGTACATGTCTTTTCTACTTGCAAACTTTTATTAGTGGAGAAATTAAGAGTGAAAGGGAAGGCATTTTGGTGAAAAGGAGGAAAAGGCATGAAGTATGGGTCCACTTAAATGAAAGGGTACAAAGCATGGTGGAAAACATTATGATTAAAAAAAATGGGCAATAGACCTAAAAACTTACCACTTTTTAATCCAACAATAAAAGGCATTGTTTTTGTTACTTGATCATGTATGATATTAGTTTAAATAAGTTTTTTTTATTTAAAATAATGTTAAAATGAGAATGTTTGTAGAGGTGTAAGAGTCTATTGATATTAAGATAGAATTATACTTAATATATTTATTGACTAAATTTATAAATTAGGAACATGAAGTATATGTTATATTTAATTTTAAAAGGGATATAAAGATAATGTGAAGATGGGTCAATCTTTTTATTTTTCTTAGAATTAATTTTAACAAGTTAATAAATGAAAAAATTGAAATAGTTTTAGAATAGATAGATATAGTAAGCTTATGTTACTTCTAAATCATAATGGTAATAGTTTTTTTTTTAAAATATATAATGGTAACAATTACACAATATTGTCATTTTTTTTGGTAAACTGTCTTTATATATTTTTAAAAATAATGCTATGTTAACTAATGTTCTAAAAATAATAATAAGAAATCTAATTTTTGTCATTAGTAGTAGTAGAGCAATAGCCCTCTAAATTGGCAATAAAAACCTTAACAAATGATTCATATAGTAGTGAATAACCATGAAGTAAAGCATAAAATAATTTTATAAGAGTAATACACGTAATGTAGATACATGGAAACTAGATTATGAAAACCACTTCACTAAGCTAGTGGATAAGTGTCTTTGAGGTAGAAATTTAGTTACATATTCTTCAAGATAAGTTAACTTGTATATGTAGCCCTTGTGGGTTCATATGATGTCATACTCAAAGCTTTGTCAAAATTTTACCTTTAAGAATGTTAAGTGCATGGATGGTTATGGTAAAGAAGTAAATTTTTGTGTACTCAAAAGACCAATTATCTTAAGTTAGATTTCTACCATATGGCTCAAGAAGGCACAATGTATAAGTTGTAATTGGATGTTCTAAATTGGAATTTATAGAGTTTTGTCCATCAATATTTTGGATCATTTCTCCTCTCTTGCTATTGTATCTCGATGATGGATTATGAACGATTCCACATGTGGAGATACATTTCTAGTGGGAACTATAGTTTTAGTGGTTGAATTTCTAGAATAATACACTCTTGCTCCATGATAATATCTAGGCAACTATTTTTATTCATGTTATATAGACATGCATTTTTTAGTATTGTTTCAATTTATTTTTAATGATAACCAAGTACATTTATTAGAGTTTGGGTAGTATTATTTCAATGTATTTTACAATAATATCAAGGAAAGATAAATCTAAATGGCACATCTCACATGATTAGACAATTTAATTGGACAATTCAAAAATTCAAAAAAAATTTTTTAGTTGTGTAGGGTCCATATAGAAAAGAATACCTAACACATGTCCAAAGTTACATTGAAGTTTGGCATGGTAATAGAGAGCATGATGGAGCTAAAGCATGTGTGAAAAGAGATCTTACCATGGAGCAACTAAAATTTATGGATGCAGTGTGATTTAAAGATGCATGTGTGGCTGTGAATAGGTGTAATGTAAAATTGTCTATATGATCTCGTAAAAACTCAAAAGTTTGAAAATTCAATTGGATAGTTGAAGAAAAAGAAATTTGGCATTGA
This sequence comes from Sequoia sempervirens, assembly GCA_007258455.2. NCBI lineage: Eukaryota > Viridiplantae > Streptophyta > Pinopsida > Cupressales > Cupressaceae > Sequoia > Sequoia sempervirens. The sequence goes on along the minus strand of VDFB02193867.1, from coordinate 381,838,409 downwards.
CATGATTGTAAGACAATTAGTAGATCAACAAAATGACATTCATTTAAGAGCTCAAATGTAATGAAATAGATCATGTGGAGTAAGGAGCTTGTTTATTTTTATCAATTTTATATTGGAAGTGAGTGAGAAGTATGTAAAAATATTAAATGGGTTGAAGAATGAAAACAAAGACCCCTTACACTTATAGAAACATGACATGATTGATATGAAACAAAATTTGAAGAATATAACCAATTAATGTCATTATATGACAGTCATCATGTTTTAGACCTTATACAACAATGTACATGAACAACATCTAGAGTTTCATTAAATCCTTAAATGATCTAGAGCTTATGGCAAACACATTTCTTTTTTTAAATTATAATACCACCTACCTAATTAGTAATTTTTTACAGGAGAATATATGTATGTTAAGTTATTACACCCGAGGGAAACAGCAGCTAGATTATTGGTTCGACAGTGCATTAAAATAAAAGATAAACATATTCTAGAGTAGATACGATAACCATGAGTACCCACAAAAGTTACTCGGTTGATGCTGGCACGCCAGCCATTTACGCTAAAGCAATGACTTGATTGCATTTTACTATGGAAACAAGAAGAGAATTAAAACTGGCCTTTATAATTACAGCATCAAATATTTACTGAAGACATGCATTAAAACCTATTATAAGAGAGTTATGTATATTTTATATGAAAGAATTGTTACCCAATTTTCACCTACTGGCTCAATCAGGGGAAATTATGTTTTAAATTTGGCACGTGGATAAAATGTGGCTCCCAAAAGGGTTGAGCCCAGTGTGCAGGTGTTCTGTTTTCATTGGGAAGGTCTTCATCTAATGCATTTGAGAATTAATGGAGGCATTTTTGCAAGTGACAAATCAGCGATCCGATAATGGCTCTCTACGCTGGGAAGTCTCCTATAGAAGCATGCCTCGACTGTAATTTGGCAAACTCCTCGAAATAAAGTCAGCCGAATTGCCACTGGATGTCTTGGCCGACATATTAAAAGTTATATCTATTTGAGATACTCTAAAGCACCAAGGACATTTCCTACGCCATGAGTTTTATATATCTCTGCTTTTGGGAGAGGTCTACAACAAAGGGTTCATAAGATCAGAGCATCGAGGTATCTCCCAGCCCCAATGAAATGAGTTCCGCAATGTCTTATTTAATCGGGTGGTCTCACCAAATGGGAAGTGGGCATTATCAATGTGAGGTCTTGGCTGCACCGACATGAAGTCTCACCATGGATCGCGCTCACGAGTGCCGGAGTTCGTGCGGTGATGTCCCCATCACCAGCGAAGCCCCGCCAGTTAGTTGCACTCGTGGAAAGCCTGCGGCTTCGACAAGGATGTCTTGCCTGGCGACCAAGCGTCTCATTTCGATGGAGGGTGCTCTGCTATAATGTCCCCGCTATTCTGCTTTTTGGTGATGTCTTGCTGACACATGGGAGTCTCACCAGCGTATGGCGATATCGAAAAGACTCCCGCCAATGTTTCGGTTCTCGAGGCGAGGTGTTGCCGACGGGAAGAGTCTCACCGATGGTTTTAATCTTCTGCGGGTGACTAATGGGAACTCATGGCGACTCCTCCTTCCGAACGCATGTCTTGCCGAAAGTGCATTTTGCCAACGAGGAGCACAATGATATGACTTTTGAGGGACTCCGCTATAATGTCCGGCCGATAGCTTATAGTCTCAAGGAAATCTTTGGACATCGCTGTAACTTTTTCCGCCATGAAGTCTCACCGAGAAGGTTTGTTGCGCCGATAGCCGGAGCATTGTAGCATTGGGGAGACACGACTAGTGTCTCTACCCATGCATTCGTCAACGAATTTTGACCTACCGAAAATATTACGTGGTGTTTGTTCAACCAATCAGAGGAAGCTAAAGGCGAACCAGTGGCAGTTGGACTGATTGACTATTCTTGTGAGGAAGATCAACAGAGCATAAGTGAAATGGATCTACTTTGGTTCAATGGATGATCAGGGCATTGAATTCATTTCAGAGGGTGCCTGATGCTGCTTCTCGAAGGAGGTCAACTTGCAGGAAGATCTGGAACAAGAAGAAAGCCGAAGGGGAAGAGGCCGTGAGTCACAATGACAACTAGGATGTCGGCTAGCAAAAATGGATTGACATTAATGCCATACTTTAGAACGTTCAAATCAGCTCTGATGAAGCTCTCAAGGGTGGACACGGAGGCTAAAGCTAATGATGGTTTCAAAATCTAAGGGCACCTTTGTGGGTGATCCTTCACCGATGTATGGACACGGGGGATGTACATTGAATGCATTAACTTTATTCCAAAAGATCTGAGGGCCGACCCTTCTGTCACCGACTCATGTTTTGTAAACCCTAGGGTAGAGGCCGACACTTCAGAGTTTTGTTGTATATATGGCATTTTTTGCCTCTTTTTGTAAGGGAGTTCTTCTTATGCTTTTCTGAAGTTGTGACTTTTGCAGTCCTCTCTTAGATTAGCAAACTTTTGTAACTCATTTGGAGCATGATATATAGAATTTACCTTGGTTACCATTGATGGTTCAATTTTCCTTCTGGTTCTTGCAAAATATTATGCATTTTCAGGTGATTGATCAAGCTACTTTGTGAAATCTTTCTATTTCCTTATAGCTTTGTCTCATGTTAGCATGCCTTTCTTTGCAAAAGTAGTATTATGTAGGTTACAAATTGTGTTTTACTGAATTGCACATGACCCTTTTGATTTGTGAAAAATTGTTTTTCCTTCTTAAAAGTGTGTGCATGTCAAACCTGTTTGTGAAATACTTATGCATAATCTACATAAACTTGTGTAGTCCCATATCCATCATCAGTATTCTAGTGTATCCTCAGTGTCTCATTGCTCTTGTCAATTTGGTGTATCACCATAGGATTTAGTTTTCATTTTCATGCACTCCTCCCTTTTCCTTACAAAGATCAGTAGTTTAGGTGATACCAAAGGAAGCCGACCTTCTCCCGAGGCTCTTTCCCATTTTTAGGTGACCCACAACCTGGAAAAGTTCCCATGTTTCTCGAAGTATCAAGTTACCCAGCTTGATAAGGGGTGCAATTCGAGTAGATAACACTAGCTCTCACAACAGTTCACTCTCAATGAGGGGCAATGAAATAGCAATGACAACATTCGATTAGGAGACCAATGTTAATAGAATGCTGATACCAATGTAATGTAAATAAATTTTGAAGTGCAGAGAGTATAACAAATTAATGAAACCTGGAGAATGGTGTTTGATGACTGCAATGAAGACACCCAAATCCTCCCAGGAATTCGTCTATTTGCTGCTTCAGACCAGCAGATAGAAAAGCTCCAGAACCGACACCCTTGGAATGTAGGGAGGGAACGAAATCTCCAAAGTCGAATCCCTTTGTCATCAAAAACTGCATCCAATAGATGTTCGATGTTCTTCAGGCTTCCACCAAATCCAATACAAATGATGCGCCAGCCTATATTTTGACTTTATCGAATAAGACAATCCTTCACAACATCTTCATGTCTATTTCAACTCTACCTCTCAGGTAGACACCTCCCGACAGGTCACTGGATGAACTTGTCTTTTTGTTTTCCCTGACATGCCACGGTGGCACCTCCATACGCCATCCTTCAACAAATATATGATATTCAATTCCCTTCAAATATCGATTATTCCCCTCTGTCGATACTGCCAATTTCGTCTTATCTGTATTCTTGTCTCTTTAGCAATATTCAATTTTTCCTTATTTGCCGCCTTTGTCTTATTTCTGTCTTCACATCTAACCTTGTCCTGTAGCGGTAGACTTATTCCACTTGATTCCAAATGATGGCTTCACCAATGTGTCGGCCAGGAGATTTCTAAGCAGCACCCAACCATAATATGCTTGATTGCGTCCCAGGAGATAAAGATCATGTCTTCATCTTGCAGCTGTCATTATGTATTTCTCTCATACGATTTCCTCCCAATTGAATCGTCTTTTCTTTGGATTGACTTTTCTAGCAGCTCTCGAAACTTTAATCGAATGCAGCTTCATATATTCGTCATATTCTGAAAATATCTCCCAAACGCATCTCTGTCCTTTATCGGCTGTATCAAAGATTTCGTGGCATGGAATTACATTTTAATCATTTATCGCACCTTTCAGAATTTTGACTTCCAGCTACAAGTCTTCCTACGATTTGTCTTTAGAAAATATAGTCTTCAAATATTAAATTTGCTTCTTCTCAGATTTATCTAAATTTGCCAGCAACCTGATTAACTCAATCAACATAATCTACAAATATCATTATATATGCTGCAATCAAACTAGAGGTTTAGTGTGAATGACTTATAGAAGGGCGGTAGGAAAATACCAGACAACCAAGCACCTCCTATCATAATAATTATCTCTGTATTATCGACAAACCCTGAATGATGTAACAACCAAAATATTCATCTGATTTTGCAATAATAATCTCAGACATGAACAGATAAATAATTCTGGATCCTTTATATAAATTTGCAATAATGATTTTCCCCAATAGGCTGGCAGGATCCAAGCTCTGATACCACTGTAAGAGACCTGCTATCTCTAACCTTTGATTTTTGTGCTGAATGATGAGGGTTTGAAATTTTTTGTGTTTTTGTTGTAATTTGCCTCTTTGTATTTTCTCAAATAAGATGCCAGTCATGAAATAAAAATACTCGGAATGAAATGTGAAAACCTACTGCAGCAAATAGATAATTTTATTGATTTACTTCCAAAGCTTTTACAGTAGAGCATATTCAGAATCCTTGATTCTTCAAAAGTAGATGAAACTCTTATTCTGAAATTCTTCTGAAAATCTGATGAAGCACAAGTGAGACATCTAAATGATACCTCCAACACAGACAATGGGTTTTCGTCCATTGCCTCCAAGCTTGAGGATTTCCGTCCTCAGACTTTCTGAAAGCCAAAGCTTCCTAGAATTCTCCAAGAGAAATTAATAACCAAGCATAAACCAAGCATATTGAAAATGAGCCCTTGCAACCTTTTTATAAGCTTCTCATAAGAGCTCATTCACACTTTTAACCAATGTGGGATAAAACATAAACTTCCTTTTTGCCTTTTTGATGTCTCATGTATTTTAAAATAAGGGGCCCCTTTTACTATTCATTTTCCCACTTAACTTTAGACTCACATTAATAAAGTTAAATAATTGAATTTAACTTTATAATTTAAACTTTATTAATGCGAAGATGAATTAAACCAATGGAATTGAAATCATCTAACGGTAATACCCAAATTTTCCATTGAAAAGACACTGTCATTGGAGATCACAGCCCGCCTGATGAATTACTATTAACAGCATTAATGACTTACGAAAAATAGTAAGTATGCCAAAATTGCCTCCAGACGCCCCAGATTGACCTGCAACGAAAATTGCCTAGGCCAAAAATCCTCAAGATTCCTTAAAAGCCCTGGTTAGCCTACGGAACCAAGGAGAAATGGGCTAACGAATACATCATACAATGCAAGCTAGAAAAGGGGACATTACAATATAGGAGAAAAACTTTTAAATTTTTAGGAGAAAATTATAAACCCTCCCAGAATTTTAAATCCCAGAAGACAGATTTTTCTTTTCTTTATGGGACAAAATATTTGAAAACCCAGAACATCGATTGTTGGCTTGAAAAATAGAGGGTTTGGAACCCTAGCCGCAAAAAATCAAAACAAATCTGCACAAAAACCGAGGCATGGAAAATGAAGCACTCAAAAAAATCTGAGACCAACCCAGTTGAGATCTCGAAAAACCCACCAAGAATCTGAAATCAATTTTTTTTTCTTACTTCACATGACCGGTCAAAACCCTAATCGAAGTTTGAGAAAGTGACCATGAATGTCGGGGAAAAATGCAGAAATTGTTTGAAAATCTTGATATTGCATCTAGGAGCGGACCAAGATCAACTTTTAAAACTCGACCGAAGGCAGAAAATCGGCAAAAATGGTGGCGTTTCTTCAAAAAATCGGCCAGAATTTATAATGCAGCCTTTAGGGCTCGAATCATGTCTATCTAGAGGTAGAAATGTGGTCAAGAGGTCTTAACTTCGTGCTCAAAAGGAACAAAGATCGTGCACCGTTTTAGCATAAAAACCACCAAATCGTAGATGTTCGTGCATAAGAACTCCGGGTGATCAAGAGATGAAAAATGCGGGCCAAATGGAAGGAAAATGGTGCTAAAACTTGTGAAAGTTGCAGAGAAGAAGCCTCAAAATGGAAGACGAAAGATCGTGCCGGCGTCGCAAGAAACACAGGAGAATGCATACAAATGTGCCTTAAAAAAACGTGACCAGTCTTTGCCAGGTGACACGAAAACACCAGAGGGCTTTTTAAAAAAAAAAAAAAAACGCGACCAGCCTTACTGAAGGGAGATCGATCAAGAAAACCCTCGGCTTGTAACAGGGAGCCACAAAAAAATTTTCGAAATTTTTAGCACTTCAGAAAATCTTCGAAAATTCAGAGAAGATTTAATTTTTTTTTTTAATTCAAAGATACAAAAAAATCTAAACGATTTTTATGAATTAAAAATTTGTGTTGGCTTTGATACCATGTTACAAAGAATCAATGTTGTTATATTAATCAAAGGAATGAATGTTCTTTAAATGGATTACAAAATACGATGTTTCTAAAAGAAACAATCGTTAACAAAGGATGAAGTTAGAAAAAACGATGAGATGACCATTAATGAAAAAAATAGAAAGATATTATTCTAATAATTTCTACTCCATAATTTGGTAAGGGACGACTGTTCTATTTATTTGGATGAGGATTTTATTCATATTTTTTGGAGGACAGTAGCTATACTTGAGTTTGGAGGAGAGTTGTATCATCTCCTCAACATTGGAGAGTGGCATAGGGTTGGTACTTTGGCATGCTATGATCTTGGTAGTTTTGTATGCATTTCCATAGGTTGGATATTCAGTCTAGAGGGTGGTGATTTTTTTTATATCAGCAACCTAGGAGGAGTTGTTACACCGTTTTCAACACCTATGAGGGATGCTCATCACATCCACGGGAGATTTGCAGAGTTTGGAGAGAGGTGTTGTGATGCTGGCACTTCGAGTTACTTCCATCTCCTCATGTTTGATGGATGTGAGTTTCTAGTGTGTTGGGATCTAGGTGGTAATAGGTTTCGCTCGTTAGTTCGGTTGGATCCCGATGTGTTGCTTCACCACTATCAGCATGGTGAAGATTATATTAGTGTAGCGAAGTGGAAGTCAGCGGGTGATATGTATGGCTAACTTCCATTCTGGTTATGTGATCCAGGGATTTCTTTGTTTGGTAGATTGCTCTACATTGGGGAAGTTGTTCACAGTAATGCTGAGCATGTTTCTATTTCTACCCAGCGGATGTAGTGGATAAATTGTTGGGCATTCTACAGATTGATTTGGGATCTTGGTATTCAGGTGACAGGCCAGGGCATCCAGGTGAGGATTGCTTGGGGACAAGCAATCTTGGGGAGGGCGGATTCTAATGTCCCCTTTTATTAGGCAGAGGTCAGGCTCAGTGGTTAGTCTACCAATCGGTCCTTGTAGGCTAACAGAGTGTTCAGGGGACCCTTTTGAGGGTAATCTTTGGTTTGACAACAGACCCTTTGGTGCTTATTTTAGTATTCTTCAGCTCTTCATCCCATTTTATTTGTGGTGCACTTTCCGGAGGCCATTCAGGAGACTTTGATGCATACTTACTATTTATAGTAAGTCATTGGTATGGCTAGTTTGTAGAGTGTCTATATCTAGCATGGTGGCATAATTATATTTTGGAGTTATATTGGTAATATTGGTCCTGTGCATTTAGTATTAATAACACCAAATAATAGAGTGCATTATTAAAATATATTAAAAGGGGACTTTATATTTAAAGGATATAAGTGATTTTAATGTGCACTTTATAATATAAACTTAAGTGCCAATTTAAAGGGAGATAGAAGTGATTATTAAAGTATACTTTATATCATTAAGTTGTGCACCAAAAAGGAGGGAAAAGTAAATGAAAATTAAAGTAAATCAAATGAGATGAAAGTCAAATGCAAATCGAATATTATAAAAGGGCATTTGAAGTTTATTTTATTCATTTTGGATTAATATTCTGGTTTGGAGAAATTTGGAGAAGAGCTTCAGCAAGGGTTTGCTGGTAGTTTGAAGATTCAGGCTTTCTTGAGGACGAAACCCCTCAGAGAGAACAGTTTGAGTTGGAGCTCAGTTTGTGTAAAGATTGGAGACTTTAATAGTAGGTTGGAGCTTATAAGAAGAAGAAGAAGATCTTGGTTTTCTCCCAAAGGGTTTACACGTAAATCGTGTGTTCTCATTGTGTTCTTAATTGGAGATCTTACTTGAATGTTCTTATTGTGATTGGTTAAGTTTTGAAAAGTAAAAGATTTCTAGATATTGATTCCTCCCCCCGCACCTCCACTGGCCCCCACCCCTCTCAGTATCACCATGTGCTCATCACTTATAATAGATGTAATGATCTGATTTGAATCTTAGAAATCCTATTCCCAATACAAAGGAATCAAACTTTTGGTACTACATCTTAGGTGATTGTTTAAGACCATACAAAGTTTTCTTTTACTTATAAACCGAATTTTCTTTTTCTTCTTCAATGCAGTGCTTTGGTTGTGTCATGTAAATTGTTCCTTCCAAATCACCATGAAAGAAAGTTGTCTTGACATCCATTGATCTTCACAAAACAAAATTTAGGAAGAGCTTTAACTATTACTACTTCAATCTTTTGTAAAGATTTTAGAAATATCATTATAAATCTCCACACCATGGATATTATTCCGAATTCCTCAGAAAAGATTGAATCCTTCTTTAAGGCTTAGATTGGCCAAACAATTAACTGCTTTATTCTTTTCTCTTCTAGGATAAGAAACTAAAACTTTCTCAAACTTGCCAAGAAGAAACGTGGCATTTGAGAGAAGATTGTCAAGATGCCATTTTGAATTTTTGTATATAATTTAAAATTCAGTTTTTTTTTTAATTCTCTTTCTTTTTTGTTTTGGGTATTCATGTTGCTTTTGCTATGTGTTTTTTATTTGATGTAGATTGAAATGTATTTTCTAAGTTATGATTTATATTTTTGCTTTTTTTTTCCTTAAATATCAGTTGGTTGGAGCAAAGTTATTGATTTAAATAAATACTTTAACTTCTTTTGGAATTATATCTTTGTTTGCCTTATTTTCTTTATATCATTGAAAAGAATATTTGTGAAACACTAGGAAATTGCCCACAACCCTTAATATTTTGGTATGTTTTAAGTGGCAAAATGCAAACAATCATTATCACTACCATAAGTTACAACAAGGAAGCTTTTGAGACCATTTGTTATGTACCTTCCTAGTACATACTCGATAAGTATCTATGATCTGATTATTGAATATAGAATAAAAATGTACTTATAGATAGATGAGAATGAATATAGTGACAGATTACTATACATGGATGGGGTATGCTTGAAGGACATGTCATGTTAAGGTCATAGCTCAAATCTTCTAGTAGGGACCATTAATAACAAGTCAGGCTTAATATGGTCTATAAAATCACACTTCCTGCATATATTTCTTCATATTTCCACTAAAAGTAGAAGTACAATAATTCTCAGATGGATGAAACTGCAGTTTTCACCTAGTTTTTTCTTTCTATATCATGGTTCTGTAAGTGAGAAAATTAATTGTTTTTTGCTTAATCCATTTTTCTAAAATTTTAGTGCAGGAAAATTTACCTTAATTGCTACTAGCTTTGTAATTTTTTGTAGTGCTTTCATTTGTTAATTCATGCACTTTGTTAAAATCCTTTTCCAATTGACATTCTCTGTGTTTCTTATATGGAAACTTTAGATTATGGCTTTTTGCATAAATTATTTCCCAATTGACATTTTATATGTTTATTTCATGGAAATGCTCGATTAATTCTTTATACAGCATCATCTTTAATCCATGGAGTAAAAGAACATCTCTAGGTTATGGCTTTTTAATGGGTGATGTACAATTCATGAAATAAAAGAACGTTGAGTATAATATCTTTGCTACACATGGAAATTTGTGTAAATTTTAAAATAATTGTAGACAGAGTTTATTGTGCAAGTGTTTGAAATGTTTTTAGTACTTGCAGTTGCCTCCACGAGTTGTTTTGGTTGGTGATGTAATACGTTTGGAAGATGATAAGGTAAAAACTACTTGCTTTTATAGGAAATGACACTTTATTGAAGTGTGTAAATGAGATTATGCAATCATTCTAAGAAATGGTTATATCTTTGCATTATATTTATTCTTCATTATACATAATGGTATGGAGACGGGTGAATAAGGTATAACTCTGTAGGAATCTTTGTTTTGTATTTCTTTGTGTTGTACTTCTGCAGTCTATCACTTTTGTGCCTTGTCATTCTCTATAATAATTATTTCCACCTATTGTTGGTGTGTACAATTAATGGTTTTAATGGCCTTGGTAATGTTAATAATAACTTAATATTGATGCTTCCTTTATAATTTTATTTAGCATGCCATTCAAATTTGTTTGTGTTTTATCCTTTCAAATCGTCTTTGTTTTCTTAGCGATTCTTGTAGAGGGTTCATTTTTTTGGGATAATTGCACTACAAGTTTTCTATTTATTAGATAGTTGATGGTGTTTTATATTCTCTAATGACTTTGATATTTTGGAGTCATTGGTATTCCTTTATCCCGTAGAACTCTTTCTTGTTTTTGGAGAAGTCACATTTTGAGATTTTCAAGTAGAGTTTGTGGATACTTCCCCTCTTTTGTGTAGATACACGTATCCATGTATCTCAGACACAAGATACTATACTTCTGGATATAGCATGGATACTATCTATATGTATCCATACACAAACCCATATTTTGACCGAATCTGATATGTCTGGATTTGGCACTAAATTGTTTGGTGTTGTATCATGTTTAAGGTTTATGAAAAACATTCAAAATTTGCAAAACAATAAAATAAAATAAAATATTTTACACACACGCACACATAATTACATCAAAAAAGGCAAAAATATAATATAACAATAAACATTATAAATTAAAATATTTTTAATGTTATATTCTATCCTATTAAATGTGTAAATAATTGAATATAAGTATAATTTTATATTTATAATATCTAGTGGTATATGTGTCAATGGATCTTGAAAACTCACTATATCCATATTTGATGCCATATCGATGTTCAATACTATGATCTTTTTGATGAAATGCTGGTTTCAACTCATTCAAGTATAGTTTCTTTTTTGTAAAGATCTTACAGTACTATTGCATTGTATTTCTTCTAATATTTGTTCTTGTCAATATTAGGATGCCATCTAGGAAATTGTAACGAATTTAAATAGACATAGCCAATAATTTTTATCATATTAGGATGTTTTGAATTGACCAACTTGGCCAGCTTTGATTCTTGGTTGAGACTTTCTTTAAAAATTGACCTTGGAGAAGCTGTCTGCTTCACAAAATCTAGTTGTTGGCCATTGAAATAAGAATTTATTTGTAATTTTTATCTTGTTGAAAGGCTTATAAAGTAGCTACATTCTTGTGTTGCTCTCATTGTTGTCAACTAACAAAATAATAAATAGAGGCACCAAATTGTCATATCCCCCGATATAACTAAGGATTGAACAAATTGAAAAGAAAAATCAGTAAATTATATGGACCTTCCACACTTTATATTTATCATAAAAGCATATATATATATATCTTGTATTTATAAATATTGCAGATAGAAATCAATCAAATACTTTATTTGTTAAGCGGCATGTAAGGCACTAACCTACAGGTCGTTTATCTAAACAAAAGAGAACTCCCCTTAATCGCACCTCCTGGGCAAGAGAAGTGTCTAAACAAGAGAGGTGCAATGAGTCGCCTCTTAGAAATAGTAGGAAGGAGATTCAGTCTGGGGATATACAACAAATGAAGAAGGATTAGACGTAGAGATTACAAGCGACCCAGAAACTCAGGTGAGAGTATCCTCACTTAGCCATTAATTATTCTAGTGCTTCATATATCATATCAGATAACATTTCAGCAATAATAAATTTACATAGTCGAATAATATTCTGTCCATCGTTTCTGCATGTATGATGAATATTCTTTAGAAACCGATCATGGTAATTACATAGCTATGTCCAACCCGTCATTCCTTCTGGCCAAATACAAGCCCGATCAACCTGATCTACCAAGATTAAAGAACCTGACATTGAAACTAGTCACAACCTCCATTCATTTCGAATACCTTACCTGCCTACACACCGTTGCTCATCACCATGAACAGCTGCAAAAGTCCACTTTACCAAGGACCTTGCCTTGCATCAAAACTACTAACTATACCCCACATGCTATTTCGTATACTGCAGATATGTTTATGTGTTTCATAACTTTGATATGGATATGTAATAATTGTGTTTACTTGGGATATTGATACTCAAATAACATTGCTAACATTAATATAGTAATCAGATTATAGATCTTTCATTATGATAGTGGCATTTATAATCTATGAGATATATTATCATGAACCAGTAAGTATATGCATTGAGTGTGATCAAAGATTGTCTTCTAAGTACTTGAAAGCTACTAGGGAGGAAGGGCTTGAGAAAAGTGGTGCCTAAAAACCCCACTCAAGTTCGTCCCAAGGGCCCAAGACAGGGATTGGCCATGGAGGGGTGGCAAAGTCCACCTAAGGTTTTGCCCAGTCCCAAGGCATGTGTTGGGCCAGTCCCAAGGCATGTGTTGGGCCATGGAGGGGTTGGGGTCCCACCTAAGAATCCACTGTGGCGATGGAGGGGTGGTAGGTCTAGGCCACTTGTAAGCTCCGCTGGCTTCCCCCAATAGGTCATGCGTTTTGCGAGATGTCATGGGTGGAGAATGCAGTTACAAGCCACCTAGAGTGGAAAGTTGTAGGTTACAACCCCTTGAACTTAGCCAAGTACTTTAGGCGGATCTACCTATATGGGTAGAGAGGGCAGTTACAAGTCACTAAAAAGGGATGGTTGTAGGTCACCACCTTTGTACTAGGAAAAATGGCTTCGGGCGGATCCATCCATGCCACTCTTCATGTGTTTTCATGATTGCATTTATGAATATCTTATATATATGGATGCCTAGATATTAATGCTAATGAATATGTGCATATGTGGAATATTGTTCATTTTGTGGATGCAGGTGATCAGCCAAGAGAACCCCATCTTAAAATGTCCATTTGGCCAACCCTAACCCTAAAACAAGCAAGTTCCAAGACAGGACTAGGTAAGGGACATTACAGTGGTATCAGAGCCCTAATCTTGCCATCTTGTGAAACCCTAGTTAAATGCTAACCTACCAGAGGAGAGACTCGACGAAGAATACCACCCCAAACATGATGGAAACATCTATGAATAATGAAATGAGGGCGTTTATGGAACAAACCACCCAAGCCCTTAAGGACCAAAATGAAAGGAGTGAGAGGACCTGACAACTCCTCCAAGCTATTCATAATATGAATGGCAATAACATAAGAGACACAAGCTCTAATCACTCGGAAAATAATGACCGCACACCCTCAAGAACCACAAACTCAAGACCCACTAGACCTACCTTCTTAGAAGAAAACGTGGAAGGGGGGGAACTAATGAACCACCCACAAACAATGTGGATGAAATTGCCATGGCCTATTATAGACTTGATCCTGAAGTTAGGAGGACCATTCCCTTTAAAGATTATTGTGATGCCAAATTTAAGGCTAACCCTAGAAAAGAGAGAAACCCACAAACCAACAAGGATCTCAAAAATAGAGTGAGCAAACTAACCCTCCCCAACGATGAAATATCTGAGCCAATTTTTTCAATTTTTCAATTACAAAGAGCAGAGCAATACACAATCGTTAGGGTTAGCACTTAAACCAAACGATGCGGAATTCAACTCTAACCAAGAATGTACACCAGGATCCCGAGTTGGGCAAGGTGTGAACATATGGTCAGAGGATCTCAATGCAATGTTGATAAGGAACTCTAACCAAGAAATGACGACGAGCATATGGTCAGAGGGTCTTAATGAAATGCTGATACAAAGAACTCTAACCAAGAATGCGCCGAATGACGACGAGCATATGGTCAGAGGGTCTTAATGAAATGCTGATACAAAGAACTCTAACCAAGAAATGCGTCGGAGAACGACGAGCATGTGGTCAGAGGATCCCTACCAACTATTAAGCTGAAGTAACTCGACGTCAAGAATGTGCTTTCCAACCCGAGATGGAATTGGAGCTACCATATGACGGAGATGCTAACTATTACAATGCCATTAAGGAAAATAAGTGAGAATGCTGACAGTACTACTGTTCAGCTTACAACATGATAGAGAATGTCTTGCTACGAACATGAATCAAGAGTTAAATAGTGCTGCAACAATATATTGAATCTCCTTTACTGGATAAGGAAGCTTAGATCAGAAACTCCACTCTAGAGACCAACTTGACAATCTGATTTTTGACAGTCCTGTTTTTCAAATGCATAAACAGCAGCCCTAAAACTCACTATTTTGCTCACAACTCACTCCAAACTCACTCAAAATCCTTGAGACAAAATGCATAATGATCCTAGGATGATGGCGCCCAAGATTGAATCACAAAAACTAACCAAAAGACCCCATATAATTTATGCACGAATTTCAAGGCAATCCCAAATGGTACGGCCCTCAAGGAAGGGCGATTTGCCTTTAAAAATTCAAGACTTCATCAAAAAATCTACAAATTAGAGGAAAGGGTCGCCCCTCATAGACAAAGAGATAAATGCAATACCCAGAATGATTCTTTTTGTATTTTTTGACTTATGAATAAAAACAACAATCAGCTATAAGGAAGAGACAATTCCAGAATTTCACTAATATGCATAAAACTGAACTACAAAGCCACACAACTACTACAATGCAGAAATCTCACTACAAATCACTCAAACTACAACTACCTCATCACTAGTCGCTATCTCTCAAGCAAGAAGCAATGCCAAGCTAGGAGGCATACATTCCTCGAAGCAGTCCCAATACCATTCCGGCAGCATAACATTCCTGTAGACAAAAGATGCCCAAATGAAGACCCAAGACTTCCTTTTATAATTTTGTGAAGACCCCTCCAGAAGCTTCTAGAAACCCTAATTCTTTTCCCTCCAAGAAAAGGCGTCACTTTCTTCAAGGCTTCATTTTTGACTTTAATGAAATTCATCTCTTCAAGATAGGCGTCCAACTTAAAGCTTCAATTTTGACCTTAATAAATATAAAATTACCTCAATGAGGCGCCACCCCTTAAAGACCACCTTTTTAACACAACATTAAGTTATGAGACTAGGCCAAGGGGGTATTATAACATTAAAATATAACATTGTTTAAATGAAATGAACTTATCTCTCCAAAAATGCATCCCAAGGCCAAAATTGAACAAACCAACTGAGTCGACTGAAGAGGAAAGCCAACTGTGCCGAGAACGACAGGACCACTGCCAGAAATAGAATTTACTAAAAATAGTAAATTCCTGAAGGTGCTCGGAATGCCAAGAAAAACACACCACTGCGAAGCTCTCTGAAAACCCAGAAAGAATCCACCATTCAATCATCAATTCACGAGCAATAGCAACCTCCAAAACAAAAACCCTAATTTCACCTTCCAAGTAGCCTAGGTCTCCGGAATAGGCCAACGGTCAACTAAAAGATCATGCTTGAGAGGGACATTCCCTCCCCAAGATTGCTTGTCCTCAAGCAATCGCCAAACCGGATGTTGCAGAATCTCATCATTCTCCCAAGTGCATCCTCCATAGGCAAGTTCTTCCACTTCACCAAGTATTCTTTGATTGTTCTTTTTCTCAAAGAATGCTCTCTGGAATCAAGAATCTCTTCTGGAATCAAAACTAACCCTTCTTCATCCAAAGGTGGTAACTGTGATGAAGCAACAACATTGTGTCCAAGTGCCTTCTTGGCGAGACACGTGGAAGACATTATGTACTCCTATTCGAAGGTAGCCAACTCATAAACTCTTGCTCCCACCTTCGATAACCTTGAACGGCCCATAGAAGCGAGGTTTGAGCTTCCTGACTCCACCTTCTTGAGAGTAGATGTCTGTAAGGCTGTAGTTGAAGATAAACCATATCTCCAACCTCAAAAGAGCGCTCAACACGCCGCTGATCAGCGTACATCTTCTGCTGATTCTGTGCAATCTGAAGATTGTTTTTCAATGATTTCAAGATATCTTGACTCTGCTGCAAAACAATGGAGGATCCTAAAAAGAAAAGGATTATGTTTTACATGCCAACAACTATGGGGGTCCGGTCATAAATGTAAAAGCTGAGCTCACCAAATTGAAGCACACCCCAATGAGTACCCAAACAAAAGGGAAAGATTGGAGGATGAGAGTCATGTAACACTAGCTACCATCTCCCAAGCCTCTAAACATTGCCCGTTTCAGATCAAGAGCACACTTAAGGGGCAAAAGGTCATCACACTCGTGGATAGTGGGGCATCCCACAACTTCATTGATGAAAGAATAGTGAAACAAAGGAAGTTGGGAACCATAACCTTCAAGGGGTTTGAAGCAGCAATTGCCATAGGAGCTAGGGTGCAATGCACAAGAATAGTTCCCCAATTGGAACTTACCCTAGGGAAGCATCCCATCAAGGAAGACTTCTACGTGTCCCCCCTACATGCTGATGTTATCTTAGGAACTCCATGGATTTACTCATTAGGATGTTTTATGTTTGATCTTTCCAAACCTAACAATTGTTTCCATCATGAAGGGCAAGAAGTCACCCGAAAAGGTGCTCGATGGGGCCCCAAAAGTGATTTCATGAAAGAATGGAGAATTTTCGAAGGGGCAAAGTGGGTAAGCCAATGTATGATCCTTGATATAAGCGCCTGCAGTGGAAAGCAATCCACGTGGATATCCAACCCATAATAGGGAAATATAGGAAGGTTTTTGAAGAGATCACCCCAGGCCTACCCCCCAATAGAGGATTTGAGCACACCATAGAATTAGAAGGAGCAAAACCAGGCATAACCACTCCATACCGTCATCCTCATAAGTTCCAGGAAGAAATTGAGAAAACAATTAAAGAATTTCTAGAGATGGGACACATTCAGCCTAGCTCTAGTCCATTTGCATCATCAGCAGTCCTAGTAAAAAAGAAAGATGGCACCTTGAGAATGTGCATAGATTATAGAGCCCTCAACAAGAAAACAATCAAGAACCGATATCTGATTCCTCAAATCGATGAACTTATTGATGAACTCCATGGGGCAAGGTACTTTTCTAAGATTGATCTTCGGTTAGGGTATCACCAAATAAGAATGAGGAAAGAAGATGTGCCCAAAACAGCTTTTCGTTGCCACTATGGGCATTTCGAATTCTTAGTTCTACCATTCAGGCTCACAAACGCCCCAGCTACCTTTCAGTCATGCATGAAACACATCTTTCGAAAACAACTGAGAAGGTTCCTCCTAATATTCTTTGATGACATCCTTATCTATAGTAAAACATGGGAAGAACACCTCCAACATATTGAAGAAACCTTGAAGATTTTAGAGCAAGAATCCTTATATGCCAAAGCATTAAAATGTGAATTTGGCATGGAAGAGATACTGTACTTGGGCCATAAAATCAATGCCCAAGGGGTTAGTGTAGATGAGGGGAAAATTGGGGCTATCAAGGAATGCCCAAAACCTAGGACCCTCACACAGCTAAGGGGATTTGTAGGATTGTGCAGCTATTATAGGTGTTTTGTGAAGGGATTTTCAATGATTGCTGCCCCACTCATAGACCTAACCAAGAAAGGGGCCTTCGCATGGAATGAAGTAACCCAAGAAGCCTTTGACAAACTAAAAGAAGCTATGAGTTCATGCCCAGTGGTTGCCATCTCAGACTTCACCCTTCCCTTTGAATTACAATGTGATACATCCAAGGAGGGGATTGGCACAGTCTTGATGCAAAATAAGCATCCTATAGCTTTTGAAAGTCGTAAGCTTACCGAAACAGAAAGACACTACCCCATCTATGATAAAGAGATGTTAGCTCTAATATATGCCTTGGCCAAATTCTGCCAATACTTGGTTTGCACAAAGTTCCATGTGAAAACCGATCATAACAGCCTAAGATACTTCATGAATTAGAAAGACTTGAACGGCCATCAACAAAAATGAGTTAGTCAGATACAAGCCTATGACTTTGATATTGAGTATGTGAAGGGAACAAACAATGTGGTGGCAGACGCCCTATCTCAGCGACCTCACTTAAACACAATAACCTATATATCCACAGATTGGAGGAGTGGCATTATTGTAGAGTATGCTAAGGACCATCTTGGTTCACGTTTTATCATTCACCGAACATTTAGAATAAAATGTCAAGGACACTCTACCCTCTCTTGAACAAAATCACTACGTATGCCAAGATTGCAAAGAAGACCACACGACGACTCCAAGGTTTATATGTGCGAATGGGCGACTTTATGTTGGATGTCTTCCTTGGTTATGTATGCTGAAATACAAGGGGGACTTACGCTAACAAATCATTCACAAGCTAGGGCTTACACGAATTTGACAGTAAATGCTCTTTTTCTTTTTTTGGATTTTCGGTTTTGGAGTTTCAAAAAAAAAATGTAAAAGGATAAGGGTTTAGAAGTTTTATGCTACTCTTAAGAATTCAAGAGACGGTAAAGAGTAGGTGAAACCAATAACAACACTTTGCTTTGCCACACGAATGACAACTACACAAAGTGAGTGCAATTTTCTAGGGTTGTGCTCAAGATTTTCATACAATGAATAATACCATCAATGGAACAATATTTTATTCAAAGTAGAAGTTAAAGCATCCACAATATAGGCTCAGGCTAACTTTATGCATTGAACAAAAATCATTCATTCAAAGAAAGTATGACTAAGAGTTTCACCAATCTATACTATCAAATCTTTCATTCATCTAACAAGCGTGCAAATCAAATTCTATTCTAAATTTATTCTATGTTGAAGGAGATATGCAACCATGCAACCACTTGATAACAAGAAGGATTCAAAGCAATCTTGCTATATGAACTTTTATTATCCAAGTAGCTCTAAGCAACAATTTCATAAAACTTTCTTCACCGTATGAAATGAGAGAATAGGAGTTTATATAGAATTTTGAAAAGCAAATGAAAGGCCGAGATCAATCTAGGATCAATGACCAAGATTTAAGACACAACAACCCTAATTAGGGTTTCCCAAAATAACATCAATAATAAGCACATGGAGGACAAGTGGCACGAGGAGCTATCTTCTAGGAGGCGCATCCCTATCCTCTTGAGTGGCAGTGTATTCAATGAATCTGGACACCATCGGGCTAACCTCCTCCATCGTGACATGTGGTAGCATATTCACCTTGAATTCCAATCCGTCTAAGTCATCTGCACATACAGCAAAAGCAGTCTCCCATTCCAATTCATGTCTTTGGAAGGCATCCCAGATGGACAAAAAACTTGATGCCTTAGTCAAATTCTGCTTTAGGACTAGTCTAAGTGAAGGCAGAGAAAATCTCCAGAGTTCTGAGCTTTAGATTTTCTAGTTGCATATCATTTTCTTCGATGTTATCCTTCTCAAGTACATCCGCAGCTACAAGGAAAATCTTATTCTGAATCTCTCTTATTTGTTCCTCAGCTCTGATACCATCGGCCTTCACTTTTTCCAAGACTTCACTTCATGCAACCAATGCCCAGTACCAAGTGTTTAAATCATATGCAACCCCTGCTTCAATTATTTTTCCATCAATCAGTTCCTGCTTTGGAAATCCTTTCAATACACGGGATAATTCTATCTTGAACATCTTGAAGGTTATCCCATGCTTCCGCTATGATTGCAATTCTGGAAAGTAAAGAAGAAGTCTGTCCATAGGCCAATGTTAATCTTTCCATAAATGTGGCTGTTTCTTCATTTTTGCTCGCCAACCACTCCTTGGTTTCTCTGGCTGTTACCATTTCTTCTTCAAAATCTTTGATTGCTTCTTGCAAAAGAATTCAAAAGTGGAGGATCCATTGGATTGCCTTGATTAAGAGGTTTGGTCAAGTGTTGAATATATTCCTTCAGGCGCTCAATTTCCTTTTTGCATTCTCTTTTCTTTCCTACCTCCTTTTCCAATCTAGCCTTTATGGAAGCGACTAAATTGTCTAAGTCCTCGACCTCTTGACCTTTTGTAGTTGGTCCCAAGTCGATGGTAGTGATTGCATACTCCTGAGGAGTAATATCTTCCTTTGCTTTGTCCACAGTTGGTACAACAATTTGCAATGAACATCAGCCGGCTTCATCTCTCTGGATTGTGGAAAAATTCTTGGCTAGCTTCTTTACAGTAACCTTTTCTAACCTGGCCAAGAAATCGGTTGTATCATCTTCCTCTTGAACTTCTAATAGTGCTTTCATTTTCAGCCTTTCTTTTAACCAATCAGGAATCGTAGGCTGCTCAATGCCTTCCTCTTCCTGATTACTTTCTTCACATGGAATATCCTAAACTCCTCTAAGAGCGGAAATCATTCCCTCTTGAAATTCTTTATCCAGAATATCCATCTCATTTTCTGGTTCTAGTATTTCCGTGCCTGTAGGAGATGGGGATTCATCATCGTCCTGTTGGATTGATTCAATATTCTCCTCATGGATTGGAGAAGGAATCCTTATTTCAGCCAATGACTCATCCTCAATAGTTAATACCTCGTTCACATTCTTGGACGTGGCAGAATGGAATGGCTTTGATGTCGTTCCTCTCATTGACGATTATCATCTCTCGAGGATGTAGGATTGCCTATCACATGCACTCGTAGGCCGCATGGATCGATAGGGGTCACTGCGGAGCTTTCCTGGCCTCAAATAGGTGGATTGGATCGGGCTTCGTCTTTCTCGCTCGCCTCGGACGGAGGATATTTATGCACTGCTATTTTAGCGCCTTAAGGTCATGTAGGGACCACCGCTATTTAGCAGCTTGGTCATGGGCGTGCATCGAATCACTTTAGTCGCCATTTAATGGATCGCAAGAATCGGGTTAGAAACAAGGGAGATATTAATATTTGATCGTATTGATTAAATATTAATTAATTAACGTTTATAATATAAAGTTATAATTTAATATTATAACTTAAGTGAATTCCTTGAGGGGGTGCGCCATCATGAAAAAGGGACCAGTTTGATATTTTATTAATATTTAAATATTCAGTTGAGAACTATGGAGAATTGAAAATATTAAAATATGAATATTTCATTAAAACCCTATTTTGTAGCAAATCGCACTTTTCAGCTTATTTGAGGTTTTGCCTTGGAAAGTGAGCCATTATGAGATTATTGAGTTTTGATATTGATCAATTTTGGTCTGAGCCTGAGACTTAGGGTTTCACGTTCGATTCCTTGGAGAACGAGCCATCTCCAGCGGAAAGCAATTCAGAGAGTGTGCAATATCACTCGATTTATTGCCTACAGAGGTTTTCTCTCTCTTTATTCGAGAAAACTACGCAGCTTCGGTGATTGTTATTGGTCAGAGATTCTTCAGTGTTTGTGTCCAAACAGTGTTTCCTTACCTTGGCGCACCTTTTTCAGAAGATTACACATTGATTTGGTTGAAGCCGTACAAGTATTAATTGCAGCCCTGACAGGCCGTACTTTACCAGCAGGCCGTACCTCTTGAAGAGCCGTACTTATCATCTTGGAAGAGACGCCTTGATCTGAGGGTTCCAGTTTGCATCAGAATTGGCGCCTACCCTGCTGGAGTCTATTGCAACCATCAGACATAAGGAGAAGAGGTCTATTTATTTCTGCCGTACCTTTTTGTACCTTCAGCCGTACCTCTGCTGCAGCAATTTCCAGGTTTTTAAAACATTGAAATTTCTTCATTTAATTTGTTGTATGCATCTGGGTATCATTGTAATCCATAGAAAAGTTGAATAAAGGATACTGGCATCGATATTGTTGCATTTCCAGAGCTATTTGATTTTTAGTAAATTTATTAGCATTTATTGTCAAAATCGTACCCTTTCATCTTTGCATCAAAAACACAAAAAAATCTCAAAAACCTAAAAACGTCAGAAAAACTTGAAATATCAGTCAGAGCAGTGTCAGGGGGAAACCTAGGGTTTCTACAGTGGTATCAGAGCCTGATTCTGCCATCCTAGGGTTTGGCCATCACATGCAACCAGAGGAAATTGATACATACAAGTACTACACTCGCAGACGTGCCTTGCTTGAAAGGCAACGCAGTTTGAGCAGGCAGCCGAAAATCATGGCTGACAGGAATGATAGGGCTGAGAGAACAGATATACCTCGGACAGATATCCCTCATAACAACCGAGATCAGGATGATGCTGAGGTCTTACTCACACTCAGAGATCTGGGTGTTACCCTTTCCAGTTAACTCGAGGTTGTCATCACATGCATATCTATTCTGAGATTCACCTTGTTTACTTGGAGTTTCTTTTAGGGTTTTACGTTAACTGATGTTAGTCTTCCAGTTAACTTGCTTTCAATAAGGACGTGCATGCTCGCACAATTGTCCATTTTTAGATTAGATGTTTCAGTCAAACTGAGGGTAGTTTCCCAGTTGACTGTATAGTTTACTTAATTAGGGTTTGGCGCATTGCTTGCATGCATTGCAAGAACTATAGATAACACAAGGTGATTTTAGGGTTCCCTACACCTTGATGTATATAAATAAGAGCGTACGCTCATTTGTAAATAACTTTTGCTTGAGAGAGGTGTTTGCGGGTGCCAAATTTCTTACCTTGCCCCTCAATATTGCTCTTTGAGATGGTCTGCGTGTTCACTATTTCAAGGAATTGTTATGCTACATAGGCTCTCATGCAATTGTGGGATATGGATTCTTTGCGTCTTATCAATCTTTTATCATTTCAACTGGCGTTATGCCATAGGGTTTCGTGGAGATTGTGGATGGTAAAATCGTTTCGTGAAGTCTTTACTACTTTCAATCAAGTGTTATGCCACATAGGGTTCCATAAGATTGGCGTGGTAAATTCCTCCCATAGTTAGATCTGTTTTGCATATTTACCATTGAGATCAATTGTTATGCCACAGGGTTCCAAGAGATTGAGATGATAAATCTGCTTTATGTAAATTTACCATTGTGATCAATCGTTATGCCACATAGGGTTTCGAGAAATTGCAGTGATAAATCTGTTCTGTGAATCTTTATCATTATAATTGAAGGTTATGCCACATAGGGTTTCGTGAGATTGTGATGATAAAGGCTGTTTTGTGAAGACTTTGCTATTTCAATCAAGTGTTATGCCACATAGGGTTTCATAAGATTGTCATGGTAAATTCTTAAATCTGTTTGTGCCAAATAAGCTTGTTTAGATTGAGATGATAGTTGCGCCACCTTGCCTTCAAGTAGAGAATCTAAACTCGTTTATCGTCTGATAATCATCCCTGCTCCATTTCCTCATGCTCTGTTTTCTTGAGGAAACCCGGATAGATTTAAAGTAGCTAGCTGAAGCTGTAGTCACTTAATTCATAAAACCGAAAACTTTAGCCAACGTTTTGTGGTTTTCTTAACCTTGTGCCTCTTCCAGTGAGAACAAAAAGATAGGACTTAGATTACTTTTCTTTTCATGCATTCCAGCACAACGAGGGAGCTTCCCCTCCTAATTTGAAGAGCACTCATTGCGTAGTGTACATAGCTGTCCGTACAAACCTGCACTCCAGAGGTGTTAGATTTTACGCCAACAAAGTCCGTTTCCGGACCGGCAAAGGATTTGCTTTCAAGGATGCTTTCAAGGGATGTTGACAAGAGACTCTCTCCAGATGAAATTTTAAGTATGTATATTTTTCTAGCTTCACATTTTAGTGTTTGCGAGGGATTGAGCACTGTGCAATAATGCAGACATATATATGAACATTTATTGTGAGGTTTTGCTTATTCACTTTTTTCGTTTCTTTTACAGACCATCCTTGGGTTCTGTATCATACAAAATCTGATATGGAGCTCTTTAAGGAGTCAAAATTGATTTCTCCATACAAGCCAGACAGAATGCAAGCCACAGATAATTCAAGCCCAGAAAAGTGGACAGAGAAGTGCATATGCAGGAATTTACAGTCGTCACTTGTTGATGTAGTTGATCAAGCTCTTGCATCGTTTTCAGAGAAAGTCTGTGAAAAGCAGGAAACAAATTTATGTCTTGTAGATGTTCTCTGTGCTGCAGTTGCACAGTTGAGAATATCCAAACATAAAAGGAGCAGACTCCATGTGTCTGCTCATCCTTTCCTGGGGAAGAGTTCTATTCATCCAGGATTGGCTCTCTGTAAAGCATTCTGATCATTGTGGGTTGAAGACAGTTTGGTCACACTTGCTATGAATTTGAGGCCTGAAGAATTCTTATTCTGTGGAGTTACTAAGAGCAGGAGAAATTTAGCTCATCAGGATTGAGACATTGATTCTTTTATGTTTTTGTGGGATAACATTGGTCTTACAGAAAAATACTGTATTTGACCAGCTTGTACTGCACCCTAAGGTGGTGCTTTGCTGATACTGTATCTGTACAACATTTTGAAATTATCATAATAATGTATTCAAATGAATCAGAAACAGTCACTCAAATCAAAATTCTAATTTTTATTCTATTGATTATAAAAAGCTGTTTTGTCTTCTGGAAGAATTCTTTGTATATTTTGATTTCAACAATCACACTTCATGAAGAATGATAAGAGGAATTGTAAGAATGCCAAAAGATGCCCATAGAAACATGAGAACCTACTGCAAGGTAGAAGTGAGATGCAGATTATGAATAAAGTTTAAAACAAATAATATAAATTCTCAAACTGAATTTGGAAACCTTCTGATAAATGCCAGAGTTTAAAGATAGTATTATAAAGAGATATTATCTCTAATATAATTGTTAAACCTACAAGTTAATAACAAAGTAATATTATAAAATTATAGAGCAAATAATGTTACTATTAGTTTAGCCCGCCCAGGTAGCGGAGTTGGCTTGAGCTGTGGGTTTGCTCCCCATAGGTCTCGGGTTCAACCCCCTTCTCTCACGGTTGACCAGTGGGCTTGTATGCGGGCTATGGCGTCCACCTGCAGGGGCTAGTCTCGCCTCAGCTCGCCCGAGGTACCCAAGGTATGGGCTGCTGGGCCATTGGGCTGAGTCGCGGGGACACCCTTGTCGCATAAAAAAAAAATGTTACTATTAGTTTTGTATAATTTCATAAAAGTTTTGACTAAATGTTATTATAAATATCTATTGATTATATTAGAAGCAGTGTTCCACGGGGATGCGTCGCTCCCCCCCCCCCTTTTTGCCGTCCTCCCGTCCCGGACATTTCGGGGACTTGGAGATGCCAAGGGGACGACTCTCCACCGTCCCTCCACCGCCGCCGGGACGTGAGAAACGTCTTAGAGATGTGGGAGACACCTAGACGTCTCCCGCGCTAGGACATTAATAAAAGTCAGTTTTTTAAAAATTTCTTTATTTTTTATTGGCCTTTGTGCATGGGGTTGAACCCTAAAGGCTTGTGGGACCCATCTCAAAGCCTCTAAATGAAATAAAAGTCTCTAATTGCTCATTTTTTTACTCATGCATTTGATGTTTTGAGCACCTAGGTGAAGAAGAGGAAAACCCGTGAGAAGAGTGAGTGAAAGAGTGAGTTTGAGGTGCTGCAAGTGCAAGAGGGGTGAGAAGGAGAAAGAAGAAGAAGAGGAGAAGCATTCTACACCAATTTTGAAGGATTTTTCAAGCACAAGGTAGGGTTTTATGACTGTTTTCTTAGTTTTTTCAAATTCTTTTTTGTTTTGTTTTCCAAGTTTTTACTTTCATTTTGAAAATGTAGTTTGATGTTTGAAATGGGCATTGAAATGAAAATCAAAACATGAATATGCATTTGCAGCCACATGTCTATGAAATTATGATTAAAAAAATTAATCATAATTTCATATACATGGCCGCAGATGCGTATTCATATTTTTAATTTTCATTTCAAGGCTCATTGTTCTTTTTTTCATCTTTCCATCAAGATTCATCATGAAATTTTAAAATTTTATTTTCAAATTTGTTAAACTAGGCTGAAACTAGGCACTTATAGAATTTATTTGTTTATTGCAGTGTCACGATGAGCTCTCATGACATTAACATGAGTGAGGATGAGGTTCATTCACATAGTGATGCTGATTTTGAATATGACCCTGAGGCTGAGGGGGATGACCATGGGGCTGAGCATGAAGTCCAAACTAGTTCCATAGCAAGTGAAGCAAGTACTTTAAAGTTTAAATTGCCCTTCTGCACTATTGGCAAAGTATGCTAGGGGTCCTTTTGATCCCAATTCCCCTCTCAAACAATTGGCAACAAAAGATCTAAGCAAGCAACCGCAAGGGGCAACATTTGGTGGCACAAGGAGGTGGAAGTGCAACTTTTGTGGTGAGGGGTGGTATGGCAGCATCACTAGAGTTAATGCACACCTTCTTTTCACTAAAGGAAAAGGTGTGGGGATATGTCGTTTTTTGATAAAACCAGAAAACCTGAAATTCAAAGTTGAAATAAATAAGTTATGGGGTGTTCCTGATGATACTCCAGTTGCACCTGTGCCTACTACTTTGTCTCAAAGGACACAGCTTCAGCATAGCCAGCAACAGAGATCTAGCCATACTTTGCAGACGAGAGTAGGAAGGACATTAGGTTCTTCTAGTGCCTATGCAGCAGAGGGGAGGGGGAAATGGAAATTGCAAAGTCAAACTCAAAGTAACCCCATTGCAGATTTATTTAATGTGCAGCTCAAGGATGAGATAGATGATGCCATTGGCAAGTTCTTCTTTGCCAATGGCATCTCGTTTCATGTTGCCCGATCTCCTTATTTTAAGGATATGATATCGATGGTGGCAAAGGGAGGACCATCATATGTGCGACCAGGTGAGACGAAATTGAGGACCATGATCTTGGATAAGAACTATTCCAAGATCAATTTGTTGATGGAGAAGATGGAGTGTTGGGTTAAGATAGGATGCAGCATAGTCATGGATGGGTGGATGGACATTAGCCATTGTCCACTCATTAACATCATGGTTACATGTACTGAGGGCCCATATTTTCTTAAGGCAGTTGATTGTTTAGGGCATCGCAAAGATGCTGATTTTTAGTTTTAGGTTCTCGGGGATGCTATTGAGGAGGTTGGGCCACAAAATGTGGTCCAAGTTGTGACAGATGCTACACGTGTGAAAAGTTGCAGGGAGACTTGTTGAGGCTACTTATAGGCATATTTGGTGGACCCCATGTTGTGTGCATGCCATGAACAATGCACTCAAGGACATGGGAAAGATTGAATGGATTAGAGCAGTGGTTCATGATGCGAGAGATGTGCAGATGTTTATCTGCAACCACCACACATCACATGCACTCTTCAGGACCTTCGCTAAGAAGGAGTTCCTGAAACCTACTGATACGAGATATGCTTCCTATTTCATTCTCTTAGACAAAATGATTGAGTTGTAAGAGGCACTGAAACTCATGGTCTTGACAGCAGATTGGAGTAGGTGGGCCGAGTCTAAGACAGAGCAGGGGAGGAGGGTGAAGGATACAATGAAGAGAGATGTGTTCTGGGCTGATGCAAAATATATTGTCGCCATCATTAAACCAGTTTTCCAGGTTATTAGGTATGGGGATGCGGATGCACCTAGCCTTGGAGAGGTGTATGAGTGCATCGATTCTATGCTTGATCAGATGAGGGCTGTCGTGCGAGAGAGGGACCCTACATTAACATTCTACCACGAGCACATTCAACAAATCATTCACAGGAGATGGGAGAAGCTCAACACTCCCTTGCACATGGCAGCCTATGCGCTTAATCCTAAGTGGTACTTGACTAGGCTTGGTAGAGTAACACCGATAGAGGATGCAGAGGTGAAGGCAGGGTTCTTCAGGTGCATTGAGAGGATGTATGATGATGTAGATGCCAGTGTGATTCGCACTGAGTGGACCAAATTTGCCACTCTTAGAGGTTATTCAAATGCAGCCAAGATGGATATGTGAACTATGGCGCAAAAGGACCCAATATTGTGGTGGACTTGCCATGGATCAGGATCTTTGACTCCCACTCTGGCCATCCGATCGTTATCCCAGGTTTCTAGTTCTTCAACTGCTGAGAGGAACTGGTCTACATATAGCTTCATGCACTCTCGTAAGAGGAACAGACTTACCTCTAGGAGAGCAGAGAAGCTTGTGGCTGTACATAGTGCTTTGCGTCTCATTGACCGCAAATCACTTTTGTACAAAGAGAGTCCAGCAGCATGGTGGGATGTAGACCCAAAGGAGCCAGAACAGATTGATGAGGATGCTCCAGTTTCAGCTTCAGATGTAGGGTTGGTTGGTGTTAGTTTGGCAGTGCTTGATCGCGAGGATTCCAACAGTTTGAGTGATGAGGAGTTTGGGGATGATTAGAGGCCTCCCTTCACTACATTTTTGCATTTTGTACTTATTTTGATTATGATATTCATATCAATGTACTCATGCTACTCATTGTAATCAATTTTATCATTATGATTATGATATGATATTATGATGTGACATGTCATATTTTCAATATTCATATAATAGAAATCTCAAATTTGACAATTTCATTTGTCAAATTTTAATATTTTATTTGATTACTAATAGTATTCAAGTATTCCAAATGTTAGTATTTGCAATTTTACTAATTTGAAATGTTATTCTGAAACATCTTTTTATAACTAGTTATTCAAGTACCATATGTATATCAACGTTGCCCCCCCACCACCATCCACCCCCACCCCCCCGTCCTCAAACTTAGACCCCTTGTCCCCCTATCCCCGAGACGCATCCCCGACAGAGGGACGCGTCCCCTTCAGGAAACTCCGTGGAACACTAATTAGAAGTAATATATACAAATTATTTATAAAAGTGTAAATGGAATATGGAAGGTAAAAGAATAAGGAGAATGAATTTGTACTTTGAGTTTGGATTTTTATGTAAGTACCAGATTTATCAGAGTTCTCACGGCTTAAACTTTTATGATCCCCACATGAATTTTAGATAGGTTTTTGGTCTTATTTCTTTGGAAATCTTCAATTTGATTTTTTCCATTACTAACTCGCGTATTTTTTTGGTTGTCAGATTTCAATTAGGGGAATCCATCAAATTGTTGTTTAAGATTTCCAGGTTAGAACTATTTTTAGGATGGGATCTTTTGTCACCTATTTCAGAATCTCTCAAATTTGAATATTTTGAAACATCTTATAAATTTTCTCTATATCTTTACTCTTCGATTTAGTTTTAGAGGATTTTTTTGTTACATGTTTTAGATTTTTCACATTCTTTTCTTGAACCTGAGACCCTTCTTTGTTAGGAGTGTCTCTGAAACAAAATGTGTAAGCATGGTTTCAGGGGGAGCTTATGTTTTTTTGTTCTATCATCTCTAAACCTTGACAGTTTAGTTATGTTACTTATTGCAGTTGTTCGTGTTGAAATCTTGACTCATTTTTGCTTAGAAAAGTGTTTTGGAAGAAGTCCTTGTCTCATATCCTACGAGTCTTGAAAGTTAATATAATGCTTCAAGAGTTTGAAGTACTTGAGTTACAGTCCATAGAAGACCATGAGGTGAAATGAATAACAGTCTACTGTCACAAAAGTGTTTTTCTCAAGTGCCATGATCATTACAATGCTCTTCATATTCATTATCTCAGTCATAATATCAGTGCTCTTCATACTTGAACAGTAATATTCTTGTTTGATTCATACTTGGTGGAGTTGAT
This sequence comes from Sequoia sempervirens, assembly GCA_007258455.2. Classification (NCBI taxonomy): domain Eukaryota; kingdom Viridiplantae; phylum Streptophyta; class Pinopsida; order Cupressales; family Cupressaceae; genus Sequoia; species Sequoia sempervirens. The sequence goes on along the minus strand of VDFB02193867.1, from coordinate 381,808,659 downwards.
CAAATGGTTTTGATAGTGAGACAGCACATTTGCTTGTGGTGAATGCTTTGGAGGACAGTTGCTTGAACAGTGGGATTGATAACAATGAATATAATGTTCCTTTTCTCAGTTACAGAGGTATGGTATCAAGGGTTCATTCTTTACCTTTGTATATTTGGTAAGGTGAATAGATGTGGTCTAAGGTTGAGTATTGGTTATATTGTCATGATGTTCACTGCTCATTCTTCACTCAGTCCGTGATGCAGTTCTTAATGTTAATGCTTCATGATAATAATGCAAAAGTTGATGCAAGACTTTATTGATCATTTCATTGAGTTTATACCAAGTGATTACATTGCTTGTATGCCATGCTATTGATCAGTCATTCTAGTAATGGACAGTGAGATGACTGGAAGCACAGTGGTATGTATGTTATCATTTTGACAATGATATTCATGGTCAAGGTGATCCTCCAATTCAATGGTCAGTGACAGTGGTTTTGATGCTGACAGTGATATTATTGTTTTTTTCTTGAGTTTTGATTGTGCTTTGACAGTCCATGTTTGATATGCATATAATGCTGTCTTGGTATGCAAAGTCTTTGTATGCAGATTATCCAAAGTAGTTGACATGGCATACAAGTGCCAGTACTGATGGTTCCTAGTTTGGTGCAACTATTCCATGAATGCCAGTCTTGACAACATTGACAGATCGTAGTGGTTGCACAGCATTGTGGAGCTCAATTACATAATATCTATGAACATTGCTAGTTGTGACAGCTGATGATATTGGCGACATATAAACTTGACTTATACTTTCCTTTGGTGACAGTACTAATAGTTGGGTCTATCTACAGTGTTGTCATTGCATAGAACAACATGTTATTATTGTTCTCAGGGGAAGTAGTACAGTGATCAATAAGGACAGTGTTGCTTATACTGTCAAGTTGCAGTTACTCAACATCTTGACATCAGACAGTGCTGGTGCTTCTTTCACTGTTTGCCAGGTTGGAAAGTGGTATTGATATGCACGTGTTTTATGCCAGTGGTCTCCATGTTCTTTTCATGTCAGTCATATTTTTGTTTGGACAGTAGTATAGTGCCAGTGATGTCTTGTCTCAGTATTCATGTATTTCCATGAAGGTTTCCATTCAAGAAACAGTGGTAATGTTGGTCTATGCTTGATGACAGTGGAAAATGGTCTTGCACAGAGGTTAATGTTCTTCTTATGACAATAGCTTTCATTGAAGGTGCAAAAGTGCTTGCTTATGACAGTGAATGGTTTTCATCTATATGGTAGGATAGTGATACAGTGCCTTTCATGATTATCTCAGTCTTAAGTCTTATGTGCCTGCAGCATTGTTATAAGTCTTTCACAGTAAGAGTCACTGCCTTGGACTGATGTTATGGTTGCAGTTATTGGATCAAATACTCTTTCCTATTCCCTAAGTTAATGCACCCTTGCAGATTGAACAGTGGCACTTTGCTCTGTTGACATTTGTTGCTCCTGCATTCAGTGGTCTTCTCGAGTTTGATAGGTTTTATGCTCAAATATTTGATACCACAGTCATTTAGCGTTTTGAAGACAGTCAGTTTGGTGCCCTGGAATTCATTGCTTACTAACAGTGGGACTGTGTGTTCTTTGCTTTGAGAAAGTATGTTCTTTGTTCCTTTGGCATTGTTGTCAATGGGGGAGAAGTCTTTGGATAGTAGATTTGTGGATTTGCAGGGATTTGCAGTGAACATTTGCTTTAATGGTTGCTTCTATTTGCTTGAATAAGTACAGTGACAATGTATTCAGTGTTTTAACATTTGCTTCAGCGTTGCTTTGCAGACATTTGCTTCGCTAAGAACAGTGACAGTGTATTTGCTTTGTGCAGTTGCAGTGGCAGTGAGAATTTGGTTTTCTTGATTTACTTGGACAGTGATTTGCTGCTTTGATTTACTTGGCCAGTGAACAGTGAAGCTATCCACTGAAATACACTTTGCTTGGCTTTGAATGCACTTTGCTTGGATTCCCTTGAAAGTGGTGGCAGTGGTGCCCGTGCAACAGTGAACATGAACATAGGAGGAGGAGCAAAATTTGGAATATTGACATCAATGCCAAAGGGGGAGTTTGTTGACTTTGGCATTGTTTGTCATTGATGTCAATAATACTTGGTTTGTTTTTCATCCACTCACTGCTCTACTTGGTTTGGTTTGTTATCTACTCTCTGCTCATCCTAGTGTTGTTGAAAAGGATCTTGCTATGTTGTTGGAAAGGGCCATTTGACATAATGCAGACATCTTAAAAGGTTGTTCACATGGTGTTAATGTTAAATGAGGTGTTATAAAGAAACCTGTCATGGATTGGTGTAGTGATTGCAAAATGCAGAATGTTGCTTCAAGGGAGGCCTCAGTGAAGACACTTTAGTGCTGACATTGCAGTGTCAAAGTGTTGTTGAATGTCTCAGGTTAAGTGTTGATTGATAGCTCATTTATCTTAAGACTCTAACCCTAGTGCTTGTGCTTCTTTGTCAGCCTCAAAGGAATAATATTCTACATCAAACATGGTGAAAGTCAGAGATTATGATACAGACACTTGATTTAAGTATCTTGAGGTTTTCCTCTTCTTAGGATTTCTTTTTCTTGCTTTGGAGGTCATTCAAAAACGCTACATAAGGTTTATTATGGAAAGGGTTTTCAACTTTGTTTCTTTTGTTTTAAGAGTTCAATGACTTGCTATAGCAAGTTAAGAGTTACTTAATGCATTGCTTAAAGAGTTTGATTAACATTTCTTACCGGCCCCCACTCCTTGGCCTTACCAACTGAGCAGGTAGAAGACTTACATTTTAAATATCAATGGCTGTCGTTTAAAAGTAAAACCTGGCGGGAGCACTTAATCGAAGGCTCAGATTTAAATGTGTATAACAGCTATTCTCCGATGTATGAAGTTTGACAGGCAATTGAAGTTCGGGGTTTTTGGTTTAGTTACAGAGTTTGTAACTGTCCTTTGGAGCAACGATGGAAGAAGGAACTAGGGTGTGTCATTTTTTGATTGGTTCTCAAATTACAGAGAGAGCTTGATGCAATGTGAATGAAAACAGTGATATGATCTTCTAATATGAAAATATGAGTGGGAAGATTGTGTAAAAAGGTGTAGTAATTATTGACAATTGAGTTTATTCCTGTTATGGTGGAATGTGACTCAAAGAAAGGGATCTGCAGGAGTTTTTGTGTAAGTCAAGAGTTTAAAGAACGAGTCTTTGAATATCAGATATTGTTCAAGTGTCATCTCTTCTCTGCACAGACCTATGTGACTTGAGAATGAGTGCTAGTGCTTTTGAATTGGAGTCTAGAACAGTGTGATATGTTCTGAACAAGAAAATGAATGATGAGTTGTTTATTTGAGTGGAGTTTGTCCTTGTAAAAGAATGTCACTGTCATTTATTCTCTTTGTCATCCTAAGAAACAGTGATTAAGCAGTGAAGTATTTTGTAAACAGAGAAGAACAGTATTATGATGGATAAAACATTGCTGTGAGTCAAGCTGTTGAACGACTGTGTTGTTGGCGAATATTGTAACAGGGTAACCCCCTGAAGTTATGTCTCTTCTTTCATTGGAGATTGGTCATTAAGACCATGGAGGTTTTTGCCAATGAGGCTGAATTTTGCCAGTGAGGCATTTTGTGATTCAGTGAGACACTGTATTGCCAGTGATGCATACCTTCTTGAGATTATAACCAGTGAGGCAGTCAGTGAGACATATTTGTAATCAGTGAGATGTTGTTTTGCCAGTGAGGCTCAATAAATTTGTTTTTCAGAGTGGTTTTTATCCCTATGAAGATTTTCCACTCATAATCCTGGTGTTCTGTCTTCTCTTCATTGCATGTCAATTTGTGGTTGATGAGTTATTATGGTTCAAGCATTTTGTTCACTCTACTTCTAATATCTATGATGTTTGAAGTGATTGCAATAGTGCCTATGCTTAATTCAAGTGAATGCAACATTCAGTGTATGTGATGTTTCCAATGCTTTTATCTGTTCAAATTAAAGTGAGTTCTCTGATAGAAGTTGATTTGAAATTGGACCACTGATTCACCTCTCCCCCCTCTCAGTGGTCCTGTACTCCAACATTTACATCATATGCATTTATCATAAATTTTTATTACTGATTCATTTGGAATCTCAAATCCTTGTGCGAGGGAAACTAATACCCTTACATCCATGTTTAACAAAGTATAATTTTTTTCTTCAATTTTCATCACATTTCCTAGATGAGAAACCAGTTGGGGTAGGAAATTCCAGATTTAGTGGGCACATCCTTGCTCGTCATCCATTTGGAGTATGATAGTGCCAAAATTTCCTTTCAGAGTTCGGGGAGAGGAATAATATTTTAGGGCAAAGCATAGAGCACTTAAGCTCCTCTATTTCCCTGTATTTCCTCGCCACCGCCATCGTCTGCACTTAGAAACTTTGTAGAGATTGGAGGGGCTGCAACTTCTTCACCTACTGCAATTTCCTTGAAATATTGTTTTACATTTCCAGAGTTACTTTTTCTTACTAAATCTAACCCTACTACCTTAATTAGCTTATCTGGACTCACGTCCAAAACTAGGACATCCGACACCATTAAGATCTGTACAATTTCTTGGAGAACAAGGGTTTCATGTAACTTAAAAAATCATTAATTCTATTTCTTTGGTTAAGTTATTAAATAAATTCTTAATTTCATGTAATTTTTTTTTTTTGATGATGATGATTTTCTCTATGAACATTGTATTGATATTTATTTTTATATTATCTAATCATTTTAATAATAAATGCATCCTTAACTATTTATTCTAGTCTTCTGTCAATCAACATGCATAATTTCCACTAATAATATTACAATTTAATATACAACTAAATTAAAGAAATGATATAGAAAGGATATTGAGGGGTAATTTTCTTTCCCAGATTTAAAATTATAATATTTGGTTTTATCATCATTTCCTTGGACCAAACTTATTGTAAAATATTTGGACGATTTTTATTTTTCTACATATACATGGTTCTTAGTATGTATTCAACATATAGTAAACATTGTAGAATAAAGAACGTAATAGAATCATTGCTCATAGAAAATTACTTAACTCTAATCTCATTATCAAAAGAGCAAAAAAATCCTTACTTTTCAAGTATTGCTTATTGAATACAAATCTTACAAACATAACAAGAACATAATAAAACAATCTAGACACCTCTTGAAATAATATTATTAAAGTATAACAAAACAAAAGAGAACCTAAAATAAATGCTTTGCTTTATTCACAACTCAAAACAAAATGACTCATACAAACCTTATACTAAAAATTCTCAAGACACAATTCATAGTTGAAATTAGATAAAATCCAAACAATTAAAAATGCAAACCTATAGGTAAACAATGATGACCATAAAATAAAGAGAAACTGTCATCTTATTGACCCTTGAACTTGCACAACTGAAGGGGGGTAGGAGAAGCAACCACAACAACAATTGCAACAACAATTCATAATTATCTTCAAGTGCTACAATTATAATCAAAGTATGACGACATTTCTAGGGGGAAATTATTTGTTGGTTATGTGCATTATATCTAAATCCTTGTCAAGGATTAATTTGCATGGTGTATATGGTTTCCAACTATTTTTTATTGTCTTTTATTTTTCAGTATTTCATCTTTATATTCTAGACCACTTTATAATAAGGATTAGTTTACATGACATATTTGGATTCCAACTATGTTTTATCCTCATTGTTTCCAATGTTTTAAATTTTGGCTGTAACTTCTTGACCCCTTTAGAGACTTATGATAACATAGTAAACAAAGTCCTTAGAGACATAAGCAAGGAGAAAAGATTTGTAACCTACACATCATTATGGTCATCATGTTATTTATTAAATCTAAATTTATTAAGTTCTAAAAGTAGAATAGAATCTAACAATTAGTTTAGTTTTACAATAAAATAATTACAATGTCTTTGATGTTTAATTATTTTTTTGAAATTAACTTTTAAAATGAATTATTTATTTTGCATATATGCTTTGTTTTAATTACAATTCTAAGATAAGTGTTTCCAACTATTATAGATCATATTTTTGTTCAAAAATGTTGGACTCATTTCTACTCCAATGTGCAAGGATTGTAGCCTTTCTTCATTGAGCCAACCTTTTCATCAATTTTGCACCCAATAGAGGAATATTTTGTGCTTTAAGGTGAGTTAATTTCTATTTTGACATCATTTTTCTTCAATATTTCCATAAATTAGTAAAAAATGGTCAATATTGACAATTTAAAGACATTGGAACAAAATTACATATATATCATTAATTTTTACACAATTTCTTTTAATTTTGTAAATATAATATAATACTATATTATATTACTTTTATTATATTACTTTATAATATACTATAATATAATAAGAGAGTATAATATGTATAAAACATATTAATTTATTTAATTTTTTTTGTTAATTAATTTTTTCATTTTTTGTATGCTTTTGATATAAAAAGCAACAAAACTAGGGTGTTGTACCTTTAGTACAAGGCCCCACAGACCATCAGTAGCAAAGTAACACTAACAAAACATTAACAACAAGGTCTAAAAACCTAACCAACACCCTAAACATTCCATATATAAAAACAGGTCCAAAACATAACACAAATACTAAAACTAATACTAAAGTCCATCATGAAATCATGATTTAAAGCAGTCTTACCCACAAACCACCAAGGGTCATACTAGTCATAAGAAAACATAAAAACAGTATTAGTGTCTTTAGTGAAATAAAAAAGAAACGATGGCCATTGAGGCCAGGACCAACTAAAAAACAAAACCACCTGCGACCCTAATCCTTCTTTCCACTACATGGCTTGATTAAAGTTATGGTAGCCCAATCCTTAGTGAGGAACTTAACAAGTTCCTTGCTGACAACTTCCTCCTCCGAATTGTCAATGGACTTGTCCTTCTATAACAAACACAAAGTGGTGGCAAACCTGTGCATGATCTTCAGCGCAAAGTGGGTGACATCCTGCAACTTTTTCTCTAAACTTTCCACTTTGCATTTAAGATTGTCAACCTCCTCCTAGACAACATCCTGTTTGCTACAAGCTTTCTCCATGGGGGCCTTTCCCTCAACAATGTTCGAGGCCCTAGTCTTGACCTCCTTGACCCTAACACTAGCAAGACCCAAAGAATCCCTTTGAAGACTTTCAGAAACATGGGAGGAGCTACTAGCAGAAACCAAAAGGGCCTCCTTCTCCATATCCTTTTTGTCTTTACTCTTGCTCTCACTCTCACCACCATTATCAGACTCCGAGGCCTCCTTAAAACTCTTCTCTTTTTCTTGTTTAGTGACCAGTTTGCTTGACCTTCGAGGGGTACTAATCTCCTCAATAATTTCAATGTCGGAGTCAATTTGTTGGAGCCTAAATTTGATTTTCTTTGAGGCTTTGGATTTATTTTTTGGGGTAGGAGCAATACATTTCTTATCATTTTTCTTCACAACAGGCCCTCGATTGTGGGATGTGTCTTGGGGAGAAGCTTTTGTAGTAGGGTTTTCTATACACTTTTTCTTACTGGGGCCAGGGGTATCCATAATGCTAGCAGACAGAGGAGAAGATGAGATTGGGGCCTCTTCAACAGTAATAGGATGAGGAGGGAAAAGGGAAAGGTGGAAATGGTAGAGTCTAAACATTAGCCCTTGGTGGAGAATGGTGAAATTTCTATCCAAGTTCATGGCTTCAACCACATCAAGCACAATATTTTTGAGAGAATGCAAGAGAAAAAATGAAATGGAGATGTTGTTGTGGTTCCTGAGGTGATTAAGGAAATTAAAATGGTAATAATAATACACACTGTATCTCCTTTCGAGGGTGAAATAATTCATCACCACCATACAAACTTTGTCCCATGGCTCCAACGATGCCTCGCGGTCGTAGCCCCCACATAGCTTGACAAGTTTCTCATCACCCTAGAAGAATAGGTTGAGACTGGTCTAGTCAACGACTTTGCTAGTTTTTTCCCATTTATGCCCATCCATAGCAAGACCCATGGCCTTAGCAATTAATTCTTCATTTACTTCAAAAGAAATGCTCCCCATAGTCACCCTTCTAGCATCCCAAGAGGTGACAAATTATTTGGAGAGGCCCTCGTCAAAGCCAAACATGCACTCCATGAATTGGGAAATTTCGCCCTCCCTACAAATATGCTAGACGGTGCCATCTATCTTCTATTCATCACATTTTTCTAGATCAACACACACCTAGTCACCACCCATTTCACCAGCAAGTATATAGAAAATGCGAGTGAAAATTGCAGAGCAGTTGCAATAAAAACCCAATTTGGAAACGACTGTGAAAAAATGATAGCCAAAAAGCAACTTGTAAATCACGAAATTAAGGCATTTAGTGCCACTTCTTGTAGCCAGCTCAAGCCTGGAAATTCCCTTGTGTGAGAAGTCCAAGGCACGATAAAAAATGAGGGCGATAATAAATCTGGACAACCCAAAAAATTGAACAAAATCCATAGGGCTAATGAGATTATCTCTAAAATTGAGGGGGTTCAAAAAATAATGACCCCATCGGCCATTGGTTCATTGTGACAAGACGAGACGGTGATCCAACAAGGGAAGTACACACCACGTGGCAAAACCTTCATGTCAGTCTTCTCGCTCAATGACCAGTTTTTCAAATATAGGCTCCTGCCATCATCACTAACAAAAGTTAGTTAACTCCACACTAGGACCAAAAGATATAGCTTGTTAGCAACCATGATGGACATCGCTGGAATCATTCCTTAGAAGTGACAACATAGAAGGGGGAAAAGATTAATCTTTCCTCTAACACCGTAGACCCTCCTGATCAAGACCCACCACGACCAAACTATTAGCAACCACATTTCCTTCCCTGAAGACATGGTGAAGAGTGAACTCCTCAAAAACTGTAAGAAGAGATCAGATGTCCTCAATTATCCCTTGGATTAACCATCCAACAACCATTGTTCCTTTCGTTGATTCCACTATCAGTCGAGAGTCACCCTCAATTTCCAAGGACTTGACGCCGATTGACAATGCAAACTTGAGACCCTAAAGGAGCACCATACTTTTCACCTAGTTACTTGTGTGTTCTTTCAAATTCCTCGAGTAGGAAACAACCAGACAACCATTATGGTCTTTGATGATACCACCCCTAGCTGCTTTCCCAACTCTGGCCGCCCCATCAAAATTCAACTTGCACCAGGGTGGTTTAGGAGTTTTCCATTTCGTGTTGTTCTTGGAAATATTCTTGGAGTTTTCAAACTTGTGAAAGTCCCTAAGAAGATTCTAAATTCTAGCAATAGTTTTGTCCCAAACCATTGGGGGGTAACTAGGAATCTTCCACTTATAGACATAAATATTGTCCAAAAGGAGTTTATTAAGGGTTATCAACACACTGTCCACATTGTTCTCCTTATCCTTGAATATCATGTTGATCCTTTCTTTCCACAAACACCAACAAATATGGGGTGGAATTAGTTGTCAAAGTTTCCTAATAAGAGGATGGTTAGAGGGGCACCTCCAATCAATAACAAATTGTTGAATATCCCTACAGAACACCCATTAGATGTTGAACTTCTGAAGGACGTTTTTCCAAACTTGGGAAGCAAATTGACAATGAATGAAAAGATGGGAGATAGTTTCCTCATCCTATTTACAAAGGGTGCACTTGTTGGGAAATTGAAAACCCCTTTTAACAAGGTTATCTATCGTTAAATTTTTTCCATGAATAGAAGCCCACCAAAAGAAATTGATTTTGGGGATGAGCTGAGAGTTCCAAAACTTCTTCCAACTTCACCTTCAAATTTTAGCAGCATATGGTAAGTAGACTTGATTGAAAAGGCCCCTGAGTGATTTTTCATCCAAAAAACCCTATCCTCCTTAGGAAAGAGAGGAAGTCTCACCTTATTTAAAAGATCTTGGAGCTCAACAACCAAGTAGGGAGAAGGTCAGGCCTGCCTAAAAAAATCTGCTCTAGAATTTTCCATTTGGCTCTGTGGGGTAGTATAATCTACAATATGAGTACCAAAGAAGGCCTTAGTTCAATCCTTCAAAATATTGAAATTTCTATTAGCTAGGGGTCTACCCCCAATCCAACGGTCCTTCCAAAATCTTATTGATCTCCCATTTCCAATTTTCCATTTAATACGTTCCTTCAAAAGCGATCTGCACTTGAGAATATTGTTCCAAGTTTTTGACCCAGGGAGGAGGCTGTTCAAATCCAGAGCCTTGGAAAAATAACCCTGGTTCAGATGCTTGGCCCTCATGATATTGCACCATTTGGCTTTCCCCATCACACGATTCCAACCAATTTTGGTAATGAGGGCCTTGTTCAGATTAGTTATCTTTCTAATCCCTAAACCCCTTGGCTTTTAGGATGACAAACAATGTCCCAATTAACAAGAGCTAATACTTTTTTATCTTCAAGACCAGTCCAAAGGAATGACCTTTGGATTCTTTCCAGTTTTTCTCCCATAGAACCTAAAATTTTGAAGAGGGAGAAGAAGTAGATTGGGATCCATTGGAGAGAGGTCGAGAGTAATTGTAGTTTACCAACACTACGAAGAAGCTTACCCTTCCAACATGCAAGCTTATTTTGAATTATCTCCAAAATATTATTCCAAAAACTAGGAGTAACCTCCTTCACAGTGAGGGGTAAACCAAGGTAAGTTCCTGGAAGAGTATCACTTTGACAGCCTAGTATTGATAATATCTTTGTTTGAAGATCAACTTTTATGTTAAAGAAATATATACTAATTTTTTGATAATTGATACATTGCCCAGAGGCATTAGCATAGTCATGAAGGAGGCCTTTCCATTCTCTAGCTTCAACCACAAAATATTTTCCAAAAAGGAAGTGTCATCCACAAATTTTTGCAGAACTAAGGGGGGGGGGGGTAGAGGCAACTCTAATTCCTTGAATTTTCCCAGAGTGAAGCAAAAATAGAAAATTCCTACTAAGGACTTTAGCAACCATGATGAAAAGGTAGGGTGATAGAGGATCACCTTGCCCTTGCCTAATGCCTTTTCCAACATTAAAGAAACCCCAAGGGATCCCATTAACCAAGACAAAATAATGGACTGACTCAACACATTCCTAGATAATTCCAATAATCTTATCATTGAAACCAAATTTAGCAAGAACTAAATACAAAAATTTCCATCTAACCCTATCATATGCCTTAGAAATTTCCAATTTGAAAGCCATACCTTGGTTCTTACTTTTCTCTATAGAGTGGATAATTTCATGAGTCGTAATAGTAGCATCAATGATGTCTTCCTGGAACAAATCCATTTTGGCATCTGCTGATAATCTTGTTCAAAAGTGGCTTAAGTCGGTTGACTAGAACTTTAGAAAAAAAATTTGTAAATAGTGTTGCATAGACCTATAGGCCTAAAATAGGCCATACTCTTCGAGTCCTAGAATTTAGGGACTAAAACTATGTAAGTATTATTCAACTTTTTAGCAATTTACCTGTTTTGAAAAAGTCTCTAACTTCCATGGTAATATCATAGCTGATGATGTCCTAGTATTCCTGAAAGAAGGTTGGGGGAAAACCATCAGGCCCAAGGGCTTTGTAGGAACCCATAGCAAACACAACCATCTTGACTTCTTCCTCCAAAATAGGGGCTAAGAGTTGTATATTGTCCTCCACACTGATAGTGGAAGGGAGGTGACTTAAGATTATGTCTTGAACATCAACAAAGGGGTAGCTGCCAGTGTCCAAGTAGACCTGCCTAAAGTAGCGTTCAACTATTTCACAAATTTTTTCAGCCTTTGTGACCCCCTGGTTGTCTTCATTCTGTTGCAAGCATTTGATGGCATTTCTTTTCTTATGCCTACAAGTCATTCTGTAAAAAAAATCCGAATTCCTATCACCCTCCTTCAACCATTGGACCCTAGACCTCTACTTCCAATATATTTCTTCCTTGCTTAAGATATCTTTCCATTTCCTCCTGCAACTTTCCTCCTCCTCGTGTAAAGGTTGAAGAATATTTCCCTTAGCCATTAGGTTCTGGACACTATCAAGCTTATCCTTAATCATATTTTTTTTCTTAAAGATGTCACCAAAGGTAGACTTAGACCACCCTTTAACTTCCTTTCTAATGAGGTCAAGTTTTTGGGAGATTCTATACATACTAGACCCTTGAATTGGATAGCTCCACCAATTTTCTATACAATTTCTAAAATATTGATGTGTCATCCACATAATTTCAAATATGAAGGGGTGAGGGCCAAAGAAAGGCTTATTTATCCACTGGAGAAGAATTGGGCTATGGTCAAAAATAGTCCTAGGGAGGGAATTAAGGGTAGAATTTCACCCCAAGTCCCAACCCACAGAGACTAGCACCCTATCTAGGCAGACCTGAATAAGGTGGTTACCTCTCCTATTGTTAGACCAAGTGAAAGGGTTACCCTGCAGCTCCAAATCAAACAGACCAAACCTACTGATGAAGTTTGAAAGATCACTCATACTGTTACTGTAGTCCAAGCTTTTCTGAAGGGAACAGAGGGGAGTTAAAGTCCCCAACCACCATGTACAAATCATTTTTGTCAATCAGGATTAAAGATAAGACTTCCTCCCACATACTTTTCCTTCCTCCCCTAGTATTCAGGGTATAGATGTTAAATAGATGCCAAGTGTAATTGTTAGCTCTGAGAGTCACAACAAGGTAACTATGTGAAAATGCAAAGGCTTCCCCATCAATTTTAGTAGAATTCCACAAAGTGGCAATGCCACTAGAGGCACCGTCCACCTCACTATAGAAGAAGGGGGAGCTCAACTAGATTTTATTAACAATTGAGGAGAAAGTCTGGTAAGTCATCTTAAATTCTTGCAACAAAAGGACATCAAATTTAAGATCCACAATGTATTGCTTGAGAGAAAATTGTTTTTGGGGACTATTCAGTCCCCACATGTTCCATGAAAGGAACTTCATTTTCTATTACAATGGGTTTAGTCAAGGGTTGATTTTTGTCCACTCGCAATATCCCTGGTTGTCGCTTTATGCCTTGACGGTCTCTCTGAAGGTCTTCCAACTCTATTGTCTATTCCCACATCAACTTTCTTGGTTCTTGTTTTCCTCCTTTGTGATTTCCAGTCCTCTAAGTTATCCCCATCAATCTAAGATTTAGAGGAAAAGGGCTTGGAGTTCAGAGTGAGAATGATAGATTTAGTGACTTCTCCAACGAAGTCCTCCACTCTAGTTGGCTGGGAAGAAAAGATGCATGAGGAGTCAGCCTCCTTCCTGGACTTCGTAGGGGTGACCATCCCAATCTCCAACTGTTGTAGGGCAATAATAGCATAATCCGTCATAGCCACACTATGAGGTTGGTTAGCATCAACAACTACCATATTCTTGTTCCCAAAATCGATACAAGCAGAAGACAAAGGAGACATGACAACTTTACCTTCAACCCCAATGGAAGAAGGACAAGAAACTAGACCCAAATCCATGGGAGGGGAGATTTCCCCTCCCTCCAAGTAGCCTGGGGATTTCCCCCTTTTCATACTATTAGTCTTGATCTTGACCCTAGGGTCAGGGGATTTCATCATCTCCTAAAGTCCTTCAGTAAATGGATAATCATCCATTTCATTGGATTTGGTATTCTCCATCGCATTACTGGTGCTAGGGACCAACTAATTTCCCCCCTCATCAGAAGAACAGATAGGGCTCTTCCCCTTATATAAAGGTTCCTTTGACATTAGAATAGTCCACAATGACATGGCCTTGTTTACCATATTTTTGACAAAACAAGGTGGCATTTTCATAGACCAGGGCCTGGGTCCATTTTCCCCATTTAGATTTGAGAGTTATAAAGTTGGGGAGAACTTTGTTAATGGAAATATTAACATAGAATCAGGCGAAAACTAACCTGGATTTAGCTAGAGTGACCGCATCCATCGCCACAAAGCTACCAAAGGAGCTACCGATCCACTAAAATATCTGTTCATCCCAAAATTCCAACGGGAGGCCTGAAAAATGAACCCAAACAGGAGCCATACGAGTGAGTTTAGTAGACGGGTCAAAGACCAGTTTCAATTTGGCCAAAGTCAAGAAATGTTTACCATAAGCCCATGTACCCGAGAGAACATAGATCAGATCCTCCTTCGCCATGAATTTGAAGAGGAAAAGACCACTAGGTATAGCAGAGACAGTCACACTGCCCTTCAGCTTTCACCAAGCATTAGCCCATCTGTGAACCATATCAATAGTCAGCTTGAAAGCCAATAATCTCCCCACCAAAGCAAGGTGCAACAAGGAGGCAACCTCATCCATGACCGTGTCAGGTAAGAAAATATTTGTTCCTTCTTCCGATTGAACGATGTCCAAAAGGATAGTCTCATGGGTATTATTTCTAGTCCCAATGAGGACATTCTTCCAACAAACCTTGGAGAGTCAACACCCTTAAGGCTACCAATGTCCCCACTAGAAAGAGACCCAAAATGTGTTTTGGAATCACATGACACAAACCCCACATCCCCATGTGCCACATGAGGGCCGCAAAACTTTTTCGTATCGGGTGGGGGGTCAGGTTGAGGGGAGGTAGAGTCCTCCCTAGAACCTGCAGACATGGCTAGAAATTTAAAAACCGCGTGCTGGAAGTTGTAGAGCGGGAAGTTGGAGAGCATTTTTTGTATGTAAATACAATATTATATATTGGAATTTTTTTTATATATAGGATACATTTTAAATGTTTAAACTTAATTAAATTTAATATGTAATTTTAAAGTTTCAAATTAAATATTTATTTAATATGTGAACTTAGGAGGATAAACACACATACCCCCTTTTCATACAACTATTCTCAACAAAATAAATGCATTGAAAATTCAACAAATCAGATTTTAAAATCTGCAACATGAACACTTGATTGTTCATTCATAATCTCCAAAAGAACATCACAATAACTTCTCCAAATTGACAATAAAAATGGTGCAGCCTCATGGGCTAATAATAATAGTCTCAAAACTGATATAAAATTGATGTACAACAGCAAAATAATTTAAGGACAACAACAAGTTCTTTCTTTCAAATCTTCTACCAAAAACTATGAAACAAGATCATCAAACACTTGCAAACTTCAATACAAAATATGCAACAACTCAATCATGGATTCTTAAATCCATTTGCTGCTATGCCTTCACTTTCAAACCTGTAAAAAAATTCATACCAAACTGATTTCTCCTTCCTTCAACTCTCACCAAACTTTCCCTACAAAATCCCTCTTCTCTTTTCATATTCCCCTTCTTTTCACAAGCTAATTTTTTGTATTTTTTCTTGTGCAACTCTCAGGAGCAACCTACAAGTTCTTTCTCCAAACTTGCTGCCATTGATTGCTTCTCTTTGAATACCTTAAAGGCTCTATTTTGTCTAGATTAAAACCTTTTTGAAATCCCAAATCTTCTCTTTCATTTCCCTCTAATTGTCTTTTTGAAATTCCTTAGTTTGTGCTTAAAAATCATCATTAAATGCTTCCAAATATGGCACAAAAATTTTCTGCACCATATTCCATGACTTGATGCTATAAATGCTTCATAAAAATCAATAAAATCATCAACCAAGTCATGCTCATTCACAATAATTTGAATACTAAAGTCATTAATTGATTTTTCCCAAAAACACTAGCTTTTATGCATTAAAGCAAAAATCTATTTTTCTTATCGGTGTCCACTCTCTCCATCCTATTTTTTAGGGATTTTGGAATCTCAAAAATAATATTTTAAATGGAATAGGAAGTCTCCAAAAAAACCTATTCCAAAATTTCCAATTTTGAATTTCAAACCCCAAAATTGCCTCCTACACTTTTTCTCACTCCAGAAATGCAATATTTAAATAAAGACCAATTATTTAATAAATTATTTTGGCCTCAACATTGCAATTTATTTACCTATTGCATAATTAAACCAAACCTTAGGAAATTAAAAATTAAACAATTTCTTTTTGGTTGATGAGGATAGCCCTTTGACCATGGATGCTCCTACATCAATATGATAATATGAATATTTTTTTTCTCATTCTAAAGGCAATGCAGTCAGATGTATATAATCATGTAAAATTGTATTCTAAAACTTGGATAATTCTTAACCTTTTATCTACCATCGTATGCTCTCATCTTGACCTTTAAAGGATCTTGATGATCCCAAAGTGTTAGATAATAAGGGAATGAAATTTGTATACTTTGTTAACTTTAAATTTCTTGTATAGCTCACTAATTATATTCCAATTATATTTCTTATTCGATACTCATGTAAATTTGTATTGTAAAACTTAGATATTACAAATTACTTTTGTTTGTTGTGTGACTTCCCTACAACATGATAATTATTAACCTTTTATCTACCATCATATGCTCTCATCTTGCCCTTCAAGGGATCTTGATGATATAATTAATAAGGGAATGGGATTTTTATAGTTTGTTGACTTTAAATTTCTTCTATACCTTAGTAATTATATTCCAATTGTATTTCTCAAAATATAGTCATGTAAAATTATATTCTATTTTCAATCTTTCTTTTGCAATATTCTTCAACAATTTTAATGTTTCAAATGCAAGCTTCTCAAATACTACAAAGGTAGAAGAATATATTAATGAATTTTGTATACACAATTTATTTTCTAGATATGGTGCAACCAGGGTTAAATTTTAAATCAAAGGAGCAAAAAAGACAATATGAAAGAGAATATAGAAGAGAATATTGAAGACAACAAAAAATATGATGGATGTTCAAAGGGAAGAACAAAGGAGAAAACAAAATGAATCTAAGAGACAAAGATATGCTAGACAAAGGGAAGAAGTAACGGTACAAAAATTAGAATTAGAAAATAGAGAAGACACAAATGTAATTAGAAACAATCATCAAAGAACACTTGAACAACTCCCTCATTCTCAAAGAGAAGAAAGACAAAAACCTGATCCCCAATCAAGTGAGGCATAATTAACTATTTGGTGTAAATATTGAAGTGAATATTCAAAATGAAAATTCAATTTTAATAGAACGTGTAGTAGACACATCTCAACATGGAGCTGAAGTTGAGATGAATTTAGGTGTACAAGGAAACATACAAAACATAGAAAACCCAAAGGGAATGCTTCACTTTGTCTTCAAAAGTTTTGAAATGCAATTTTGATATTGATTAGATAGCTTGAGAATACCAAACATGTGTTATGTTTGTTAAGAACACTATCTAGGAATGAAATTATATCGCACCTCTGAAGGTCATGTGTGCAATAGATATCAACAAGAGAGGAAATAATAGATTTTAAGCTTTAAATAATATGGATTCTAGGCCACAACTAGAAGAGCTTGTAAAATTGACTCAAGTAAAAGAAATTTGATTGCACATGTTAGCCCAATATTACAAGTTACCCATGCAATAGGTGGTTAGTACAACTACAAAAGACACATGATAATTTTTCCAAAAAATATGTAATATGTTTCAAAAATTTTGCCACATTCAATAAAATAGTTGTCAATAATCATTGTTCAAAGAAGGGATCAACATGGCACAAATTATAACTTCACAATCAATAGGGATAGTGTGTATAGGGAATTAAAATACAAAGTGGACCATGAAATGTTTTATTCAGATGTTAGAATTGATGAAAATGATCTGAATGACCTAACAAGAAATTTTGAAGAAATTGTTTTCAAAAAGTTTAAAAATACTGCATATGGAATTTGATTTTGATTCAAATGAAATTATATTTGTGGGTCCAGACATGGAAATGGATGAAGGTAATATAATTGAGCATACAACATCAATGGCTTCTAGGCCACATAACATTCAAAGAGAAATTAAATTGATTCATGCATGGGTTAATAATCCTAGTACAAATTCAACAACATTGATTGATTGGCCAAGAATTGGTGCTTTTCCTATCAATGAACATGTCACTTTAGGATTACTTGATACAACATTCCCAATATTGTTCCCTGATGGTAGATGTGATTGGTTAGAACCACGAATGAGGTGAGTGCATCTACATGAATTTGTTAAACATTTATTATGGTACATGGATCATTGTTTTGGTCAACATACAAGGTTTAGATATTTCATGATGCATGATGAGTCCAATTTATAGCTCAATTTTGATAGAGTTTATTATCCATTTGTTGTTATTGTCATAGACTTTGATACTTGGATGTTGAAATTTTCATGTTATTTCCTCAAAACCATAGACATTGGGCATAAAATTATCTTTGTAACTTTTAAGTGACATTAACATGCTATGTGAACTATCTATGTTAATTTTACATGTGGATTAATGAATGTTACTTTAAGATAGTTATAGATATGCAATTGTTTTGCATGCTAATGTTGTCATGCAAATATAATTAGAGCCTACAAAATTGAGGAAGATTCTACCAACTGGTCATTCACCATAAAAGTAAAAAAAATTGATCATTCAAAGGTCAATGGAGGGAAGACTCTCGACAGAGGGAAATTCCTCGTTCAAATTGAAGACTGTAACTGATTTGCAAATGGTCATAATAGTTTGTTGAGCGAATATAGGAGATATTTTTATGCTAGATCTGTATTAAGGCAAACCAGCTTGACCATATTCCACGCATGCATAACCTCCTTTACACTTTCTATGTTTTCCATAAAGTTTCGTCCTCCTATCTGTTGGAGTTGACCACCTTGCTAGCTAGTTAGTTAGTAGTTTTTCCTTCTATAAATAATACTTGAATGCTCCTTCTCAGAAGGTTGACTGATCTGATGTTGTACTCACATTCTTGATTTTTTGGTAATATAGTTATGTTGCTCTATTGTAATCACACTTTTCAATGAATAAAATGAAGTTATAAGTTTGTTGCATCTGAGTTTGTCTTAAGGAATACTCATCCAAGGGGGCCCACTTGGTGAGCATTCCATCCTTTAGCTTAGTTATTACTTTTCTTTCCAATAATTAGTTACAAATCTAGCAACTGTGTGTTCCTATAGCCACTAGAATTCCATTCTGTGACTGTTCCTACAACCAAAGCAGATAGAGTAGTTTCCTTTCTATTTGCTCAAATTTTCATTTTTGTCATGCACTTCAACTTAGTGTAGTTGTTGGTTGATGTTCAATACTTATGTTACTTCTTTCTAAGCAATTTACTTTCAATGTTATGTATTTCTTAGCTATAGGATGAATATGGCTACTACGGATTCCTAGTGCACATACTGTGCTGACCCATTTCAAGTCTACGTCCCTGGGTTGAGAATTAAATGAACCTTCATGATTGTTAGAACTAAAATATAGACACCAAGATCTTGAGACCAAATGGAAAGCACAAAAAGAGAGAGAATAGAATGTGACAAGAATAAACTGTATTCAATGTCAATGATATGAGATGATATGATTGTACAATGAGAGAGACCCCTTGGTTATATAGCCAAGGTGAGATGCAAGATGTCATAGGATTATGACAAGTGTCTTAATCACACTTACCTAGGTTCACATGTAGTAGTTGTCAAAAGATAAGATAACAACTAATGGTCCAACTAACATCTTCTAGAAATATTCCTTCCCAGGACCTAAGTAAACTTAACATGTGTAAATAAGTCCCCTAGTAATGAATGAACTAGGTACAAGACTTTATTTACATCAACAACCCCCCTTAAGTGCAATGTAGGGAGTAGCAGATTCTTATGCAAATGACACAAAGATGCAAGAATGAGTCCCGACTACTAGGCCATGTTAGGTACCCATGTACGTATGTAATGCAATCTCTGACAAACGGAGAAAAGGAGAAAAACCAGTGGGACAAAACTCCTCCCCAAAAGAGAGATGAAAGATACAAAACAAAAATGCTCTCAATGAAGAATGAGAAGGTAAAAATCCCATGTGAGGAAAAAGAACCCCCCATAAGAGAGAAGTAGAAGAGAGACAAGGAAGCCCCCCCTCAATGTTGAGTCTCCTGCAATGATTGTAGAAGCTCGACATTGAATGCTGAAGATGATCCAATCTCGCCGAACAACTTTCCTCCCCTTAGGAAGAAACAAAACCATGGATGTATGCAGGATGTCAAGAAGATGGATGGTGTATGATGTCTTTGAAACATGCTCAAGTGTCTCCATGTTGATGTCAAAAGCTGACACACTCCAAATACGCATTCGAGGCCACACTGTTGAAGTGTACAATTCAACATCTAGTAGAGAAGAATGTAGAAAATGATCCAAAGACAAAGATATCCCCTCTAAAGATAAAGAAGACTCCTCCAAATGTTATCCAAAAGTATCCACACTCATGTCAATCTACGAAGAATGATCATGTAGAGAATGAACAAGAGGGTCAAAGTGTTCCCTCGCAACAACTGAAGAAGATTCTTCTCCATCAAAGAGAAGATGAATGCCATCAATGATTTCCTCCAAATTTGCAAGATGAGACTCCACAAACAAGTCTGAAATACCTATCAAGAAGCCATCCAAAGTAGCCATATCTAGAAGACAATGAGTATCTTGCTGCACTGAATCACAAGGAACCAAAACTATGGAATCACAAGTATCATAAAATGCAACAGTGGATGAAGGAGATAGAATGCATGACTCAAGAACTGGATCTGATGTGAGAAATCCCAAGTTCAAAAAGCCAAATGTCTCCTCTGAATCATGGTTCATATGATCAATAGCTGAAGGAACAATTCCATCATCAAAAGCAAAATCTACAAAGGTATACAACTAAGATGAATGATCAACCATGCCAGTAGCAATAATCTCTCTAGTCTCCAAGTCTAGAATGATGACTGAATCAGGAGTGAAGTCCATAGTTCTCCCATCTCCACCATGTGTAATATGATATATGGAGATAAGATTATTCATCAAATGAGGAACACACAAGACATCCTGAAAAGTGTTGTACCCAAACCTAATAGAACCCTTCCCTGTTACACTCATGTATGTATTGTTTCCCATCAAGATAGGAGAAATAGAACAAGGCTGAAATGAAGAGAATATTGACTATAAAAATGCCATATGATAAGATGCTCCTGAATCTAGAAGCCATCTCCTTGATCTTGGACTTGAAAGAGCAGAAAGAGCTTGACCTTTATTTCCTGATGTAGATGCCTGACCTTTATCCTTTGTAGACTGTTTTGAAGTAGAAGGAGAAGATTCAGACATTCTAGAAGGAAAATCAATGTGATTCTTTTGAGAAGATTTTTTAACTCATCAATATCCTTCTTATAACAATAGTTTTCTTCATGCCCATCCTTTTTGCAATATACACAAAAAGGCCTCTCCTTCTTTGATGATTCTCCTTTAGAGGATGAGGATTCTAATTCTTTATGTGGCTTGTTATTTTTCTTCTTTTGCTTCTTATCAAGATTCCCTAATTCTTTGTCCCTTAGACTCACTTTCCACCAATTCTTGTGACTTGGAAGACTTGATTAGACCCATGTTCATTAACTTAGCTTCCTCTTGGATTAGGATATTTGAAAAGTCATCAAACTTAGGATCAACATATGATGCTCCCATAGAAAGTCGATGGGTATGAAAGCCATAAACAAATACTGAATACTCAGGACCAAGCTTGGATAACACATTCATAATCAACTGTAAATCCTGTTTTTCAATACTGCATTCCTTCAATTGTGTTCTTAGTTTCTTGATTTTGGAGATGTAGTCTTGGATATGGTCAAAACCTTTAGGATCAAGATTCATCAAATCATTATCAATTCGATATCCCCTAATCTTATCTGTTTTACCATATAATTTTTCAAAAGTATCCCATGCTTCTTTAGGTGTATTGCATGATTCAATATGAAATTGCAAATCAAATGAGACTAATGAACATATGCATCCAAGTGTTTTTTCATGATCAATCTCCCACCTTGCCAATTCTTTAGCATCAATAGGTTTTTGAATGGTGTACTTTAGATGACCTATTAGACCTTTCATCATGAGATAGTGCTATACTAATTTTCTCCATGTAGCATAATTATGTGGAGTTAGAAGTTCAATTTGAGATTTCCCCATTTCAAGAACACAAATCAAGCAAAAGAATGCAAGCAACCACTACAATATTACCCCCCCAAGCAATATCTGATTTGGCACTTTATATTTAGTGCGTTGACAGTTGCCACTTGCCAAAAATAGCGAAGTGGTCTTTGATCTTGGTGCATGCAAATGCCAAATTTGGCCACAAAATTAAGTACAATTTTTGGTACAAAATGGGATCAATCTGATCATACCACTAAAATTTACACAAAAAATCATGCACTTTCAAAAAAAACTACACTAAAAAATGTTACTGTAGGAGCAAGATATGAGCTCCCAAAGTTCCTAAAATGAGGATGAAGCAACAACACCTATGAGAATCTAAAATTTCTAGAAAAAATAACACCAAAACCAAAAAATGATTGCACCAGCGTGTAGAGCACGAAAAATTAGCCCAAATAAAAAAAAATTGCTCAAAAAAAGGAGCCAAAATGAGTGAGATATGAGCATCCGAAGTTGAGCTACAAAAATGAAAAACTCCAACCATGAGGGGGAAAAAATTTTCAATTAAGCGATGATGTCATCATTGACCTGTGATGATGTCAGTAGACCTTGTGATTAAAGTTGATGTCTTTCTGGTTGTCAACAGAGAATATGCTCCCCTGGCATGAAATATTTTGCGGATCTATGGGCTTAAAATTGGCGTCTATTAAGTCGTTGAGGGTCAGCGCTCGCTTGGAATCTGGAAGGGATATGCTTGAAGGAATATTCTTTATTCCTTTTTCTATCGATGACTTTTGAGTGTTAGGTTTTTGATTTGATCCAACTGTCGGTTTTAATAAGAGTCCGCTTGAATGAAGGGGGCCCACGAGGGCGAATGGTGGTGTTGTGCCGATTGGCAGTACTGCTACCTACCGCATGGAACGCTAGTACCGCCATAGGTACTGTTGCATGGTATGTCTGTGGCAGTACTAAGTACTACAAAAAATAAATCTTTGCAAACTTTTTTTTTATTTTCTTTGATTTTTCAATACAATATTAAAAATACTGTGAAATTTTCAATACAATTTTTTTTAAAAAATATTTATTGTAGAAAAAATAAATATTTTTTAATAAATTGTACCAGAGATAATAATGATGACCTGGGGGCCGTATGACTCCCTGGGAATTTTTTTTTTGCCTCACCAGACAACTACTCTGATTTGGACGATCTAGCAGTCAATCTTAGGGTTTTTGGCCCTTCTAGACACGATGGCAAGGTCAGATTTGACCCAAAATGCTCCAAAAGTGTAGCTACCTTCTGGATCTAGAAACTTCTTTTCACCTTCAAACCCTCATAGGTTTGGCCTCGTATGTCTGATTTGGATGAAACAAAAGGAAAATTGACTTTCTTGAACCTTCTGGATGCAATGGTGAGCTCAATTTTGTACCAACAAGCTTCAATTTGAACCTGCAATAAAGAGCCAAAAATGGAACACCCCCAAATATGGTATCTCTCTTCAGAAAAAGACTCTCCAATGGCACCTAACCTACACTGATACCATGTTAGAACTAAGATATAGATGCCAAGATATTGAGACCAAATGGAAAGCACAAAAAGAGAGATAATAGAATGTGACAAGAATAAACTATATTCAATGTCAATGATATGATATAATATGATTGTACAATGAGAGAGACCCCTTAGTTATATAGCCAAGGTGAGATGCAAGATGTCATAGGATTATGACAAGTGTCTTAATCATATGACATGAGACAACTAATCACACTTACCTTGGTTCACATGTAGAAGCTGTCAAAAGATAAGATAACAACTAATGACAACTAACATCTTCTAGAAAGATTCCTTCCTAGTACCTATGTAAACTTAACATGTGTAAATAAGTCCCATAGTAATGAATGAACTAGGTACAAGACTTTATTTACACCAACAATGATGATTAAGATTACTATTCAAATCAGATGTCCAATTTTTGAACCACAACTTTAAGGGCTTGGTTGTTAAGACATTGTAGGAGGCCAACATTTTTGGCATCATTATCGGGGATGGTGTCAAACTAGGGAGTTCTTTGGAGTCATTGATAGTTTCTTTCTTGCTGTAGTATTTTTAAAATTTTGTTCTTATTATACCCCTCATTTAGGAAGTAATGACCCCCTATTCTTTCACTAATTCTTTGTGTGAGTTGGCTAATACTGAGTTGATACCACATGTATAGAGGAAGGAGAAGAGATGCTTATGGGAGATTACTTCCTAATGATCCTAATCCATTTTAGCTAGAAGAGCTTCCAAATATGCCAAGAGATGATGAAGAAGAAGAGCCACACCCTTTTGTTGATACATTTCATAATTCAAGACCAGTTCTGAAACTTCCTCTGAAGATCAAAATCTCATTGAGAACCCATTTGCTTTGGAACTCCATCAGGAAGGCATGGGTGATGCAAATAGAAATAGACCTAACCAGCCAACTTTTCCATTCCCCTTTTCTCATCAAAATGAAGTTGACAACCTCAAAATTTTCCCTACCTCAGTCCTTCCTAAGTTCTATGGACTTGTCACAAAAGATCCTGATACTTTCTTGTTTGAGTTTGATATCCTCTGCAGAAGCTATGACTATAATACTAATGCTCATAGACTTAAGTTTTTTCCTACCACCTTGAAAGAGGCTGCATTAAGATGGTTTATGAGCCTAGGTAGAAATACTATGGAGACTTCGGATGACATGAAGACAAATTTCTTGGAGAAGTACAAGGTATATTGTAGGGGCAGTGACATGAGAGGAGATTCCATCTTTAGGATGCAACAAAAGGAAGATGAGAGTTTGGAGGATTACATTTCAAGGTTTTTGTTTTGACTCCAAAAATCTCCACATCATACACTCAATGAAGAGTCCCAAAAGCTAATCTTCTTGAGAGGGATTAATGAGAGCTGCATTGAGGCTTTAGATCTAATGGGAGGAGGAGATATCGCCCAAGCTCCTTGGGAAGATATTAAGAAGCTATGTCAGAACTATTCTAGGGAAGCTTTAAAGAAAGAGAGAGCTTACCAATCCTCTATGGGTAAATAGTCCAATAGTGGAGTTTCAAGGATGGAGATTACTCACCTACTGGAAGACTTCAAACAAGACATTATAAACAATCTGACTACTTAGCTAGATACACTTTAGGCTAAGAAGAAACATGAGGAGGTAGAGGAAATGTTGGCTGAATATTGCCCTCATTGCAGACAAAAGAAGGACTACAAATACAAGATGGTAGCTAACATTGATAGTAAGAAAATTCCACTTGAGTTCAAGCCAATCCAGGGTGATGATGATCAAGTCTACTAAATTGCACAAAGGAGACCATGGGCTCCAAGATAAGGTATGCCACCAGATCCATTATCCTTTGCTGGGCCTTATTTTAATTCTTGTGGATTTGGTAACCAATGGCAACCCCCATATCCATCCAACTATGGAGGATACCCACCACAACCTTGGAATAACCCTCCAAATACCTTGTCCAATCATAAAGACTCTCCACCCCAGTGGTAGCAACCTTAGGGGAATTGGTAGCAATTTTAGGGAAATTGGTAGCCACCTCCAGGAAACTGGCAATAGACATCTCAATGCAGAGGAGGACAACAATGACCAAATCAGACAACCAGTTACATGTAACCACCTTCTCAGCCCCAACAACCTGCTATAATTCCTTCTCCTACTATCTCAAGTTCAAACACACCTAGACCTACTTAGCTACCGACTCAACCCACACCTAACCTAAATAACAAACCACAATAGTAGCTAGTCTATTCTGCTAATTCAAATCAATTTCTTGCATATTCTGTGAGTGAGTGACATCCACTTTCATTCAGGAACTACTTTTCTAGCTCCTTCCACACCCATTATCACTGGGCTTCCTATGGAAGAAGAAGAGCATCTAAATGTCCCCGTTCAACCAAGTGTACCTAAAAATCCTGAACCAGTCCTAGTCCAACAGACTAAAAAAGAACCACCATTTCCTCAGAGGTTGGAAATTGTTAAACAAAAGGAAGAGAAAGAGGAAATAACCTTTGACATTCTAGATCAATTGAAGCATATATGTATCAAGATACCTTTATTTCAGGCCATAAAAGATCGATGTTCCCATATATGGAAAAACAATTAAGGAAGCATGCCTCAAGAAGCCAGGCAGGAAAAAGAAAGACCCCACTATGGTTCATGTGGTGAGACAATTGGATGACATCACGTTTGGGAAAGTGTTTGTTCCCAAATACACTGACGTGGGTAGTCCTATGATAAGAGTTGTTATAAATGGGATCCAAATAAAGAATGCTTTGATTGATTTGGGAGCAGTAATAAATGTAGTGACTAAGGATATCCTACAACAACTAAATGTTGCAAGCATGGGACCTACTCCTACTGTTCTGCAGCTTGCTGGTAGTTCCACTATTAAACCTAATGGTATAGTAGAGGATCTTGTGGTAACTATAGAATTTTGGGAGTACCCAAAAAATTTCATGATTCTTTCTCCTAAAGCTACACTAGGTAGGTATCCCATTATTCTAGGAAGCCATGGTTAGCAACAATAGATGCCTATATTGGATTCCGATCAGGAGACATGATCATTTCTGATGGGAAGAGCACCAAAAAGCTTGTTCTTTACCCTCCTGCTCATCCATCCCATGATATGGAAAACCCCATATAGCCACATGTTAGTGAAGAAGCAGAAGAAATCAATTCTGTGGCACAACTTATGATGCTAGGCAGAAGTTCTTTCATGTAGCTTCAGGAAGAAGATGAAGTATTGTCTAACATAATTTAGAACCATTGTGAGGTATAGGAAGCCTCATCCTCTCATGCATCTGATTCTATTTATCTAGTGAAGACACTTCTACCTACTCTTCCTGTAGCTAAACTTCCTGCAACAACAGGTATGTCTCATACATTGCTACCACATGAGCTCAAATTCCAAGCATTAGTGAAACAACTATGATAGAGTTAACCACACAAGTGCAAGTGTCAGAAGGGAAATATTTAAATATTGACAACAAGCTGAGTGAAGGATAACAACTATCATTGAAAAACTTACTAAGGACCCACCATCATGCATTTGTATGTAACTACCATGATATGAAGGGATTAGATCCTAAGATTTGTACTCATAGGATATAAATCAAAGATGATTACACATCAGTGAGGCATCCACAAAGAGGAATTAACCCTACATTGAGGAAAATTGTCAAAGGGGAACTACATAAATTTCTAGATGTAGGATTTATTTACCCCATTTCAAATAGCCAGTGGGTCTCCATTGGTGATTTTTCCAAAAAAGGGAGGGAAGTGAAGAGTTTGTGTTGATTACAAGGAACTCAATGCTACCACCAAAAAGGACCATTTTCCCCTTCCTTTCATAGATCAAGTACTACATTCCCTTGTAGGCAAGCAATATTTCTCTTTTCTAGATGGATTAAGTGGATATAACTAGATACAAATTGCACCCGAGGATCAAGAGAAGACCACCTTTACCTATCCATGAGGGACTTATGCCTACTTAGTACTTCCATTTGGCTTATGCAATGCATATGCAACTTTTTAGAGGGCAGTCATTAGCATATTTTTAGATATCTCACATGATTG
Source organism: Sequoia sempervirens (assembly GCA_007258455.2). Lineage (NCBI taxonomy): Eukaryota > Viridiplantae > Streptophyta > Pinopsida > Cupressales > Cupressaceae > Sequoia > Sequoia sempervirens. Next base: position 381,781,096 of record VDFB02193867.1, on the reverse strand, counting down.
CATGGAGATTTATATGGATGATTTTACTACCTATGGTTCTGATTTTAATGAAGCATTGGAAAATATCATAAGAATTTTATAGAGGTGTGAAGACCATAACCTATTTTTGAATAGTGAGAAGTGCTTCATGATGATGCAGGAAGGTGTAGTCCTTGACTACTACATCTCTCACAAAGGAATACAAGTAGATCCTACCAAGATTGAGGTGATCACAAATTTTCCTATACCTGCAAAGTAAAAATATGTCAGAAGTTTCTTGGGACATGTAGGATACTATAGGTGCTTCATCGAAGATTTCAGAAAAATGGAAACACAATTATACAATCTCCTAACTAAAGATGTTGAGTTCCACTGGACAGAGGACTGTGGCAAGGCATTCTTTGATTTGAAAACAACTTTAACTCATGCTCCTGTACTCAAAGGCCCCAATTGGGAGCTTCCCTTTCATATTCATACTAATGCATCAGATTATGCTATTAGAGTTGTCTTGGGACAAAAAGAAGGAGAAATTGGGAATGTTATTTATTTTTTCAACAAAAACCTACAAGGAGTTGAATTCAATTATACAGTGACAAAAAAGGAAATGCTAGTAGTGATCTATGCCCTTAACAAATTCAGGCACTACATAACCGACTATCAGATCTTTATGCACACAGACCATGTAGCCATTAGGTACCTTATGAATAATCCCCTAATCTCAGGTAGGCTAGTAAGATGGTTGTTGCTCATGCAGGAGTTTTATATAACCATTGTTGATAAACCAGGGAAGGCCAATGTTGTAGTAGACTTTCTTTCTAGACTAACTAAATCAGAGGATTCCCAAGTCATTGATGACTCTTTCCTTGATGAACATTTATTTTCCATCAGTGTGCATACAACCTGGTATGCTAAAATAGCTAATTATTTTGTCACAGGGAGAGTTCCCCCTCATTTCTCTCCAAAAGATAGAAGGGTGCTCATTGAGAAAACTTTTCCTTTCTCATGGATTGTAGGATGTTTTTTCTACACTAGACCAAACCATGTCATGAGGAAATGTGTGAGGGAAGATGAGACATATGATATATTGCATGCATGCCACAATGAACCCTATGGAGGGAATTTTGCTGCCAAGAGGACAAAAATGAAGATTCTGAACACAGGATATTATTGGCCCATGCTCCACAAGGATGCACGGAAATATACAAGGAAGTGTGATAGATGCCAGAGGATGGGTCGACCAACCAAATCTGATGAGATGCTCCTTTACCTCCAGGTAGTAATCACTCCATTTGATAAATGGGTATTGGATTTTGTAGGACCCATTGATCCTCCATCAAATGGTAACTATATCTTGGTTTGCACTGATTATGTAACCAAGTGGGTTGAAGTTAAAGCAATGAAGCATGCAAGAGATAATAAGGTTGCAAAATTTCTTTATGAGAAAATTTTCACTCATTATGGAGTTCCAAGGGAGAGTGATTGATCAAGGGGCACAATTTACATCAACCCTTATTACAACACTAGTTAATTAATATAATGCGAGGCACATGAAGTCTACTCCTTATCACCCTTAGGCCAATGACCAAGTTGATGTTACTACTAGGGAAATTGAAGCTATCTTGACCAAAACAATGGCTATTCATAGAAAAGACTGGGAGAATAGGCTACCAGAAGCTGTCTGGGCCTATAGAACTAGCTTGAAGAAAACCACTAGTTTCACTCCTTTTGAGTTGATGTATGGAAAGACAGTTATGATGCCCATTGAATTTGAGAACAAGACTCTTAGGACTGCACTAGACTTAGGGTTGGATATCTCTGAAGAACAAAAAGACAAAATTATGTAGCTAAATAATTTGGATGGTATGAGAAGGGCAACCTTGCATCACACAGAGGTAGTGTAGAATCAGAGAATAAAGTGGAATAAAAAATCCATAAAGGACAATAAATTCAAGCCAGGTGACTGGGCACTCCTTTATGACTCTAGATATCGGGATAATGTTGGTAAGCTACAAACAAGGTGGCTAGGATCATATGAGGTTGTTGAAGTCCTCTCTAATGGTGTTGTTTAGCTCACTACCATTGAACCTGTAAGATTTAAGCTGCTTATCAACGGTCATCGCCTCAGGTTGTATCACAAGCCAACTTCCAAGGAGGAATTCATGCAACAATTCACTCAACATGCAACACCCAAACTTCCTACAGCCAAAGGAAGTAGACCTTGTGTCCCTCCTTCTAGCTAACCAAGGTACATAAATTGTCATAATAAGGACTTCCAATTTTGTGGGAATCCACTTCTTCATTAATCCACCCATTCGCCCATCCATCTCCACCTTTCTCTCTCTTCTATCACTCCACCATAACTTCACTTCATTCCACTTCACTTCCTTCCATCTCCTCTTTCATTAATTGCTCAACTAACTTCTTCAAAGGTGACCGGTACTCCCTCAATATTATTTGCCATAGATATTCCAAGAATTTAGGTACATGCAAATCAATTTGTTACATCTTAGTTATCTTTTAGTACGTTTATTTAGTTACTCTACATTAATGTAGATGTTCTCCATAGCATGCAATTATCCTATGCTCTATCAAAGTGTCATTACCACCTCGCATGCTAGGACACATGCTCAAATTTAGATCGAGGGGAGTGTGAATAACATGTCCACGTGTTAGTCCATGTTGGTCCATGTTAGTAAAATTTAAATTGAGCTAATTTAAATTCAGAGTGAGGTGAAAAATCGCATGTGTGAGATGACACCAAACCACTGCCATTTTTTTCTTGATTGTACCCTTCATTTATTATTCCTTACTACATTTATTTCCTTAGTCATAATCCTAAGCCACCAAAAAGGTAAAATTTAGATGACATTGGTGTTGGGGATTCAACAATGTTACAGGAAGGAGAAATTTGGCTTTCAGACAAAGATTGTAGGAAGGGAAACCTTGCAGAGTGCTTGTTGGTTGAGGGCAGCTAAATGATGGGAGGTTAGTTAATTATAAATGAACCCACGGTTCATGATGTAGTACTGTAGGTTGCACCTTCCTAGGCCGAGTTCAGAAATTGCGGATGGTTAGATTATTTCCTAAAGATTAATGGTTATAATGAAGACATTGCACTGAAATTTGCATAGACATTGTCTAAGGGAAAGGCCTGGGTAAAAGGGTTGGAGGTAATAGCTACTAAAGAGAGGATTGTAGAAGTTATAGGGTTTCTTGCTGATGATGAACATTACCCTGCTACCAGAGATGCAATATCAGCTAGGGTTGAATTTACTGAACCTGGTGATCCTCTATTAGATGTGGACAATCCAGGTGTGAAGAGAACCTCTCTGCCTAAGTCATGGAAGCAATTTGCTATCCACATTGTGAAGTACATTACTTGTGAAGGCCACCAGTTGAACATACATTCTATGTACTTCAAAATTCTGAATCATATGATGCATGGGAGAAGAATGAACGTGCCAAATGTGTTATATCATCTTTCAATCATGGCGGCTGAAACTCAAAAAGGTAGGGATAATTATGTCTCTCACCATTATCTAATCAAATTATTAGTAGAGAAATCTCCGCATGATGTGTTTGATATGACTTGGGAGGAATTTTTAAATATTGATCAATTTAGACAAGAACATTTGCAACCTAGGGTTTTTCCTCAACCTCGTAGGGCTAGTAGGAGAGTGAGTATTGTTGAAGCCACTCTTGGAGCCTCAACTTCTAGTGCAAGCCCTAGTGTAAACCCTCTTGCAGCTGAGCAAACTATAGAGATTAGTTCTTTTGAGATAGAACATTCAGACAAATATATTTCCTCTTTAGACTTTGATGATGATGTCCCTCTTGGAACCCTAATTTGAACTAGGGAACAAAAGAAAGAGGAAAAAATAAGGAAGGGAAAAGCTAAAAATAAAATGATAGAAAAAGAAGTGCCAAGCTCTAAGAAATGGAAGCCTGACACTATTCTTCCTGGAGTCGAAGAAAAACATGAAATCCCTCCTAGAAAATTGAGACTAGTTGGGCCAACCGCTAGTGTGCCTCTGAAGGAAAGCCCTAGGCCTCAAGGAATATCACAAGAGGACAAAGAATCCCCATTGGGGCCGGTGAACATTGAGGAAAAGGACATTTTTGAGGAATAGGAAGATATAAGGTTGGTAGAGCTTGCTGCCATTGCAGAATAGGTTGAGAGTCAAAAGTATGAGGAGAATCAAGAGCTCCTGCAACAAGAACAAGAGTTCATGCAACAAGAGCAAGAGTTCCTGTAGCAAGAGCAAGAACCTCTGCAATCGAAACTAGGTGAACAATCAGAACCCCTACAGTTGGTGCCACATGAAGAGCAAGAATTGGTGCAAGGAATTTTTTTGGTAGGAATACAAAACCTTTGATTTTTCATGGAACATGGTAGCCATGAACCTATGGAATGAGATGCAAAGGAAGGAAGAGGAATGAAAAAAGGATAAATGTAGACTAAAGGAGGAGATTAAAAAGAAAGATGCAAAAATTGAACAAAAGAATACAAAAATTGCTGCCTTAAAGGAAAAGGTGCACAATGTAGTAGCCTTAGTGCCTTTGATGTTAGAATGCAAGACTCCCCCAAGAGTATATGATCTATATTTGAAGGAGAGGAATATTTATTTTAAAATTTCAAGGATCATTTTAGGTTTGAATCTTTCCATTGAGACTCCTCTTGAATTTTTCTAGGCTTATCATATTGCTCCCCCAGAAGTGAAAAATTTGTTGTGTGCACTATATTTGCATAATTATGCTGTGTTCCATGATCATGATTTGAATCCATTTTTGTATGTTGGGGATCTCCAATTAAGGGAATTTATGTCCTAGATACAAAATGAAGTAGTTGGTGAAAATAGTTCAAGACTTACAGGAAAATATAATCCAACACTCCCTTGCCCGTCAGAGCTAAATCTAGAAATCTTGGAGAGATTTTTCATAATGGCACAAATTTCTTTACTGACCAAGCTATAGCAAATAGATCCTGCCTATGAGAGAAGCACCTTACAAAGAATATGAGAAGGTAGCAGAAACCACAGGGAAATCCATAATGGGATATCTATCATAGAGGTGGAACAGTCTGAATGATGAGTTAAAACAACCTAAACCTCATTCTCTGCAGAACTATGCTGCAACATGCAAAATAGTTAATAGATATATACAAATTGTAAAGATGAAGGGGCAATTTTGACTTCCATTAACTTTTCAACCACCTACCCTATTATGGCCTATGCTAAATTTTAGGTATTACTAGTATGATGTAGCTGTAGAAAGGAAAATATGGAATAGGTTTGACAACAAGCAATGGTTCTATTGGGACCCCAATTCAGTCACTACAAGAACTAATGTGGGACAACTAGTAGTTGCAAATTTTAGGGTATTGACTAAGCAAAGGAATAAATCTTCCTTTGCTGGAGGACCAACAAAACCTTAGGTTGGGGGGAGTGATGAGCCCAATTTATGGCTCAATTTTGATAGAGTTTATTATCCATTTGTTGTTGTTTTCATAGAATTTGATACTTGGATGTTGAAATTTTAATGTTATTTCCTCAAAACCATAGACATTGGGCATAAGCTTATCTTTGTAACTTTTAAGTGACATTGTCATGCTATGTGAACTATCTATGTTAATTTTACATTTGGATTAATGAATGTTACTTTAAGATAGTTATAGATATGCAATTGTTGTGCATGCTAATGTTAGCATGCAGATATAATTAGAGCCTACAAAATTAAGGAAGATTCTGCCAGCTAGCCATTCACCATAAAAGTCAAAAAGGTGATCATTCAAAGGTCAATGGAGGGAAGAATCTCAATGGAAGGAAATTCCTTGTTCAAATCGAATATTGTAACTACTTTGTAAATGGTCATAATAGTTTGTTGAGCGAATATAGGAGCTATTGTTATGCTAAATCTGCATTAAGGTGAACTGGCTTGACCAGATTCCACACATGCATAACCTCCTTTCCACTTTCTATGCTTTCCATAAAGTGGTGTCCTCCTAATCTATTGGAGTTTACTACCTTGCTAAGTAGTTAGTAGTTTTTCCTTCTATAAATAAGACTTGAATGCTCCTTCTCAGAAGGTTGATTAATCTGATGTTGTACTCATATTCTTAGCTTTTTAGGAAGACAGTTATGTTGCTCTATTGTAATTACGATTTTCAATGAGTAAAATGAAGTTATAAGTTCATTGCATCTAATTTTGTCTTAAGGAATACTCATCCAAGGGGGATCACTTGGTGAGCATTCCATCCTTTTATTAATTTTCTGTCCAACAATTAGTTATGAATCCGACACCTGTCTATTCCTGTAGCCACTAAAATTCCATTATGTGACTATTCTTGTAGCCAAAGCAGACAGAGTAGTGTCTTGTCCGTTTGCTCAAATTTTCATTTCTGTCATGCACTTCAACTTAGTGTAGTTGTTGGTTGATGTTCAATACTTATGTTACTTCTTTCTAAGGCATTTACTTTCAACATTATGTCTTTCTTAGATGTAGGATGAATATGGCTACTATGGATTCCTAGTGCACATACTGTGCTGACACATTTCTAGTCTATGTCCCTGGGTTGAAAATTAAATGAACCCTCATGATGATTAAGACAACTATTTAGATCAAATCTCCAATCTCTGAATCACAACTTTAAGGGCTTGGTTGTTAAGACATTGTAGGAGGCCAACAATGTACATGATAATGAGACACCATGCACAAAATTCATCAACTCTATTTGTAAAAATAAGTTTTCAAGACATGCCAATCATCATTAATGAGTTGTATGAGCACATGGTAAATATGCCACAATCCCATCTAGCTGATAGGTTGATGCGGTTTATAACAACATTGAGGGGTACAAGGTCATATTGGGTAAAATGTCATGCAAAATTGACTAAAATGCTTCATCAAATAGTCTCTCCTGCAATATTCTTTACCTTGAGTGTAAAAAATATGTATTGGCCCAATTTACATGCATTAATGCAAGGAACACCACCAACTACTCCATGGGAGGCTCAAATTTCATGAAAAAAATGGCATTGACTATCCTCATATAGTCATACACTACATGCACTTGAGACATTCAATGTTCAAAACAAAAATACCAAAAAAATAAATGAATGTTAAATATTACTAGTTTATTTACGAGTGGCAACAGAGGGGCTCACCGCATGTGCATGGATTCATATGGATACATTGAGCACCAAATACGGACAACTTGGATTAGTCAAATGAAGAGCAATGAAAAAGAGCAGAAATATATTTCCATTCTATTGTTCAAGCATGAAATCCCAGAGAAGATCCACATCAATGAAACATACAAGCATGCTGAAAAAATTTAAACATATATATGTGACATAAACTATTTGTAGCTTATCATATAACTAATAAATTTATTTATAGTTGTATTTGTATGTATTCTAAAAATGTTCTCAACATCTATGTGTTAAAAATACAAGACAACTTGTAGAGATAGATGTTGATCATAAATATGACTTGCAATACTAATCTATGTAGAGTGACACACAATGTGTAGGGATAGTGCATGCCTACAAGATAAAAGATGAATAATGGTTTGCAAGTAACTATTTAATACATTAAAATATTTATATCAAAATGAAATATAATATAATTCAAAAGTACTAAATTATATTACTTATTCATAGTGATTATAGGTATAATGCTCATTGGCCATTGAATTTGGAAGGATCCAAATTATATGAAGACATAGAAATAGGTGAAGGGAAATTTGAGCTAGCTAGGAATGATGATAGAGTAAACTCACACAATCACTACATATTGCAATTGTGGAAGACAATATAGATTGGAAACTTGTTCTTTCCAAACATGCTGTAATCAAATATATTGCAAAGGTTGAAACAAAAGTAGAAAAGAATCAAAAACATACTAGAAAATGTTGATGCATGTTGCAAACATAATTTTTTTTTGGTGATTTGGCTGCAAGAGCATATAGAAGGATTTTTCCTAAGACTGTTTTAGAAAGAGATATTGGAGCTCAACAAACATGTCACATGCTACTTGAACTTCTATTGGTAGAGAGCAATAGAATATTTGTCAATCTAAATGTATCATGTGAGGTGTTCAAACCTATAAGTGTAAATGATGAAGATAATAATGAAGAACAAAAAAAATCTTTCATTAAAGGATATAAAACAAGGCCTTTTCTATAGAAGCTGACAAATTGATTGATGCAGCCAAATCATGAATATATAATCCTAAATGAAAAAGAGGTAACAAATGGGAGCCAAGAAAAACATCTGCTATTGTTAGAGTATTTCATAGGTTTTTATCCATTCCTCCACGTGATTCAAAAGAATGGATTGACTTTTACTTATCAAAGTTATTATTGTACAAACCATTTCGTGAGTTGGAAAGAGATGTTGGTTATGATAATGACTCCATAATTGTGAATTGGGAGTCATTTAGCTATAACCCTTGGCACACGGAGTGAAGATAAATTGTACAAAATATTGAAAACATCAGTGATTTTGGAATTGAAGACAATGAAGCTATTCATCAAAATACTATAAAGCATGAATGAGAAATACTATCTAGACTACATAATGGTTAGAATATCCAAGTTTCTAAAATAGATATGCTAGGTAGAAGAGATGTTGATAGACAAACAAATTGGTGTAATGAATACCAAGGTGAAGTGTACACAAATCAGGAAACGAATTTCATAAATAGCATGGGAGATCACGAGTGTCCATACATGATGAGATATTATAGTGTATCTACTATACAACCATCAGTGATAAAAAAGAAAGTCACTCAAGATAATTATGACACACTACCATAATAATTAGAATCCATCACCCTTGTCGATGATAATTCAAGGAACAATAGGAACATGAAAGTCAGATCTAATTGGTGCTATCGGTCAAGCTCTTGAAAATGTAGTGATTCCGGGTTGTTCTTCACTTCTATTACTTGCATCAACTTGAGATGTAGTATTCAACATAGGAGCATCCACAACTCATTCAAAATTGAGAATCCCAATAAGATATTATTCTCAACTAGAAGGAGCAATACTAACAAGCTTTCAAGAAGAAATAACACACATCAAATACATTTTGATTGATGAAATGAGCTCATTGGTCAAAAATTGCTAGAGAACATAGATTCTCGACTTTGACAAGCATTCCCACAAAATGAAAACATTAAATTTGTAGGTATACACATGATTATTATTAACACAAATAACTATTTATACAAGTAATTCATATATATGAAATTTCTATAGATATGAAGGCATATAATATTGATAATAATTTTCATTGATTATCTTTCAGTTATATCTATGATTTTGTGTCATAACCCCTCAATACCTTGATGATTATTTTTGCATTACCCTAGCCCCGATGTAATTTGGACTAGGGGTGGAACTTAATCTTTTAATATGCAAACATATATAACTATGTGTGCACATGTGTGTGTGTTAAATTGTGAACCTTGGTGTTATTATTATTAAATGTGATTATGAATCTTATTATGTTATTTCAAATTTAATGCACTAAAATATTGGTACACAAACTAATGATTTGGTTGTTGGACTTGTGTGAGGTTTGTCATTGGATGCAAGTACCAGGGTGCAAAGTGAGGCAGATTTTGTGGTTCCATGGAAGAGAGGTAGACAATCAGTATGCCATTCTAGCATTGACCTTGCCTAATTTTTTTGTCAACCTCAGGTTCATTCAACCTAGGATCCTAGACATATATTATTTCCATAGTTTATTACCCTAGTTAGGTAAAGCCATCAAGTTCACCTAGATTATTTTGGTTAATTAACTTTGCTTAATTGATAAATTTATTAAAGGTTTATGAATAAGTTTAATTAAATTAGAAAATAATTAATTAAATAAATAAAGTTTAAACAAGTAAATGATAAATAATAAACTATAAAATGAATAGTTATGAAATATTAAATAAAAAACAATTTAAAACAAACTAGTAACTAAAACTCGCCATTTATATTACGCATAAAGTGGAAGGGCGATTAAAAAAAATACTAAGTCATCAAACCTAATTAAAGCATGATAATAAACAAAAGTAAAAATGCTTAAGCAATTCACAAGAGGAAGAAGGCGGGTGGAGGATAGTCAACACTAAAGGAGGGGGAGTAGCTTGGCATGAGTGAAGAGGGAAGGTAGGGAGAGGAAATTCGAGCCTATGAGGAAGCATGGAAACCTCTACAACCTCAATAAAAGGTAGGAAGTAACTTTGACCAGTGTGCCATGGGAAACCCTATCCATTTCTTCTTAACCTATCTTGCAATGTCTCATTTTGGAAGATAGGGATTTGGGGGAAAGAGAAGAAGAAAGGGGTGTGGCTAATTTCAAAGGGAGGGGATGGGCTTAGAAGAAGATATTTGTATCAGTGGTGACTAGGGTTTTGTTTATTGTTGTTTCAAAGGAATCTCCACTCAGGTGTATAAGCTCCTTTCCCTTTTATGCAGCTATAAATTTATAATCCAATAACCCTAATGAAGTTTTATTTTGGTCTTGGAGTCATTTAAAAATTCCAAGAATAATCCTGTTAGATTGTTAATTTTTTTTAAAGTTTCTTCTTACCCATTAGCCTTTTTTTTAGAGGGTAAGTTGCGTCATAATCCTAAATTTAAGACTCCTTCACATATTACATGAATGGACCAATAGTTTAAATTTGCAAGATGACCTACTAGCAATTTCTGTGAGCTTTGAAAACACTAATATCCATAGTTTACTGACTGGGAGGCATTCCTCTTGCTCTTACATCAACTATGTTTGGGATAGAATCATCAGTAGTATCAATGTATGTGAAAGTTTGGCATAGCTTGAAGATTTTTTCTTCATTTTCATTTTATTTTTTTGGGATAAGCTATGGTGAATTGCTATGGAAACTAGCTTGAAATTTTTTGATATAACATCATGCTATCTATTTAGGAAACCAAGTTAAAATTTGATGTAATCTTATATAGAGGGGTAGTTGATCATGAAAGATTTAAAATCTTGTAGAGAAGGGGGATTCACTACTCATGAGTCTCTTTATTCTCAAGAGATTTGTAAGGGGTGAACTACCCTAAACTACCTCAAGGAACAAAGCGAGAGTTTTTGAATTAGAAAGAGCATGCCATAAAGTATTTCTAGAAAAAATAGCAAGTTCTTAGGCAAAGGATGTCAACGTGGAAAAAGGATGACAACCTAGCACATTGGGGTCCCAGAGGTGCGCTAACATCTCGTATAGACTAGAAACCAAGAATATCATAGAAAAAAACTTAGTGGCTACTTCTACTTAGATTTCTATAAACTTCTAGAATGTGAGAAAATAACAGAATGTAGTAGAACTGAAATGAAGTGAAGTATAAATGATAAATTTAAAGAGGATGAGAGATAGAAGAAGCTCACAAAAAACCCAAGTAATAGAGCCTCCAACAAATAAATGTCTTCAATACTTGCATGCATAAGATCTACATAAAATGTTGGGGCCGTAGAGGGGTTTTCCTTGGTCAAGCCCCCATTTTGGTGTTCCCACCTCCATGGACAACCAGATAGATAGATAGATAGATAGATAGATAGAGAAAAGTAAGAAAACATAAAGTGATAAAAGTAATCCCCGCTCAAGGAGGAAAAATTGTATCACGAGATAGAGATGCAAGGCTTAAGGAAGCCAAAGAGAGCAAGTACGAAAGAGAGGGCTGCGAGAGCCAAGAGAGCTGCAAAAATGTTGTAATAGCTTAAGAGTGCTTGAAGCTAATGTAACAAGTCGTATGGGGTTGTGCAAGCAAGATAGCAAGAGAAATAGAGGAAGAAAAGGTAGGATCCAAAGCTAGAAAATATTCAAAGAGAAAAATAGATTGAAAATATAGCATATAAAGAGAGAATAGGAGGGAAAAGAAGCTTCTTGAGCTGTTACAAGGTGTCTCGGCCTATTACCATCGACAAAGGTAAGTGACAAGTGGTAAACATGCTTAGAAATGTTCGTTTGAACATTGAAATGTCGCGTGACACTAGCACAATACACAAATGTCCACACGACGTGCTAGTGTCCAAACACATCATGCTACAAAACAACATGAATGGGAAAAGCACAAGGTTTGACGTGAAGCTAACATGTAAGGGTAGCTACTGAAAATGGGTCCTGAGCATCTTGAGAGGGAAAAAGGATGATGTAAGGGCTAAAATGAGCCTACAAAAATGTTAGGGGAGTGGACACTAAAGTAGATGCAAGAATGTATGTAAAATTGCAAGAGGTGCAAATTTTACGACATTACACATCTATACATATCTTTTTATGCTATTTTATTTTTATACTTCTATTACATAACTTGGAGATTCTTGAAACAATCCGTTGGGATTTTATAATCTTTTTTTACCGGTCCTATTGAATTTCTTTTGGTTACGTATGCACATAGAAATTTGTTAAAATTCCTTGAAGCCACATATAGTAAAATATCTTATGTAAATAACATAGTAATTTACTCTTGAACAATATATCTTTTAACTCCAATGGACTGATTTTCTTAATGAAATGGCGTTGATCAAAATATATTACAAATAAAATGTAAATAAGTTTCCAACTCTATGAAATACTCGACTGTTGTATATCCCTCTACCCTCAACTACTTGTTACAAGGTATCCCTTCTCCATAGAGGTTATGCCAAAATCCAAGGCATCTAAAGATGCCATAATTTTGAAGCATCTACCTTGACTAGCATGCATAGCATAATCAAAACTATTCAAGAAATAAATCTTTCTTAGCATCATGCTAAACTAAGAAGGAAACTTGATAGAATGTATGCAACACTTGAGTGAAAGTGAATTGATCTATCACCGTCCCCAAGTTAAATAACATCACAATACCTCTCTACACTATTGGTTGTTAGGAAAACCATCTTTACATGATTTATTTCTGATATGAACAACTAATAAGACAACCATTCTCATTTAAAGGGCTACTTGAACTATTGTAATATGAAATTACAAACCTTACAAGTCTATGTATTGAAATTATTCCAAAAAGATTGAATAAAATAGGGATCCACCTCAAACTATACAGGGATGAAGGGTTACCTTCTCTCCACCATAAGGTGTTTATGAGTAAGAGATTCTCTTCATGAAATATCTAGTAGTTCTATATTTGGTTGTAGCTATGTCTATTGATCTTGAGTTTGGAACCTACCTTCAGTCCAATGCTAAGCATGAGCTAAGGAATAGTACTATGCTCAAGATGGATAGTAGTCTAGGAGCAGTACTATGCTCGAGATGGATGGTAGTCTAGGGGCAGTACTATGCTTGAGATGGATAATACACTAGGGGTAGTACTATGCTTGAGATGGACAGTAGTATAGGAGTAGTACTATGCTCAGGATGGACGATAGTCTAGGGGTTGTACTATGCTCGAGATGGACTAGAAGCAGTATTAAGCTTGAGATGGTCAATAGTCTAGGAGCATTCCATGCCAATGATGGTTACCCTTGGTTGCTTAGTGGACAAATGGACAATAGGGAAGTGGATTTGCAACAAGTTCAAGTAGGTAGAACTAACTTCCTACATAACCTTATATCTATTGAAAAAGGAATTATAAGCTTACCATAGCTAGGTGCACCTTGGGAAGAGGGTCACTAGGGATACATTTTTTCAAATAGTTTAAGGGTTTGAATGACAATTCTCTCTCTCTCTCTCACCATGGGCCACATAATCTGCTTGGAGGGGTGGATAGGGTTGAATCCAATTTGGTTGGGATCATTTTTCACCCCACCACAACCAGAACAAGTAGGGGCATGGAGATATCTCAAATCACCATGATGAAGGTATGAGAAACTTTGTTAGCATTACTTAATTGCTAGTACAACTTTTTATTAATGGTTTACGTAATTGAAACGATGTTTGAAGTTGTATGTTGATCTCACTTGCTGCTATTTTTTTTATATGTTAGCTAACATATTTACGAGATACTTCTTGCAATGAAAGAATAAAATTTTTGCATAAATTATCTTCTTTTCGTTGGGACAGTTGTGTTGGAACACAACAAAATACTAAGAGGGGGGGTGAATCAGTAGATAGTAAAATTTTAGCCCTTAAAACTTTTATGTGGATTACTTTCTTAAACCCTTAATGTGTAGTGGTTGTAATAACCTTTTGTGCATACTAACTCCTTAAACTCCTTATGTAGATTACTTCTTTGAGCTCAGAGTACTTTATGCAGATTAATTCACTTAACCCTTAATGTGTAGATTAACTAAACCAACAAAGAGATAAACACACATTCACACAAAACATCACATAACACATGATACATGTGGATAAACCAAGATGGGAAAAATGATAGGGATAAATGCTGCTAGGATCTACTATCTTAATCCAACCTCACAAATAGATCTTCTGTTACAATATTTTAGGGCACCAACCCAAGGAATCTCCAACTCCCTGATTTAGGAGCACCAAATCCAAGGAGACACCAATCCCTTACACTGAGCACCTACTCATCTATCTAATGGCACCAACCAATCAGATTTACATTGACAAATACATTTTGATCATAGTTTAGTGTTGTAACTTACTTTGCAACTGCACATTACTTTGTTGCAATCTCTGCAACTTACTCTCTGCTATTGATATTGCACTCTTAGCAACACATCCCTCTTCTTTGCACTCTCTTTTCCTTTGCACTTAGAATAATCTCTACTTTATCTTGCTACACTACACTTCTACACCTTGAATGTTAACCTTTGATGATGTTCTTTTTATTTGGGTTCTACTCATTCATCACTTGTGCATACTATTTCTATTGCACTATGCTCTCTCTTCACATAGTACCTCTACTGCATATTCAACTATATATGTCTTTGTTGATAACTCTCTTCCCTTGCAAAATATTCTCTCTAAACTCCCATATAGGATATTATCCACTACGATAATATTCTAACTGTCTTCTACATTTCCTTGACTCCTCCAATCTGCAATCAATACCTTGAGATGCACACGACCATTCAGATCATCTCACAAATTTATATTAGGGTTTCCTTCCCCTACTGAGATCTCCAACAAGTTGCTAGTGCATCAAGACACACACCCACTCTGTATAGATTCTTTGAATATACAAAATTAGATAACCTACAAAACCCTGAACCTAAAATACATTAAATGCATTCTCTTGACTATGTGATTTGATTATGATCTTGATCACCTATTAGGGTCTCCAAAAACCTTCCTTACATAACCTTTGCATCGAGCCTCACAACATTTAATTTGGATACAATTTTTTTTCCCAAATTGGTTCTTTTTCAAACTCTAGAATTAAATATGCATTCAATGCGTTCTTCTATTCATTTGATTTGATTATGATCTTCATCGATATAGCTATCTATCTCATCACTTAGTAAATCAAATCTTCATCGATAATGGTCACACGTGTAATTGGACCAATAAATTATTTCCTCTGTATTGATTACTAGTTGAAACCATTGTTCACACTATCATAGCCATTGTAGATCTTTATCTTTGAATATGGGCCATTGAGTTTCTCTTTCACACTATAATTTGGAATCCTTCACTCATCATTATACCTTTAAAACCTAACCATTAGATAATTGATCTTTAAATCTCCATCGCTGATCTCGTCTTTCACGACCATCACATATTACTACTCTTCACCAATAATTCAATTCATAGCGATGTGAATTGATGTAGTGACCATAGTTCAATCTTTCTCCTTTGAATATGAGGCTTTGATCTCATCCACCTTATAGCCATCACACATCATGGCTTTACTTAAGATTTTTCCTTTTATTTCTGCGATGTGAAGGAGTACAGTGATCACCATTCAATCACATACCTTTAAACCTACACTGTAGATTTGGGTTTCTTTGTATTCATACCCATCACATATCACTACTTTGCATATGCCTCCATCTTTCATTGTCACGATGCATAGAAGCTTAGTGATGCAATAAAAAATTGCCACCTGTCTTATGCTTTTGTCATTCTCCACTATGACTCAATACTCATCGCTTATCACTGAAACACTGAGGGAATCAACATCTATTTCCACGATGTGAAGAAATATAGTGATTACCATTGATCACCTTCATTGAATCTTCACCATTCATTGCTCATCACTCAAGGGATTCCTTTTTTCTGCTTCACAACAGTGATGTGAAGTAGCAAAGAGATATCCTGTCATGTGTCTGACTTGCATCTTTAGGACCCACCAGGTAATTTTTCTTCCATCCAATCAAAACACTATTTGATCTCCATCATTCCTCACTCCCTCATGAGGCATGGATGGGTCCTACCATAGGTTCCATGAGCTAGCATGCACCATCAGATCTTCTTGATCACAGTCATTAATCAAACTCCATTATTGATGGCCTTGATGAAATCATTCATTGCCACCTATTATCATGAAATCACCTTCCACTAACTTCATTTTCCACCTCTGTAGGTCCCACCATGCATATTGTGAGCACCATTGATCTTCAACATTCAACCACCACCATTCCCTGCTATCCTTCGGGGATTAGCCAAGACACACCACAGACTCAATGGGCTAGTGGGGAGGTCATTAGATCTTGCTGCCTCAACCAACACTGTTGATCTTGCTGAAGGGACATATTTTCATAAGATTTAGGAAATATTAAATGAAAAAAATATTTGTTGGGTCGGTAAACACAAGATGAAGGAACCGGTTACCCTCACGACACCAAAGGCGTAAGGAACAACTTAAGCAACTGACAACTTGCAATAGAAATTCAACATAAAAATAGAAATATTGTTCTGATACCATGACTACACACTCTTAGGGTTTAACTGCGAAAGTCTAATTCTGACTGAGAGGAAACATAATTCATGTTTGGGTGCATTGTATATCCTCTAGACCTGCATCTTATGTTTTTGAGAAGCTCTAAAAAAACCCACATCAAATCTGCATATTGATTTGACCTTAGACAACTGGAAGAACCATTTGCATCATCATGTAAATATTGCATGACAATAATGCAACATTTGAGAAATTTTGTAACATTTGCAGACCCATGCTTCTTTTACCAACTTTCTACACCAACTCTTCTAGGCATTGATCCTCTGGTTTTCATGACATCTAAGCACACCATTGAAATACATTTTTGCATCAATGACACATTTTATCATTATGCCAATAATCTACCCTTGAGGATCAATTCCTCTTACCTCTAATATTCTTCTTTGATATTAATGACACTTTTACATTAATGGCAACATCCTCCTTTATGGTATCAACTCCATCTCACCTATGACCCCCTTTTGACATCAATGCAACTTTTACATTAATGCCAACATCTTCAATTGTAGGATCAATTCCATCTCTCCTTTGATCCCCTTTTGACATCAATGAATAATATGCTAACAATCTCCCCCTTTTCATTGATGGAAAAACTAAATGCTCGATTTGTAGCCAATGGTCTAAAACCAATGGTGGATAACATCTGAGCTCACATCTCCTTTTCTCATCTTTATGAGCATTGCATACATTTTTCCCATACTCAATTTCTTGAGAATTTGTGCAAATTTCTCCCCCTTTGACATCAATGGCAAAGGGTCACACACCTGAGAATATTGTCTTAGGTCACCATGCTACTGCTACCTTCACTTCTCCTTAGCAATGGCAAAGAGACTTTTTCTCCCCCTTTGACTGATACCAATTGAAGAAAATTTATACTTCAACACCAATTGTTGCTCTCATTATTTGATTGTAATGGAAAAACCATATGCTCCAACTGCTATGTACCAATTAACACTATCTAATGCCAGTTGAAGTACCATTACTTACTTTGAACCAATCAGGTCTGATACCAATTATAGATATTCTAGTTTGTGCTCTGTACTGATTAAATCAAATTCCTAATACCCATTGTTGATATCATGCCCTGATACCAATTAACATTATGAACTGCACTGTACCAAGTATGATACTGATTTGATACCTATAGCAACCCCCCCTTAAACCTTGCTCCATTCTCTCCTTAGCATACTCGAGCATTTTCTTTACTTTGGTCTCTATACCAACTATATTGTTCTAAACCAATTCACAATGGTCTAACACCATTTGGAACCACTCTATACCAATTGTAACAAAATATATTTTTGATTGTATACAAAACAACTCCCCCTCAGACATATCTCTTCTCCTTGTAGTCAAGGAGAATTTCTCTTAACAAAGAACTTGCACAACTACCTTTTCCTTCAGCTATGAATGTTCTTCCCTCTTGACAAACATTTCAAAGAGAAATATTGTGACCATAAATCTGCAACCATCAAGTCGTTAGAAATTTGTAAAACTTATTTTACCTGACTTGATCTCCTTTTCATTTTCAGGGATGAATGAGATACCAATTTAGCTTCCCCTAGACTCGTGGGCTATCACTACAAATTAGTGATGTAAGGTAGGAGTAGCCACATTGACTGTTGGCTCTTGTTGAACTTTCACTCTCCACACCTTTTTGATATTTTTCTCTTTCTTTTCATCCTTCTTCTTAGGAATATGTGAACCATTGTTCACTTTGGGGAACATATTCTTCTTTCCTTTGTTTTGTGCTACATGTATTACATGATTTAATCTACAATCCTTAGCTATGTGACCAAATTTATTATAATTGTAGCCCATTATATTCATGTCTACAATAGGAGCAAATGAATTTATACACATACATTTTGTGCTCCTTTTAGGTGCAAATCTACATAAACACGCCCTATGACCTAATTGATTATAGGTATAGTAATAGCCATAAAAACATGGGGGGTACCTAGTCATAGCTTTCCCTTGTGTAGGATGAGGTGGTCTTATTTTCTTTGAATCCTTCATGTATCTCATCCTTGAAGATTTATCTACATCAGCTCCCTTTGTGTGTAGCTTCTTTTTCAATTTTTCCAAGGACTAATTTCTTCATCTTCTTCTCTATTGTGGTCATCTGCTTTTGATAATTAGGAACTAATTATTCCTTTTGTATGATGCCAATTTCTTCTTATTTGTTGCAGGCTCCTTCAACTTAAGAGGAGCATCCTTAACTAGTTTTCCATCTCTAGAGGAATTTTCCTTGGAGCATCTCATGCAGGATTTCTCTTTCTTTGTGAAACATCTTTCTTCTAATATAAATCTATCATATAATTTTGTAGAAGCACTGGTAGAGTGAATTTTTCCTTTCTCAAACCTAAGGCCATATTTTTCTTTGAGTTTTGATGGCTTTTGTGATTTGACTAGTTCATCTAATATCTCAAAGAAACCTTTCACCTTAAGGCCCTTGTCAATCTACACTTTAGCATTTACTAAATATTTTCTCAAGGCCACTATTCCTACTTCTAACTTCATGCACTCTTCTAATTTAGACTGTAGTTCATATTTAACTACATCTTTTATCATTTTTGCTTCTTTAGCTTACGTTTTCAGACTAACTATCATTTGATTAAAATCTTCAAGGTTTTTAGTTAGTCTTTCTATCTCTTTTTTTGTACGGATTTTATATTCTTCATTTTCTTTCCTCAACCTTTTGTTCTCATCTTGAGCATAGATGAGTTTACCTTTTAATTCCACTTCCTCTTCTTCATCAAATGTTGTACAAAAATCCATGGATAGGGATTCATTCCCCTCAATATCCCAGGTACTTTCATGTTCATTATCTGAGCTACCAAAAACATCTGACAACCTATTTTCTTCAATTGTGTGTAGATTCTTCTTATTTTTCTCTTTACTATTCTCTTCTTTCTTAGAGCTATCTTTTTCATCAAGAGAACATTTAGTAGAAAGAAAACTTATTCTACCATAGTTAAAAATTTTAGGGAGTGGCTTACCTCTATGATTTTTGGAGCCTCTTCTCAATCTCTTGATGCAATAAACTTCCTCTTCATCAGTCTTCTTAGATTCATAAGTAGATGCTTCTTCCTCATCACCTCTAGTTTCAACATCTCTCATGGATATGTCTGCAGGCTTCTCATCTTCTCTTGTCTTTATACTTTCAAGCTTACCTCCATGTGTCTGAATCCCAACTTGCACCTTACTATCATCCTCTTCATATATCTTCTTCAACTTGTTCCAAAATTCATGTGTAGTTTGACAATGCTTGACTTTGACAAACACAAAGCTTGAAAACCCATTAAGGATTGCATCCATTTCCTTAGCATTATCCTTATACGCCTTCTTTTTAGCCTCAATAGTTAGATGTGTACTAGAGGATGCATATCCATATACTACTGAAATCTGCACATCAAAACCTATGGATCCCAAATATCTCTTCATCAAAGAGCTCCAAAAAGTATAATATGATCCATTAAAGAGAGGTTCTTCTTCTACAAATCAACTTTCTTGACTAACCATTTTGTGTTCACTTTACCAAGACCTACCCGAGATGATTAAAATTCTCCTAGGGAACCTAGGGCTCTGATACCAATTGTTGGAACATAACAATCTACTGAGATGGGGGGGTGAATTAGTAGATATTAAAATTTTATCCCTTAAAACCTTTATGTAGGTTACTTTCTTAAACCCTTAATGTGTAGTGGCTCTAATAATATTTTGTATAGACTAACTCCTTAAACTCCTTATGCAAATTACTTCTTTTAGCTTAGAGTACTTTATGCAAATTAATTCACTTAGCCCTTAATGTGTAGGTAAACTAAACCAATAGAGAGATAAGCACACATTCACACAAAACATCACATAATAGATGATATATATGGAAAAACCAAGATGGGAAAAACTATAGTGAGAAATGTTGCTAGGATCTACTATCCTAATCTAGCCTCACAAATAGATCTTTTGTTACAATATTTTAGGACACCAACCTAAGGAAGCTCCAACTCCCTGATTTAGGAGCACCAACTCCAACGAGAAGCCAATCCCGTACACTGAGCACCTACTCAACTATCTGATGGCACCAACCAATCATATTTACATTGAAAAATACATTTTGATTATAGTTCAGTGTTGCAACTTACTTTACAACTGCACATTACTTTGTTGCAATCTCTACAACTTACTCTCTGTTGTTGATGTTGCACTCTCAGCAACACATCCCTCTTCTATGCACTCTCTTCTCCTCTACACTTAGAACAATCTTTGTTCTATCTTGTTGCATTGCACTTCTACACCTTGAATGTTAACCCTTGATGATGTTTTTCTTTTTGTTTGGGTTCTACTCATTCATCACTCGTGCATACTCTATCTTCTACATTATCCTCTCTATTCACACATACCTCTACTACATATTCAACTATATATGTCTCTGTTCAACACTCTTTACCCTTGCAGACTATTATCTCTAAGCTCCCAAACAACAGATTATCTACTACGACAATATTTTGATTGTCTTCTACATTTCCTTGAATCCTCCAATCTGCAATCAATACCTCAAGATGCACACCATCGTTCAGATCATCTCAAAAAAATTTGTTAGGGTTTCCTTCCCCTGTTGATATCTCCAACAAGGTGCTAGTGCATTGAGCCACACACACATTGTGTATAGATTTGTTGAATCTGCAAAACCAGATAACTTGCAAAACCCTAAACCTAGAATACATTAAATGCATTCTCTTGACTATGTGATCCAATTATGATATCGATCACTTGTTAGGGTTTCTAGAAACCTTCCTTATGCAACCTTTGCATCAAGTCTCACAAAATTTAATTTGGATATAGAGAATTTTCCCAAATTGGATCTCTGTCAAACTCTAGAATCAGATATGCATTAAATGCATTCTTCTATTCATTTCATCGGATTATGATCTTCATAGAAATAGCTATATGTTCTTCCACTTAGTAGATCAAATCTTCACCGACAATGGTCACAAGTATAGTTGGACCAATAAATTCTTTCCTCTATGTCAGTTACCAGTCAAAACGCCTCGTTTACACTATCATAGCCATTGTAGATCTTTATCTTTGAATCTAGTCCATTGATTTTCTCTTTCATGCCATGATCCAACATCCTTCGTTCATCGTTATACCTTTAAAACCCGACCATTAGATAAATGATCTTTAAATATCCATCATTGATCTTGTCTTTCATGACCATCGCATATCACTACACTTAACCAATCATTCAATTCACAATAGTGATGTGAATTGATGTAGTGACCACCGTTCAATCTTCCTCCTTTGAATCCGAGCCTTTGATCTTGTCCACCATGAATTTACTTAAGAATTTTCCTTTCATTTCTACAATGTGAAGGAGTATAGTGATCACCATATGATCACATACCTTTAAACCTATATGGTAGATCTAGGTTCCTTTGTATTCATACCCATCACATATCATTGCTTTGCATATGCCTCCATCTTTCATTATCACGATGCATAGAACCTTAGCAATACAACCAAAACTTGCCACCTGTCTTTTTCTTGTGTCATTCTCCACTATTGCTCAATAATCATCGCTCATCATTGAAACACTTATGGCATCAACATCTATTTCCGTGATGCAAAGAAATATAGTGATCACCATTGATCACCTTCATTAAATCTCCAACATTCATCACTCATCGCTCAAGGGATTCCTTTGTTCTGCTTCATAACAATGATGTGAAGTAGCAGAGTGATATCGTGCCATGTGTCTGACTTGCATCTTCAGGACACACCAAATACTTTTTCCTCCATCTGATCAAAACAATTTTTGATCTCCATTATTCCTTGCTCCTCTATGAGGCATGGATGGGGTCCCACAATAGGTTCCATAGGCCAGCAAGCATCGTCAGATCTTCTTGATCATGACTATTGATCAAACTCCATTATTGATGGCCTTGATGCAAATTTTCATTGCCACCTACCATCATGACATCACCTTCCACTAACTTCGTCTGTCACCTCCATAGGTCCCACCATGCATACTGTGAGCACCGTCGATCAACATTCAATCATTGTCGCTCCCCGCTATCCCTTGGGGCTTAGTTGGGACCCACCACAGACTCAACGAGAACAAATATTTTTCAAGTTGGTAAAGACAAGGTGAAGGGTTTAGTCATCCTCATGACACCAAGGCTTAAGTCACAACTTAAGCAATTGAAAACATACGATAGAAATTCAACACCAAAATAGAAATCTTGTTCTGATACCATGACTGCATGCCCTTAGGGTTTAACTACAAAACCCTAATTTTGATTGAAAGGAAACATAATTCATTTTTGGGTGCATTATACATCCTCTAGACCTACATCTTATGTTTTTGAGAAGCTCTCAGAAAACATGGACATCAAATCTACATACTAATTTGACCTTAGACAACTGGAAGAACCATCTACATCATCATGTAAATTTTGCATGACAATAATGTGACATTTGAGCAATTTTATAACATTTGCAGAACCAAGCTTCTTTCAGCAGCATTTTGCACCAACTCTTCTAGAAATTGATCCTCTAGTTTTCATGACATCTAAGAACACCACTGAAATTCCTTTTTGCATCAATGCAACCTTTTTTCATTATGCCAACAATGTACCCTTTAGGATCAATTCCTCTTACCTTTGATCTTCTTCTTTGACATTAATGCCAACATCTTCACTTGTAGGATCATTTCCATCTCTCCTTTGATCCCCTTTTGACATTAATGACAACAATATGCTAACAAGTTACATTATGGTTAGATATTTGGGTCTATTGCCTCCTGTTAATGATAGACTAGCATATGACAACAAAAAAAGAGCTAAGATACTATGAGAAGTATTCAAAACTATGATTACTTTAGATAAAATATTCATAAAAGATGTAAAAAACATCCAACAACAAAGATTTTGTCAACTTTTGATAAATTTGAGAGATATAAATCCAACAATTGATGATTGGATTTTTTTTATGAAAAGAACCACTATTACCATAGATGCAACAAGCAAGGAGGAGTTTGACAATTGTGTTCATTTGTTCTCAACAAATGATAATGTTCATAACCATAACAAGAAAATGCTACTCATTGAAGCATCCTATTGTACACAGTGTTGCAAAAAGTCAAGAAGTATTAATGTCGCATGTAGATGCTAAAATGATGAGCTTGATCTGGAAATATTGATCAATAAGGATGCCTAGGTAATGTTGACTTAAAATATTTGGATAAAAGTAGGGCTTTGTTGTGCAGTTTTTGCACACACGCCCTACTGAAAGTAGGGACCCTCTTTTTCTTTTGTTTTTGGTGTTTCAAACCTCAGTTTTTGAGGTTTTGTTGCCTTAGCACGTGCTTGAATGATTATCTTATTTATGCAAATGCCCCACTTCTAGGAAGCACTTTGAAAATTTGTGTTCTAGATAATTTTCTGGTTTTTAGCTCTTTTCGAGAAAATCCACTCCTAGCGAAATTCCTTGGTTTTCTTTAGAACCCTATGAAAATTGCTTTAAACAGTGATCCAAAAATTTTGGTCCTTCATGGAATTCCATCGTGACCGGGTTTCTTTGAATTTTTTTCATCCTGTTAGGTTTCTAGGTTTTGGTTTACCCTGTCTTGTCGAATGCATTAATGCTTGATGGTATGATTTATAAGGCAAGTATTTAATCAATTTTTGGAGTTTTAGGATATTATGTTTTATCATTTGTATTCTATTGAGGTGAGGTGCGTGATCTTGAGTGCTTGGCTAGATTTGGAGTGCTGAATTTGCGAATTGTTGAATTTGGTGGTCGTTTTCTGGGCATCATAACTGTTGTTGTTTTCTCTGGTGCTAAGGACTATTGTTTGTCATTGATGTAATCAAATTTCACTCCATCAATGGTATGTACCTATTTCCTTGCTTTTCATTGTTGAGTGTGAGTGATTCTTTAATGTCTTGAGTGTGCTTGGAGTCTGAATTTCTGCATGTCTGGGCATTGAACATTTGAAGTTAGGGTTGCTTGGTTTTGTTAGGTTAACGATTTCAAGTGAGTTTGTGAGCTTGTTTTTTGATTTCATTATGAGGTAGCTTTCCTGTGTATTCCATAGGAAACCTTTTGAAAACCTAGCATATGAGTAGACTAAGCTCAAGTTTGTTCTGTGTATCAATGGCAGAATTTTAGGGTTTCATGCCTAGGGCATCACCATTTCCTTTCAATTTGCTTTAAGGTTAGCCTAGATTTCAAAGATGATCTGTGGGAGGTTCAAGTCAACTAATTGCAAGCCAAGGATCCTAAAATTTGTGATTGTTCGATCAATTTGTGCAAAGTCATGAGGAAACGTCGACTTTCAGGTTTTCCTTCAGTTTCAGGATTTTCCTTCACTAGTGGATTTCCCTGATTTTCCTTGTCCTCTCTGTTTTCCCAAAATGTGTTGTGGTTCAGAGTTTTGCCTGCTTCGTAGATTTCCATTCCTACCATATTTTCCTGAAATTTCCTTTGTCTCTTTATTTTCCTGAAACTCGTAAGATATTGTTGTTTTTGTGGAAATCCATCTTGGGCAGATTTGTCTAAAACTTTGTTGAAAATGAAGAACTAAGAGATAGCATGATTTATTAGCAGATGACTATGAATTGTATGATCGAATTGAGTTGTTTAAGGATGTATCATGTTGTTTCTTAGTTAATGATGGTCGATTACATGATTATTTGATGCTTTTATTCTTATTTCACTAGAATCCGCCTGGTCGGGCATTTCCCAAAATTCCTCTCTGGCCTAGATTCCGCAGGATGGTTGAAAACTCAAACTTTGAGATGATTATTTTTTGTGAAGTTTTAAAGAATTTAGCTTATCATTAGACTTATATTGAGGTTGAATGTGATATTTGTGATTGGTTAACTTGGTTTCATGTGATCTTTACTATGGTTTCTTTGTTGGATGCAAGCTGAATCAAGTAAGGTAGTGGCAAGTGGAACCAAGGGTAGGGTGATGGATCCAAGTGTAGAGGGATCTTTCATTTCTAAAGCAGAGAGAATTAAAATGGATATCATGAGCAGAATCCCTGAGAGCAAGCTGAATTCTGTCTAGTCAGAGGTAACTGATACAAATGTTGGATTATGGGATTATGGAGAATTCAAGACAAGGATGGCAACACATAATCTTCCTTTGCTAGCTAGAAGAATTTTGGAATCAGGGTTGGCACATGTAGCTCGATTTCCTTCTACAGTGGAGTGTTATGAATTGGTGCTCGAGTGTGCTAGACACTATGATAGCGGTACACAAAGGATAGTTGGTCCCCAAGGGAGAATTGTGGCAAATATAAATCCTATATCTACAACCCAAACCTTTGACATGTGCTAGATAGGTCTCATGTGGTAGCTTTTGATATGGATATGGAAAAGAAGTTCTATGAGGAAGATACTATCAAGTCCCAATAGGTTATCAATTCCTGGTTGGAGAAACCTAAGTCCCACTATTCCAAGGTACCCAAGCAACTATTCAGAGCTAGGTTCAAGAAGGAATACTATGATTTTATCACCCTTCTCAGTAGGGTGGTAGGGTTGAAGAGTGCCAATGTGTTTGAGAATTGGATGTTTCATGTCATTGTGAGGATGGAGTAGAATATTAATTATCATTGGGCAAGTGTTATAAGTGATATGATTCATGAATAGATGTGTAATGTTCTATAGACGAAGACCTTCACAATGACCTCCTACTTGGTTTATGCACTTGCAAGATTCCATCCATATAAGGGACTGAGTATGAGAGGTGTGTTTGGGAAGGATGTAATTTATGAGGTTTATCCATAGTTGCATCTGGGTAATTCGAGCTATAGAAGGGTGAATGATGCATTTACCATTTACATCACCAGATTATTGCAAGGTGTAAAGCATGTAAGAATATCTGACAATTCCAAAGAGCTAATCAAAAGGTATGGGGCTTGGTTCATAAAATTTCCCACCTTTTCATATATATAAGAATAGATGGTTGTCAGAGGGCTCCATATAGACTCCCCAGGTATCCCACTTACCATGTTATACTTCTGGACGTCACTAGGTAGATTTGTGATTTTGATGCAATGTGAAGAAGGATAAACATAAAACTGGATTTGGTGGTGACTTCCCTTTGAGGATAAGAACTAGTGAGGCATGCCCTTCTATTAATCTGGCCAGTGCTTCTAAGGAAGAAATGAGCACTCTTGGGTTACCCTTCCATTCCAAGAGATCCAGGTTTGATAGGACTATCGAAGCACAAAAGAAGGCCAACAGAGAATATAGCCACAAAGATGATATAAAAGACTATTGGGCTAATTGCAGTGATGAATTTGAGATCAGAAAGAAGAAGTTTTCCAGGCTACCTGTTAACTTGGTCTGGCTATATAATGTGAGGGCCATTCCAGATCAAGTTGAAGATGATGGAGATTTGATTCAGGGCCATGACTATGAAGCAGTGAAAGATAAATTAGTTGGAGAAATAGACTAGCTGGAGGAAGAAAAAATAGAGTTAGATCAATTTGTGACTCCAGTCATTAAGTATAAAAAGTTGTGGCTTAAGCATAAAATGTGGGAGTTGGAAAGTGAAGGTGTACAATGCACCTATGATTTAATGGGAGACTTGGAGTCTCATTCAACTTCTGAGGAGGCAATTGAGTAGGATCCTAAGGGTAAGGGGAAGGTGAGTTCTCCTTTCAAGATCAAAATTAAAGGTGTTCAGGTAGAGGAAGTGCAGGAGGCAGAAAAACAAAGAAATCCTATTGCAAAGAAGATGAAACATGTTTCAAGAATGAAGAAGTCAATAAAAGATGAGGCTGAAAGAGAAGATAAGAAGGTTAGTGTCCTTGTGCCAAAGAGAAGAAGAATGGTGAGATTTTCACAAAAGGAAAAAGAAAGTTCCAAGGTAGGGGAGGAAGTTGGCCCACCTGTGATTAATGTAGAGAGCTCAAGAGAAAGGACACAGGTATATACAAGGAAATCTAGAACTCCTCCTAAGGACAATGTGCCACATAAGGATGCTCCTCTAGTCGCTCCTATTGCAGAACAACATGATAATGTTCCTCCTCCAAATGAAGTTGGTAATGTGTTGGGTGAACCAAGTGAATCCAAAGAAGAAAAAACTCATCAAGATCTAGAAGGAGAAGAATTTCAAGAAGGTGAGCCTTATTGTGTTGAGGCAGAAATAGAGAGGGTGTTGTAGTCTCCCCTGGTTACATATGATGATTCACCTGCTAGAAGTGAAAAGGATAGACCTCCTTAGAGAGAGGAAATGCTAGTCAGGACTCCATCATCAATGCATGAAGAAGAAAAGCATGATAAAGAAAAGGAGGATAAAGCTGAGGAGATTCCTAAGAAACAAGATTTGAATGAAGATGCAACCAGGGATCAACAGGATGAGGTTGGGTAGAGTAAAGTACAATCTGAATCTACTATTCCAGGTTGGTTGGATAAGGAGTTAAAGAGCAAACAGATTGTTGTGGATGACACCCCTCCCAATTGGGATGAGCTATTGGTGAACATAGGAAAGGGTAAATGAAAGAAGAAGGCCATGGTCATCTCCAAGATTGAGAGAGATGAAACAAATAACAGGATGGTCCACATTGCTACTCCTACTCCTGATAAGAGTAGGGATGATGTAACTAGAAGTGATTATAATGCGCAGACCATTAACCTAGGGCCTACTTTCATGGAACAAGAGATTGAAGAGTATGAAGGTTCTAGTGCTATGATCTTGGGTAGGTTGAGGAAACAAGCGTAGAATAAACAAGAATTGAAGAAGGAGAATGAGAAATTAAAGAAGTACTTGTAGGACTTGATGAAAACCTTGCAATCTATTAGCTCCTCATCTTCTACTACAATTTTCCTGCCACAAGAAACCCTAACAGAGTTGAAGATAATGAAGACCACTACTCTTGCCACAATGAACTAGTTATAGGGGGTGCAAACTAAGGGAGATAATGCTATCATGGACATCCTTTCGACTGGAGGAGATGCAATGAGATCAATAAATTTGTTGAAGGATGTATTGGCTCAAGATAAGGAAGATGTAGACCTCCTGTTGCAGAAAACCAATACTATCATGGAATATACTAAAGATAATTTGGTGAGTGATGGAATTATTCCTTCCAATAGAGCTGCAGAACCTTCAGAATGGTATGAAGCTTTGAAAATAAGGCAAAGGTTTTGAGGAAGGTGTATAAGTAGAGGAGGAAAATTGAAGACACCCTGAACAATATCTACAATAAATGC
Source organism: Sequoia sempervirens (assembly GCA_007258455.2). NCBI lineage: Eukaryota > Viridiplantae > Streptophyta > Pinopsida > Cupressales > Cupressaceae > Sequoia > Sequoia sempervirens. The sequence continues at coordinate 381,752,068 of VDFB02193867.1, read as the reverse complement.
ATTTCTTTCTTTGAGGTGATGACAGGGAGAAAGAAGTTTGCACCAAAGCACTTGAGCTTGGAACAGTTGAGAAAGTGGTGGCAAGATGTATATTCTCCAACCAATGAAGACCTAGTCACTAAATATCAGTTGGATGATGCAGCCACCTATATTGCAGTTACTGATAAATATCAAACTAGTAAGGAAGAATGGGATAAATTGGTGGAGTGGTCAAGAGAAGAAATTAAATCTATTGAGAAGAGAATTAAGGTTTTACCTCTGCCACCTATAGCTGACTTGGATAGGATACTTTTGATGGTGTATGATAGGGTGGAGTGAAATAAGGATAAAGGGGAAGGCAGTTAATGCAGGGCTACATAGGAATTTTTTCTTCCCATTATTTTTCCACTTCCTTCACATGTATTGGACCGAGCTTTGTTGGAGACCCCAGGCCGACTTGGATGGAATACTTGCATTTAATGTCCACTATGTTTATTTTGAATTCCTCTTGGGTCGACTTGTTTGTGGCCATTTTATTGTAAAACCTAATTAGGCCGACATATCTTGGGGTTCTCTATTAATATGACATTCTACCTCATTTGTAAGGGCTAGATAGTTTTAATTTGTAGCGAATCAAGTAGTATAGCAAGAGTTAGAGTTAGGAGTTAGTTTTATTTTCAAGCAAGCAAGTGCTGTAACAAAATACTAGAATTGTTGCTACTTTGGGTAATTTAATGCAAGTGAAGAAATTGTGATTTGGTGTCTTTCTTGTGTTGAATTTTATCTGGCATGGTTCTTGGGATTCTATCTTTGGAATTTCTTAAGTTTATTTGATAGATGCGCTAGGTTTAATGTTAGAAGAATTGATAGTGTTTATGATTTGGTAATTGACGTGTTGCAGCAATTTCTGGTCCATACTTTTCACAACCAACTGACTGTTAGTTTCTTTGCAAAGTTAATCTGGACTTTAAATTCACTATGCTTAGTTCAATTGTGGATGCTTGTTCATTTCAATTGCAATTGGATTGTTTTGAATGAATGTTCATGATATAAAAATCTTTAATGCCTTAGAAGATTACACTATTTATGTAAGATTGCAGATTCATCTAGGTCAAATAGACATAAGTTTATGAGGGATTGGTCCATTTCAAGTGTTTTGTCATTTGCATTGTTAATCTTAGGAGTAGTTTTAAATTTAGAGATCTCTCTAAACCTTATCTCTTTTGCTATTTATTTTGAATTTGGGTCAAATTTAGGATTGGAAGTATCATCATATTGCTAAATATGATAAATCTAAGGATTCAATATTTTCTTGTAGGAAGGTCCCTTTGTGATTACCAACATTTTCACATTTATCACTGAGTTGTTTATGCATTGTCAAGACCTGGCATTAGAGACCTTGGGGTTATCTCTTGAGGCTTGCTGATTGAGATTTACCTTTTAAGAGAGATAGGATATTATATTCTGTCTAAGTTGTTGCTGTGTAGAAAACACCATCAACAGGCTTGTGTCACCATTTTTTTGGTTCACCTTATAGATAAATTTCATAAATCTCATATGTGAGCTCATTGAAATCTCTCTTTTATATATCTGCAAATATTTTTGTAAATACTCCTTTGATTCATCTCTATATTCTATTATATCTGACAATAAATTTTGAATCTCAGAACTAGATATTTGATCCTCTAACTTATTGATTTCTTCCTCCTTTAAGGAGAGTTTCTTGCATCCATTCTTCCTCAATACTCTACATTTTTACTTCACTAGTAGAAGCTCCAAACCTTTTATTTATACTAGATATATGATCAATGTCCATATCATGTTGCTTAAGTCTTTCCTCCTAGTCTTGAACAACAAATACCAATTGATCATAATGATTCATGTCTTTTATAATGCCAACTTAAAGTGGTTATTAGTTGTCTTATCAATTTCTATCCTTTCCTGCAACTTTTGAATTGTAAAGTTTGCATTTTGTACATCAAGACTTGCAGTATCTCAAATTTTATGGCTTATCATGCAAGATTTCAAGGCTAATCTTAGCTCTTCAACTTCCTTCTTAAGGTTGTCTCTTTTGACTTCTGTTGCTGAAAGTTCTACTTCTAGATTTGAATTATGTTGTCTGTTCAAAGAACTGGTGCTTCAATATTTTCATCTTTGTACCCAACTTTTGAAAACTTCTTTGTTTGGTGTGGAGCCTGATTAGTCTCCAAGTGGGATATTATTGGTATGTGGCAACTAATCATGCTATACTGTACACTCTTCGTGTATCCTCACTGGGCTCTGGGGTTGGGCCGGGATTCGGGGGCAGGAACCCCTGAGAAATTTTTTTCCTACTTTTTCATATCATCACCGAAAAAGAGAAATCACCAAAAAAGGAAAAAGAACTAACTTTGTAGAACCCTAATTTTGGAAGCTTCTAAAAGCTTGTTATAAGCGGTTGGGATGAGGGTTGCAATAGGGTATTATTTGTGAGATTGTAATATGTTTTTCACTAGATAATAAAATCATTGGATGATTGCGGTTTTGTGGATGTAGCCCAGATTGGGTGAACCATGTTAAATTCTCTGTGTTGTCTCGTTTCTGCTATAATTTTTGTGTGTGTTTTATTTCTCTTTTTTATTGATCAAATCTGTATTTAATTGTTAGATATCTTCCTTCTAACCATAACATTCTTCCCCATGTAATTGCTTCTTTCTGGAGCTCTTGAATAGCATGTAACTGCATTCATAGGTTCAAATGCCCAAAATGCACTTTCATCTATTTTTTCTTTCTTGAATGCATCTACCAAATGGAAAAGACAATTTCTAGGAAGATTGGATTTGTACAATACAAATCAGAATTTTCTTGTTTCCTACTCTTTTTTTCCTACTGAAGGTGAGAAAACAATCCCATGCCGAAAAAAATCATGCAAATAGGATCATTCCTCCTTAACTGGTCATATTATCTACCTCTTCTATCATAAAGCTCTCAGTACAATACTACTTAAATATCAAACAAAAGCCCTCATTAGGACTATCATCAATAATATCCTTAAGTGATATCTCTATTTTACCATCAATGGAATGACACACCCTTATATGTTATGTACCTATTTGTTGCCTTTTAACTGTCATTATCATGAGATCCTTGAATGACTGCCTTTGTTCAATTCTCACAACCTACTATTGTCTTTGGCATGGTGGCTTTCACCATGTCTTCCATTTTTCTAACCATGAAACCACTAAAATACTTGAGGTGATTGCCCCCTAATTGTTTCAAGGTGACTTCCTCCTAATGCTTGGCTTCCATCTATGTGAAATCTGCTCTTGGTAACTACCATTCCTTTATCACATACCTCTGCCCCTTTTTGAGAGCTTGAAATTGTCCTATTTCAATGATCCTTTTTACTTTTTCCATGAGCTTGACTACTTATTCCTAAGCATTCACTTATCATTGCATTTATGTCATATTGTTCTTTAAAGTACTTTTAAGGTGCCAAAATACAGTCATATGACTGTCATACAATGTTTGAAGAGTCACAATCATAATGTTTTTTTGAACTACAGATTGCTATCCCTTTTTATTACTCAAGTCTTCCTTCTCTTTGAAAACCACAGTGTCCAATACTAACACTCATAGTGAAAATAAGGGTATGGAAAAATAAGGGTGTTTGATGCATGAGTAAGCATGAATATCAATGTGAGAAGGGAACTCGAACTCTTCCACTCAAACATAGATATCAAATGCTTAATCATACAAACTAGGTAAAAGAAAATATAGTAACTTGCTTCTGCATTGCCTCAAGAACCATGACACACTTCAATGCCTCATCAATACAATGTATTGGTGGCTTCTTTAAATAAATTAGACCACTATGTTATAGACATTATTGATCAATGACTAATCCTTATAGTCATTTTCACATTAAGAGTGTATTCCTCACAAAATGTCACTGCCTTCATGCTTTGACACCTCTTTTCCTAAACATAGTCATTTACCACCCTACCTTTGCATGTCAATGATCTTTCATGATAACAATCCTCATATTGTGGTCTTTGTTCACTGTTATTTTGGCGTATTTCTTGATTTTCATGCATATAAAACTTTGTAAGGAACCTTCCATTTCATCCTCTATCTGATTTTCTTTGAGATCTAGGGACATCAAAGGGTTTACTTTATACCATTTTTCACTGTAGCAGATCTTTGCTGCTTGTCCTTTCACTATAATCTCCTTTCCTTTGAAAATATATACCCGTGTTTGTGGTCTTAATAATATTATTATTCATGGTATATAAAATACAGGCCTACATACTTCCTTTATATCTTTCTCTATGATTTGCAATTTTGTATCATGTAGAATGGGCCCTCATTATGCATAATCATCATGATGGATGTATCTTCAAAAGGCAACCTGCCACTGTGTTTGCACTTTATTTCTTGCTTAGTAAATACATATTCATTCCTCAAGCTTGACTTTATGAATTCCCTTCTATTTTTTAAAGAATGAGGTGATTGCCCTATCTATTGATACCATTGATCAAGACAATGTGAGGAGTTACCAATTTTTAAACAATGCTCTCCTAGTGTCACTATGCCTTGTCCTTTTCATGATGAAAATCTTATTAATGAAGTCACTATCATTTGAATACTTTGACTACCTTTTGAATTTGATTGTGATATCTTCATCATTACTTGTCTTTAAACGACCCCACTATCATACTTATGATAGTCATAAGGGTTTTACCTTCAAGGATTCAAAGTTGCTAATATTTAGACCTATAGGCTACTATTACCAATATGCCCCTCTGAAGACTCATTGACATCATGCCTACTGCTCCCTTAGCTCATGAGTTGTACATTATCATAGCATGATGACTTTCCCTTATTGATATGATCATATTTCACTAGTAGAATACCTTTATAGGGACATTCATCACATAGGCATCAAATTCCTTGTCACTTTCTCAATGATGCATTTCATAGTTTCCCTCATTGTGAAAAGACTATTCTACATGTTGGATGATATTGACTTTGTATAGGTGAAATTTTGTTCTTTTTTCACTTAATAATCTATGCCTTTGTAATGAATATGATTCCCTTTTTCTCTATCCTTTACCATGGGCATTAGGGGCTGCCCTTACAAATTCATATCTAGGACTGCCCCTACTTCATCTGTTACTCATTGGGTGTGCTTTCACTATGCTCCTTTGTCATTCCATGACAGTCCCTCCTTTGCTTGAATTTTCCCTAACCATGTACTAGTTGGATTTCTAGATAATTTTCCTTTGCATACTTTGACTGGCTGTCTTTTACATAGTTCATTGTCCTTCTAACCTCTAAAGGATTGTTCTCTTTATTGACAAACATATTTGATGCTATCAAACTCATCTATTGTTGTTCACACTATTTGCTTGAGCTATCTATTCATGGACTATTGGCTGCCATTTATGTTTATGATCTCTTCAATAATGACTTTGTTATGAACTTGTTGTCTTGCAATGCAAAGAACCTAAAAGCTACCTTCTTTTAAAGTATTATCACAAAAACATTGGCTATCCTTTTGGAGCAAATCAGCTTCTACTTGTGTTTGTAATGGCTATGGTTGACTTTTAGGCTGCTCCTTGTTCACTATAGGTTGTACTCTTGGTAGATTTGCATATTTGGTGTATGTGATGGACCAATAGTGCTTTGATGACCTGTAGGAGCCTAGTTTTGGCCCTTATCAATTTGTTGTCCTATGTCAACAACCCTCTTTTTCTCCATTGTGTTGGCTGCAATTGACCCTTATAAGCTTGTTGTCCTATGTCAAAAACCCTCTTTTTTGCCATTGTATTGGCTACAATGGAACATGTGATGACTAATTTTGTGCATTTGGGTGGTTCACCCCACAAAACTCTTCACCCTACCAATTCATCAAAAGTAACATCTTGATGGCCTTGATCAATATTAGAACCCCATTGTTTATGATTTTCTTGTGTCGTATCTTGTGGGACATTAGTGTTATTCTATACCATGAGGGTCTAATTGATCACTCCATTTGAACATGTGGCTTGGTTATGAGGTTGGTTACATAGAAAACACCACTCATAGTCTTGTGCCATGTTGTTTTGCACTACTATGAGCTCTCTAGAAGTATTGGTAGAATTTTGATTGTAAGGTTGATAAGGCCTTGCATTAAATTTCCTTCTCTAGCCTTGAGGATCAACTTGATAGGGAGGCCTATTGGGCTGATTAGGCTTATAGAGTCTGAAATTCTAATTTTTCTACTTCTTTATGTTGACTAATTTGTTACCAAAGGTCTAAAATATACCTTTTAACTCTTGAAATTCATGGGATGGAGCTAGGATAGCCTTTTGTTGGACAAGATTTGGATAATTTAGTGCTGGTATACTAGGGACACCAGCTATTGGAGGTAATGGCAATGGTATAGGTGGTTGTACCTCAATAAATATAGGAATTGGAGGCCTTTGGGCTATTTTTCCAACTTGTATGAGACTATTTTTTGCTCTAATTATGATATCATATGCATTAGGAAGTGTATTTCCACCCATTGATTGAATCATCACAGATATCTCACTATTAAGGTCTTTATGGAAATATAAAAATGCATGTTGAGCTGAAGGCCTTAACATTGTTAGGATTCTATCCCATGTTTTCTAGAAACAAAAGTTAAAATCAAACATATGCTCTTGTGGAGCTCTCTTGATAGTAGTTAGTTGCTCCACCAAAGACAAATTATCTGACTTGTCTTAAAATTGCTTGTGAAAACTATCTCCCAATTAATCACATGTTGTGATTCAATTAACTGCAAAACTCCTAAACCATTGCAAAGCTTTTCCTTTCAATGATGTAGCCAAGAGCCTAAATGCTACATTCTCAACTATGATATTGTGAATTGAGCATAATGTAGCCACATCTCTTATATGTTCAATAGGTGTAGTCTTCCTTCTCCTATGAAAGAAGGTAAGCTTCCAAGGGATGCCACAATAATATCTTCATCCTAAGAAAGATTTAATGGGTTTCCCCCATTAAATGGTGCAAAAGAAAACTACCTTTCCATTGGATTTTTTGACACTTGTATATTTGGTACTAGAAATCTTGGAATAGGACTTGCGGGCCTATAATTTGGAGGTGTAGAACGTGATCTACATGGAATAAGACTCTTTCTCACTACCCTTGCTTTTCTTCTCAATGGTGAATGATGTAAATACTTGAAGGAAGTAGAATTTCCTCTTGTTTTCACTTTTGATTAAGCATAGAAATTGCTTCCTGAATGGATGTATTCACTCCTTTATATTCATCATAATAATGGTTTAGCCACAATGTAAATTTATAACTCCAAACTTGAAGAATGATCATGGGAAAGAAAACTAACCATTAATGATACTACAACATGTGTTGTGGCCTTGTAAAAAGAATATAAACAAAGATGGGAATATAGAGATTCGAGGATTAGAGATACCACAAGACTCGTACACTAGCTAGGGTATTGGAGGTCAAGCAAATAGTGTGCCGATGAAGACAATTCCAAAATTACAACAAATATAAAGGAAGAGTGTGGGAAGGATGAAAGGTGTGAAAAGATGAAGTCCAAAAGTTTAATGGGGAAAAAGGAAAGGCTGGACTTAGATAGAAAGGAATGCATTTGAATGCATAATAATAGTTATTTTAGACCTTCACTATAGGCCACTGCAAGGAATAAAAGATATTGTAAACACTACTAATATCAATATTTACTATGAGTTAATCCATAACTAAGTATGATCAATAAAAATTGTACATCACTAGGGGAAAATTTTAAAATAATCACAATAAAGTCCTTTCTTTGTAGAAGAATTTAAAATAATGAGACTAGAACAAATATTTGACTTTGCAAAATTAAATTTTAATCTGAATATCTAATGCAAATAAGCAAATCAAAGTTAACATGGTATTTAAATATTAAAACTATTTTATAGAAATATTTGATAAGACCTCAATAATTTTATTCAATAATTTTAAAGATATAATAATTGTCTTTTTTTCTTTAAATAATATACATCTTATAATTTTTAGCATTACAAAAAGTAAAATGAATACAAAAGAAAGCTTTTTAATTGATTAGATAATACAAAAGTTATACAATTAAAATATTCTAAATTCATAAATATTTAACTAAAAGAAAAATTTAATTTAATAAAATTAATTATCTATCATTTAAATTTTTTAAGTATAATACAATCATCATATATAATAAAAGAACATAAACTAGCAATCATGTCTTGGTGTGCAATGGGTACACTGAAAAGTGTTGAAGGTCAATTAGGAAAAAAAATTGGTCTATTTTTTGCTTAAATTTGCATAGTATGTAGAGTCAATTGGTAGTCCATTTAGAAAATGATGTTATTTGTGCAAAATATGTGTTAATGGAGAAGTGATAGCTTCAAATAAGTATGTATCCACTTACAAGCATCTAGACATGATTGAAACAAAACCTTTGAATAAAAAAGATAATGAAGCTTCATTACCAAGAGAGTCATGTTATGTATTCGATAGGGAGAGAGAGTGAGGGATAAGGATAGAAAGAGGGAGATATAGAGGGGTAAAAGTGTGAGAGAGAGGGGGTAAGGAGATAGAGAAGATGATCAGGATAGAGATGGAGATGCAAATGGATATGGAGAAGGAGCAAGGTATGGAGAGGAGAGGGAGAGATAAAGAGGGAGGAGAGAGGGATAGATAAAAAGATAAAAATAGGGAAAGGAAGTGACAAATAGATAAGTCTAGAGAGAGGAAGAGATATTGTGGTAGAGAGAGATGAAGAGATGATAAGATAGATATATAGGGAAATATAGAATAAGAAACATGGAGATGATAGAGAGGTGACTATATATATATGAGAGAGAGAGAGAGAGAGAGAGAGAGAGAGAGAGAGAGAGAGAGAGAGAGAGAGAGAGAGAGAGAGAGAGAGAGAGAGAGAGAGAGAGAGATGTTTGGAGATAGAGGGGAGAATAGAGGATGGGGACATATGGATGGTGGATAAAGTGATGGGGATAGAATACAAGGAGGGGTGCAGAGGGGGTGGGTTGGACAAATGGGACAAATAGGGAGGAGAAATAGGGGATAGGATGGGAGAGAAGATATGGGAAGGTAAGGGGAGGTGGGATAGGGAAGTAGATAAATGGGGATAGGGAGGAGTGGGGAAGGAGGATGGGAAGATGAAGATAGAAGGGGAGAAAGAGAGTAGAGATAAAGGATGATGAAAAAGTATCTGAGGGATAAAGGAAGAAGCTGAACAATAAATATAAAGATCACGGGGAGGGATCATCAGGTGTAGTAGTAGTAGTAATGTGTGTGTGTGTGTGTGTGTGTGTGTGTGTGTGTGTGTGTGTGTGTGTGACTGAGTGTGATATGTAGAGATAAAGATAGGTAGAGGAAACATGGATTGTGTGTAAATTAATGTGTGAGAGAGATATATGGATATGGAGATAGAGGGAGAGAGACATATAAATAGATAGAGAGGAAGGGAGAGAGGAGAGAAATAGAGAGAGGATAGAAAAGTGGAGAGATATAGAGAGAGGGAGTGATAGAGAGGGAGAGATATGGATAGAGGGAGAGATAGAGAGATACATATATTAGAAAATATAGGGGGGAAGAGGGATAGATATAGGAAGAGATGAGGAGATAGAGATAAGGGAGAGCCCGATAGAGATGGAGATGAAGATTGAGAAGAAGAAAGGGATTAATATATAGAGGGGGGAAGAGAGGGAGAGGTAGATATATATATATATATAGAGAGAGAGAGAGAGATAAGGGAAGACAAATATAGAGAGAAATAGGGGAGAGAGAGGAAGAGAGAGATTGAGAGATAATGAGGAACATCAAAATAGAGGAAGACAAATATATAAAGAACTCTCTCTCTCTCTTTGTTCCCATCTCTCTCTATATATATCTCCCTATCTCTACCACTCTCTCTCTCTCTCTATATATATATATATATCTTCATTTCTTTATCGTTTATCTCCCTTTGCCTCTCTATATATCTTATCTCCCTTTCCCTTTCCCTTCTTTCTTTCTCACTCTTTTCTCTTTATCTATTTTCCTCCTTGAGTGTGCAATGGGTACACTGAAGAGGTCTTAAAGGTGAATTATCACATCCTTAATCAAATGACATGCTACCTTGAGCATAACTCCCTAGGGACACATGCTATTGTCAAATTATTGGTATGAAATGATTGATGAAAAGTTAGTTTCTCTTTCTCATTATAACTTTTGATTTATATTTTAAGTTTTTGATTTATTTTATCTTATAAACTAAAATACAAATTCAAAATATAATTATTCTACAATAGTTAAAAGTTTAATAAGACAATTAATTATAAATTAAAGTAAAACTAATAACTAATTAAATAAACTAAATGCAAATTAAAAATATATCAAAATACAAATAAAAAAGCAATAATTTAAAAAATTAATAATAAATAATAAAATTTTAAGTTAATAAAAAATTAAATAAAAAGTAAAGCTAATTTTCAATTTATTAGAATTGACATATTAACTAGTATATATTTTCAAAATAATCTATATAAAGTACATGAAAGATATCCAGCTTTTAAAAAATAAATAAATAAAACTCATTCTATGATTTAAAAAAACAAAAAATATTGTAATTAAACAAATGAAAATAGACTTTTGTGATATTGTTCATTTTAAATAATTGAAAAAATCAATAAAAATTATTGCACATGAAAATAGAAAGTAGATTTTTATTTTTGGATTTGGTAATGTCTTATTATACTTATATCACAAAACAAAAAGCACATTAAAAAAATTAATTAATTATACTACTTATTTGAATACACAAAAATAAATGCAAAATTAAAAATGGAAGAAACGTAAAACAACATAAAAAAATCCTAAACAAAACGGTACACATTCTACTTTACCAACAATACAAGATTTAGTCTCACTAAAGTGTGATGATTAAGATATATCTTGTATTGTTGGTGAGAGTAGAAACTAGCTTGCGAAATGAGAGGATAAATTGTGTTTGCGAAATCTTTGGTTGGAGATTTCACAATGGATAAATCAAAATGCACAACCAAAAATGGAAAACATCATATTGGTTTTGGAGTCCATGGCTTCTTCGAGTGTTTTGAGACATCTTTCACTCCTTTGTGCCCTGGTTTGTGCTCTTATGTACTCTTTGGTGCATGTTCTTTAATCATATGATTGGTAGTGGTCTTATGTGGAAGTACAAAACTCAAAGGTAGTTAATCATAAAGCACAAAACCTAAAGGAAAAATATGTCTTGTAAATGATATATCTTGATATATAATATATAGATTAATATTAAGATAGATAAATTAGTTAAACAGTGAAATAAAATTTTATTTTATTGTCCACTTTTAAATACTTGAAAAAATAATAAAAGATCATTGTACAATGAAAATATAATTTTATTATATTGTCTACTTTTGAATAATTTAAAAAATTAATAAAAGATCATTGTACATGAAAATAGAAAGTAGATTTTTGTTTTTAGGACTTATTAAATGGAAAAAATAAAAATATTGTCTACTTTGAAATAATTTAGAAAATTAAGAAAATTAATATTGTACATGAATATAGAAAGTAGATTTTTGTTTTTCTTTCATTGTAGTTATGTCTATTGACCTAATAAAATATAATTATAATTTTTATTTCAATCTTATCTTCTTTTTAAAATAAAAAATAAAATTAATTGTTAAATCATTTTAAAAATAAATATTAAAAAAATTATAAAATTGAAATATTAATAAAATATAAGGTACTCTTGGATTGGTTAGAACATTCTTTGTGGTATTAATTAGTTTATAGAGGAATATCCATTCTTGAATCTAAAAATAAATTAATAAATATAATTTTATTTTTAAAAATGAAACTTCGAATAATTGCATAACTTTGCATCCTTCTCTCAATTTTCAATGAAATAATAAAAAATCTCCAGCCTCAATACATGCTAAATATAAATATAAATAGCCTTTTCCAACGTAATAGAAGTTGAAGAAAGGTTTCCGGGTTTAAACAAATTTTTGCCTTGATTTCAGACACCATTGCAACCAAATTTCGTTGCCAAACATATTGACTTCACTACATCCATTGATTGTACTATTAACTAGCACTTGCACTGGAAGGGGTGCAAGGGTTATGCCGATAGAAAAGTATATGTAAGTTAACATATTAAGAAGGAATATTCTGTATAAATAGTATTTGCATTTATAAGTAACTTTGTTATTCCTGACATTACATATTTTGAAATATAAAATAAAAAGACAATGTTGCATCCATGATTTATTATAGATTAAAAAAATCTAAATGTCTTGAGTTGCAAATACTAAGCCTAAAATATTGCATCACTATGTAGTCACCAGGTCAACAATTGGTTGTGCTGCCCTGTAGGCTTATGGATTGACTGGTCATGTATTCATATACGGATAAGGCACATGGCTATTGGACAATTTCCAACAGTTCCATCTAGATCAATTCTACTCCATGACTCGTAGGGAAAAGCAGGGATGATAGCCTAACTCTGCTAGTGGATTTCGATCTCTAATTGGATCCGCTTTTACATCTCACTTCTAGCTCTGCAACTTGAACTACAACCTCCACATTAGTGAAGTGTTTGAGATTATGGCTTAACAAAATGTGGTCTCATGGAATACCATGATTGTAGGATATGCACAAACACATTTGCTATATGTATGGCAGATTTCTGCTGCCGTTTATCTGAGCATCCTGATTATCCAAATTGGAGTAACCTTCTTATATCTCTTCTTCACTTTGATTCTATCTATAGCAATAGATCTTGAAATCATCTAAGTCCTCTTCTGTGGTGGCCTACAAGAGTACATATAATTAGAAACTTAGTACTAGTTGAGAAGAATTCAAGAAATCTAGAGCTTCCACGGGCACTATGAAAAAGGCTAAGAAAGAGTCTGTTGTTTCTTTTCACCAAACCCGATTCAAAGACTAGGAACAAATATAAATTTGCTTCCTATAATGAGCCCCCCTGTTTTGTGAAATTTATAAAAAGCTTCAGAATCTTTATCCATTTCTCTTAATTCTCTGATTCTGGTTTTCACTTATAAATTGCAGTGGCATATCTTTACATCAGGCATACCAAACATCTATAATAAGCTTAGTGCCCATAATGTAGTTCAACGTATCCATTTTCATGTGCAACTGCATGAATCTTCTCTGAACCCTCCATCTCAAGCTCCAAAACATCTATAATAAACTCACTGCCCATAATGTAGTTCAGTGTATCCATTTTCATGTGCAACTATATGAATCTTCTCTTTATTTGTGCAACTGCAACTACATGAATCTTCTTTGAACCCTCCATCTCATAGTATTTTATTCCCTCCATTATTACAAGGTGTGCTGGTAGATTAACACCCCAAGCAAACATAAGTACTTTTGAAAATGCAAACATAAAGAAGATCATAGAAATATGCTTCTAGAGCTTGCATGGGCACTCTGAAAAAGGCTAAGAAAGAGTCTGTTGTTTCTTTTCACCAAACTTGATTCAAAGAATAGGAACAAATATAAATTTTCTTCCTATAATGAGCTTGAGAAGCTCTAATATGCACTCAATAGCATCCTCATATAGATGACATCATGCGTTCCCTGAAATCAAGAAACTTAACACCCAAGATTAACCCAACTTACAAACCATCTAAAGGACTATTCCATTGCATGCATCCAACACGGTCCAGATATTTCTTTACACTGTGTCTAATACTACCTACTGACCAAAATCCTAAAGAGATTCCATCCTACAGCCAAAGACCCCTATAACATATTCAAATTATCCATAAACGACATGAATCTCCATCCCCGAGTTGCAAGCAGCCAAGACACCACATATTCAGTTAGCATTCTTTTCAATGACCAGAATGAGAGAAAACACAATAAAAAGCGTTGCAAACCAAAGTATGTAAAGAAGCACATAACAACGCCTTGGCCATTTCTTCTCTTCAGACTCATCAAACTCCCCCTCGTCTTCAATGGAACTGAATTTATTCCACCCTTTCCTTTCCCATGGCGACCATCATGAGGCTGCAACCTTGGACTTTCTTTCACAATGGACATCCAGATGTTATACTCTCAAGGAAAGATGACCAGTGACTTGGGTCCGAAAAATCCAAGGCACACAGTGTAACCCTGGCTCCAACACTTCCTGAAATCGTTCAAACCTCTATGTCCATATCTGTCCTGCACAACCCTGTTAAACATTCCGAATGAGGAGTTTTAGACAAGATAATTTATGGTTCCATGACTGATACGCATGTGGTTCTAGATGACACCTACATATCTCCTTCAAATTTCCACACCCCTGATTCATAATCTCCACCCTACCCAGTTATCAAAAACCATAAATTTTCAATTTCCATCATATTTTTCACAATCATTTTTCATTACTAGTACAGGAAATTGGACCTCTAACCTTCAGCTTTTGAATCGTCTTTTGCATCATTATGTATCTTCTAGATGGTCTTTCTATGCAATTGTTTATATAATAGAAGTGAGAACTGCGATGGACCTTGAGCCAATGAGGTCTCCTGTCATCGACCTACTTGTGTGCTTGCTGAGTGCATCGTGATCATAATTGTAGTCTATTGGTTTGCAAGTAAGGCCATATCTTGGCTGAATTCAGATGTAATCAAAATATAACTTTTTGGAATTTAATCAAAATAGAACAGAGCATCCATTAATGCCTACAATAGCAGTTTATTTGACAGAAAATTCAAACTAAAGATATGTTAATATATCTCAGAGAGGGCACTCTTCATGATTCGACGAAAACCCTTTGACATGATACAAGTCTTTAAAGAATTCTCTGAAGCCTAATCTACAAAATTGTTAGAGTAATATGGATAATTTAAGAAAAAAATGCAACAATGCCTGTGACAGCAAGAAAGCCACGAATCCACTATGTATAACATTTATTGAAAAACAGATGCCAACAATCTTACCAGAAACCCGATCCAGAAGAGCAAGAACACCAAAATCTGCTAGATTTAAACAACAAAGAAAAAATGGCAGAGTTTGCAGGAAAAATATTTTGAAACCAACTCCTCTGACCCACCCCGCTTAGTAAACGAAAGTGGCTTTGAAAATATCAGGGTTTTAGGGCTAGAAAAACAATATTTGACGCGTCACTAAAATCAGATTCGGAGATGGCAATATTTGTTTTCAGGCAAAGAAGTAACAGTAAACCACGATCGAAATACATTACCTGTCAAAACAACAAACAACTTCCAAAACTTGTTTCACGGGAGTGGTTACGGCATGAGACAGGTTTTGTCTCAAAGTTCCCACAATATATATAGCCGAGTAACAATAAACCACGATCGAAATACATTACCTATCAGAACAACAAACAACTTCCAAAACTTGTTTCATGGGAGTGGTTACGGCGTGAGATAGGTTCTGTCTCAAAGTTCCCACAATATATATAGCCTATCGGCTAACAAGCTTGTTTTCATTTCATTTGGTTTTGTAATTGCAGAGAATTTTTAAACTCAAGGAAAAGTGAGGGTTTTGGAATTTGTGAAAGGTTGAAGTGGAAATTTTTGTTTGAAGATCATCTTTATGAATTGGCAGACTGAAGTTGAATTTTGCTTTTCAGGTTTACCATATTTTTTTGAATTATTTGCATTTTAATCGGTGTTTTTGTTTATTTTTTATTTGAACATTAATGGTGTAGAGTAAGAAATAGGGTTTAATATTGGATTGGAGATTTGATTTTGGGTTTAGGGTTTAGAGTTGTTTTCAAAATATATTATAAAAAAAAAAATTAATAATAGTTGGAAATTCTAAATGGGTTCTTTTTTGAAGAAATTATTTATAATGCAGGTACTGGAAATGACGGCGTTATCTGAATTTGATGTCATTAAGGAAGAACATGAATTTTTTAATTTTGTTTAGGCCAAGAAATTAATCAGGTTGTGCTGAATTTAGTGAAAAGATAGACAAAAATATTGAAATAAGTGTTTTTTTGGTCATAGTTTGTTTTTATTAGAGTTTTTGGGCTTTTATTTGAAAACAAATTTAATGTTGTGTAAATCTTATTTTTTTGACCTTTTTATAATTTAGTTAAACAAAGATGCTGGTAAGATCTAGAATTTGATGACTAGTGTAAATTAGGAAGAAACACTAATGGATTATTTGAACAACTAATATATTATACAGTTGATTCTAGAAGATTTACTCTAAACAATATACTGCAAATAAACAAAAAATGTTTGTATTAGGTCATATGAAGTAGAGTAAATTTTCAAGAAAAAAGGGAAGGAAGGAATGATGTAAACAAAACACTTCAGTGGTATTATTGAGTAAAAAGAAAAAAGGGAAGGAAGGAATGATGTAAACAAAACACTTCAGTGGTATTATTGAGTAAAAAGTAATAGAAAAAAGAAAATTATGTTTTGTCTAACTAAACAACTGATATGTATCCTCTGCCAGAATTAACTTCAACTCACTGATTGGAACATATTTTGTATTGGAAGCCAAGCCAGAAATAATTCTTTATAATTTCTGTATTTTGTTATTTTTATTAAAATTCTCGAGATTTTGTGTTCAGTTTTTATAGAAAAGTATGTTGTAGATTGTAGTCTAACACCTTGGGGTTCAGTCTTGAGATGCTGATTTGATTTGTGGCTGGGGTTTTGTGTCTTTTTGTTGTTTATAATTTGTAGTTGAAATTTTAGATTGGTGTGTTTTTTCCCATTTGTTTCTACATTCTTGATAATATGATTAAAGGGAGGTGATGTTGAGGTCTAGAAAAACATCACCACGTAGTCTAATTTAAGGTTAGAATAATTGAAGAATTTTTTTTTTTTTTGGCCATGAAAGCATCTTAGTGGTATCCATACTAGATTTGAATTCATACGTATACAAGTGTTCTGAGATGAATGATTTAGAATATTGTATATATATTTTCAGAATTTTTTTAATATTGTTCCCTTTTTAATAGTTTTCCAGTGTTTCTGAATTTGTTGTTGCAAATAAATTGGGATGTGTATTTGTAACATCCAAGACAACAGCTGAAATTCATCATTCTTTCTCTTGTAGATGAGGGGCAATTGGAGGTCCAAGCAAGCATGGATCCTGTAAAGAAGAAGAGGAACAACACAGGTGTAGATAATTTTAAATCACAACAGATGACCTGCTCCTGTGATGATGGTGCATCAACCTCATCCTCTGCCTCGCTTTTGTCACAGATGAAAATATCCAAACATAAAAGGAACAGACTCCATGTGACTGGAATAGAGCTCTTCCCAAGTAAAGTATGGCAAACACATGTAGTCTGCTCCTTTTATGTTTGGATATTTTCATCTGTGAAATTGCAGCATAGAGAACATCTACAAGACCTACATTTGTTTCTTTCTTTTCAAAGTCTTTCTCTCAAAGCGATTCAAGAGCTTGATCAACTACATGAACAAGTGACTACTGTAAATTGCTGCATATGCGCTTCTCTGTCCACTCTTCTGGGCTTGAATTATCTGTGTCTTGCATTATGTCTGGCTTGTATGGAGAAATCAATTTTGACTCCTTAAAGAGCTCCATATCAGATTTTGTATGATACAGAACCCAAGGATGGTCTGTAAGTGAAAAGAAAAGTGAATAAGAAAAACCTCACAATAAATGTTCAAATATATGTATGCATAATTGCACTATCCTCAATCCCTGGCGAATACTAAAAATGTGAAGCTAGAAAAATATACATACTCAAAACTTCATTAACAATCCAACCTCCTACTGTGCATATTTCTAAATAAACGGATTTTGGTATATTAAAATGACGTTGTGTGAGATTTTATCAGTTATAGTATTTAACATTGATTTCATTTTTACTATGGAGTTTGGGGATTGGCTAGTTTTTCTTAACCTGCAGCCAATATGATCAAAGGGAATTTTGCTTTAAAATTTTAAAGATATCATATAATATATTGTTGGAAAATCATATTAAATAAATAATTTTTATTTATTAGGGTTTGGGTTACAGAAATTTAGGCAATATTTGTAAAATCAGTTTTTTAATTTCTCTTTTAAATTCAAAAAATTTAAAAATGTTTTCAACTCAAAATCCGTATACTTTCATCTCTTTTAAATCCTTGTAAATTAATTTGAAGTTAACATATTTAACATCAAAAAAATTCTGAGTGATGGATGGAGCGAGCGCAATGAGGAAGAGCAAGAGAAAGGGTGCAAAAAGGAAGTTTGGTTTGAAGCGACAATGGAACACTTCTATGACTTGTGTTGTAGATGAAGAAGAGGACAAAGATGCTGATAGAGTCGTGGAAGATGAAGAGGTTGGCGTTGGTGCTGGAGAAGAGGCCTTTGTGGGAGGATATGTGCTCTCCCAAACCCTGGTTGGCTCCTCCAGTGGGTTTGTTGGTAGTAGAGGAGACTTTGCAGATGGTGAATCCATCACTGATGAGGATATGGGCAGCTCTATTTTTGGTGATATGGGCTTGGCTACAAGCTTTGATGGCTCTGATGTGGAAGCTGAAGAGGTGGGTTTCCAATCTCATGAGGGTTGGGAGATGGAAAATGCTAATGTTTCAAATGAGGATCTACGCACCCTTGAAGAAGTTTTTTTCCCCTTTTTTCCTATGACAGATTTGGCTTAGATACTAGGTTTGAGTATGATCTTCCTGATGAGGAAGAGGAGCTCCTACTTGATATTCTCTTAGAAGCTCATAGGAAGTTGTAGGGGTGTGAGGAGGTTGGGAAGAATGTGGAGGATTCTCATTCTCCTTTTTTTGAGATTCATAGGGGTTTCCTTACTCAAAATGCTCATATTCTTAAGGATTGTTTGTTGCAGAGCATTTATGGAGTGGACAATGATTCCACTAATGTTGCTCTCATTTCCCCTTATCTGAGTGGGGAGGTTTCTTGTAGTTTGCAAAAGAACGAAGGTTTGATCTATGCTGGTATAGGAGCTCAGGGGTGGGTGGTTGCTTCTCCTGTTAGTGAGGTTGTTTCTCCTAGGGCTTCTACCCCTTCACCTATGGTGGTTGTTCCTACTCCCAAACCTACAATGGGCCTTAAAAAGGGATTTGTTCTCCCTGTAGTTGAAGAGGGGGATGCTAGTTCTCCTCCTCTTTCTGAAGCTCATGTTGGTTCTCCCTTGACCCCTTCGGTTTGTGAGCCTCCCACTGATGGGTTGGCTTGTGCGGCTGAGAGTTTGTGCAAGACTGGTTCTACTTCTTCACCTCTTATTGCCCCTGCTTTGGAGAAGTTTCACTCTAAGGAGGTATGTGACTTGCCTAACTAGAAATTAGAGATTGACTATAATGTTACAGACGAGTCCTTGGATTGGCTTAAGACCTCATTGGTTGACAGATTCTATGGTAATCATCCTTATATTCATGCTATTAGAAGATGGGCTCTTTGAGTTTGGAAGATTAGATTTGAGGTTACTATGTTGTGTAATAGTTTCTTTTTGTTTTATTGTCCCTGCATTGAAGATTGTTCTAGGATCCTTCATGAGGGCCCCTGGTTTCTTGGCTTAAATGACCTTTGTCTCCAAATGTGGTTTCTTGGGTTTCAACCCAATAATAGACACTTTTAAGTTTCTAATTTGGATTTGTTTGCTAGAGCTGCCTTTGGAGTTTTAGAATGAAAATATTTTCATGTGTATTGCTAATTCCTTTGGTCAACATTATACTACAGATAAGGTCACCAATTCAATGAAGTGTATGTTGGCTGCTAGATTTTGTGTTAGTGGAGAATAACTATATTCTTCCCACTAAGATTACTTTATATTCTAAATTTGGTGAGTGGGTGCAACAGGTTGATTATGAAGACTCTCTGATTATTTTTCTTTCTTGTGGTAAAGTGGGCCATGCCTCCTTTACTTGCTTGAAGAAGAATAAACAACACACTATTTGGAAAAAAAAGGAAAAGGTGAAAAATGTTGTGGAAGACTCCACTATATGTTAAGAGCTTCAAAATGATGTTGTTAAGGATCCCTCTAAGTTGGACCTCTCTGTTGATTCTATGGGCTTGGTTGATTCTAGTGGTGGTCTTGTTTCCTCTCCTTGTAACAAAAAGTTGAAAAGATTGGTGGAGAGAAATCCATGTATTACGATTAAGCAAAAATCATTGGAACAATTCTTTAAACCACCTTGAATTAGTTTTGGTGGGGTGTTATCCCTTGTTGTGTTACACTATGTATTTAGGTTGTTTTTTTAGATGTGCCTTTTGGACTGTCTCGTCTAGTGGTTGTTCCTTGTCTTGTTGGCCTTATTGTTGAATCTTCCTTGATGTAAAAGGGATCAGAGCCATTTCAAAATCCCTGCTTATCTAATAAAAAAAAAAATTAACATCAGAAAATGATTATGAAAAAAATTATAGTATTCACCTATTTTTATAAAATTTACAAATATATAGTGAATAGTTACTTATTTTAAGTTTCTAAGTTGACATAATTTTTGTTAGAAAAATTGTAAGTATATAACAATTTTTAGCCGATAGGCTATATTATGTGAGCTTTTCACCGTAAACAAGCCTCACGCTATTAAACCATTTGCTGTAAAACCATTTTCAGTTACCAGTTTGTTTATTCACTGCTCCACATCAAATATTTAACTGTAAATAAAAATCACATCAAATCTGAGCTTCCAAATAGTAATTTGTCTCATGCTTTAATGTCATCAGCATTTATTGCTATATGCAGAAATGTTTTTGGTATTGAATATGATTTAAATTTTTGGGATGTATGGTTTCCATTATCTTCTCCATCGACACAATTTCCACGCAGCATCTTGATGAATATTAATTGCTCTACAGGTAAATATCATTCTCTGAAATTGTCTTATGTCGGGCTAATCACATTGATTTTTTTAAGTCGCCATTTTTTCTCGAACACTCCGAATACTGAACATCCGATCAAATTGGATTTTTAGGATCAAATGGGATCTTATCTTTTATCAGATCAGATTGTGCTTAGATTCTGTAAAATCTATCAAATGGATTCCCCAAGCAAGAGTGGGCGTATGGTTGGATGCAGAGTTTGAGCGGGGTTAGTCATGCAGAAGGAAGATTTCAATATGGAGTTAAATTTTATTACAAGGAGGACCGTGAAAAATGCACAAGAAGAGGGACTCGTCTCTTTAATCTCTTCCATTTTAGATGAAAGCTCTCGAGAAGAATCTAGACCAAGGACAAACTCTCAAGTCAATAGCTGAATGATAATAGCCTTGAAAGTAGCTTCACTTCCAGAAATAGTCGAAAGAGGTTTTGTTTTTGAAATTCATCAAAATTATTGTTTGCTTCACTTTTAGTTGAACGTTAAAAATGAGGGGAAAAAAATTCAAGCTGATGTTTAGCTTACTCAAATTCCTTTAGGCTTTAGTTTCAATGATTGGTTTTCAAGAGTTCAAAGATCAATTTGAAAATGAGGGGAAAAAAATTCAAGCTGATGTTTAGTTTACTCAAATTCCTTTAGGCTTTAGTTTCAATGATTGGTTTTCAAGAGCTTAAAGATCAATTTGAAAAGGTGAGCACATTGAATTTGGGTAAAACGTCTAATATGCTTGTGTGCATTGTGATGGATGCACGATAATATTGGTCGTGGATGAATAGTACCACTAAATCATTCATGGAGAGATATGTGAAGCTCGGGTTCTTGCAAAACCCAAGGCTCAATGATATTGTTCCTTTCAACTTACTTCATTTCCAAGTGGTCAACATAATTAGGATTGAAAACCAAGAAATTGGAAGGGATGAATTCAAATAGATTGTTGTGGCTCAAAATGAATCACCTCAATCTTTAACATCTCCCAATCTTTGGAGGGGTGTGGCCTTCCAATTGATTGCTTCTTACGAGTGGAAGCTCTAGTTATCCTTAGGAGCAAAGTGTCAAAGGTATTGTTCCTGGCACGGGTTGATTTGGGTTGATTTTGGTGAGATTGCTTAGGGAATCCAATGTGAGATGTATTGAGCCAAGCAATTGGTTATCAAACAAAAGCACATGTCTAAGACTCTGGAGATTGGCAATATTTGGTGGTATGCTTCATGTGAGATAATTGTTGTAGAAATACACTTCTTGCAAACTTTTGGCCTAAAAAAGTTGTAAAAGTGATATGACAAGTTTGAGTGAGTTATTGGCCAAGAACTAAACCTATAAATTATGTAGGCTACCCAATACCAAAGGGATGAGCCCCTCTATCTTGTTGCTATGTAACCTCAAGTACTTCAATAGGCTACAATTTCCAAGCTCTATAGGGTTTCCACTAGAGAGGAATTTTGGAAACCTACACTTGCATCCACATCTCCAAGTATAATATTATAAATTAAATTAATGTATTTTCTATGCACATATCAAATTGTATTTCCCTAACATATTTACTTATATATAATTTTCTATTGGTGTAACCCTTGCACCTACGTTCAGTGCAAGTGCTAGTATATATATCAATTGACAAATCATATAATTGAAATGGTAAAATCTGCATATATGCCAATCTACAAAAAGATATCACTAAAATGTGAAATGCACCTCAAAGAATATTAAATGTTGTGAATAATATTATTAAGGTGGGTTTATGTAGATAATTGATTTTATTCATTTTGTAAATCATTTCCCTCAAAATGATAGATGAAACATTTAGTATTCTACCTTTTGGATTATTAAAAATATATATATATATATATATATATATATATATATATATATATATACTAAGTTGGCAATTGCAAACATAATTGTAGCTCCAAAAAGCAAGCACATTTCAAATTTAAATGCAAGTCATATCAACTAAAATGACACTTTTCTCCTTTTCTTTATCTCTTTCCTATTTCTCCCTCCTCTTCTATATATCATACGAACTTCAAATGTATAAAGGGATTGGATTATTTTACAGTAGGTCTTTGATGTTTGGATTTCTTATTTTAACATTAAAATATAACTCTATTGTTGTTCACATTGTGTTGTTAAGTCTAGAGGAGCCTCACTATATGTGTCTTTGTAGCTGATCCTTTACATAGCTAAAACCCATCATTACATTTTTCCATGTTTTTCACATTCTTCTTTAAGTTGAACTAGTTCTTCAAAGTATACAATGTATGATTTTTTTACTCTAGTAGTTCTAACTTGTATTTGTGTATGGTTTGGATTTCCTAATACATGGATGCATTGTATGAAATTGTCTTGATAACTATTGTATGGTGTGTTTCAAGGCCTTGATCAATTATTGGAAGGATTCTTATTATTGTCTTATCACCTTTAAACTCTTTCAATTATTTCTCTCTTTTCCTCTTTAGTTAAAGTTCACTTAGAATAGACATGAAGTTAGTTCTCTATCAAAAAATTGTCTTGCTTGTCATTCTTTGGCCTATGAACCCTTCTATTGTTTTTGATTAGAGGTAAAATACAAGTTTTGAAGGAGCCCAAAACCCTTAACAAAAGAAAGCAGCTGAAATGAAAGAAAACAACACTAAGCATAGTTCAGCCCAACATTAGCGATACATCAACAAAAAGACAGCCAAAAAGGAGACCACCAACTAGCAGCTCTACATGTTTTTCAGAATATCCACCACCTCCATGTTGCTTGCCTCATCCTTCCGAGCATCTTCAAAAACATCAGGATTCTCTTTACCAAAAGCCCCAACCCGAGCTTTAATTTTGTTTTTGGTTCTAGCACCAGGTCCATCCGTATTTACCTCAATAATCAAAACATTCCCTTTCTCCCCACTCTTCTCAACAACAACTTCTTCCTCCAGTAGCTTACCAGCAACACTGATCTCATTAGCATGAACATTTTCTCTATGTTTCTTAGCACTAACCATAGGAGAGGACACACCAACAGAGTCAAATTTACCACCAGACTTAGACCCATCCCCACCCCTCATCACAATGGCCCAAATTTTCTCCATTTTATCCTCAAGAGAGTGGATTTTGCCTTCAAGAACTTGTTTCATATTAAAAGTTTCCTCCACCACAGTGTCTGCAAAAATGTTTAAGGAATCAAACAATTCATCTATTTGGCTTTGGACAGAGGACCCTTTAGCCATATTCACCATGCCCCTAACTTTGACATTAGTTTTATTAAGTTCATGAAAAAACCATTTAAATAGTTTGAATAAGATAATGGAACCCTCATGAGCGGATCCCAACACATCCAACATCTCATCTCCATCAATTTTAAAAACCCCTTCCCCAAAGCATCTTCCTCCTCAAAGGAACTAACCTTATCATGCCTAGCAGAAGTATCCTTACCTTTACTAGCAGCAATTGGAGTGTTGATTTTGTAGATATAGCAAGCTATCTCCTTCCCCACCACCTTTCTCTTCTTCAGCCTCTCCACCTCTGCATCCTTCATATTCACAACAGTTGAACCACCAACAACTGCATACATACCTTTCTATTGTAGGTCCTGACTAACCCTCAAAGAATCATCAACATACACACTGCCTGCTAAAGTGAGAGGAAAGCCTTTTTCCACTAACTGGCTCATAGTCCTTAGAACACATTTTTTCCTGCTACTCTCTTCAGCTCCTTACTTTGTTTGGAAACAAGGGGCGGCAAGGATGCTTCTCCATATAAATCAACCTTCTTCGACACACCCTTACATGGCACAACAACAACCACCTCATCACTACAAGTCACATAACCCTCGCTGGCACATGACTCCCCTTTTTTGGACTTGCCCACAATAGGGGATTGTAGACCCACATCTAAAGTATCTAGGACCACTTCCACATCTTCATCAGAATCTGACCCCTTTTCCAGAATAAGTCTTCTTTTCTTCACTTTTTTGTTGGTTGGTTCTTCATTAGAGGTAGTCTCATATTCCTCAACAGGCTTAATCTCTTTACGCTTCAAGGTCACAATTGGCCTAGCAACCTCAAATGATTTCACATAGTCAAAGATAAGAAGGGTCAACCCCACATGCAAGACAAGATTTTTAGGGTTCTTCTTGTGATCCTTAAGACCCGAGTCCAGAGACATCAAAAGATAATATGGGAAGGAAATCCTTTTCTTGTGGTGGAAATGATTGAGCGAGATGAAGTGGTAGGAATTAACCGCTGAGAACCAACCCTCCAGGGTCATAAAAAACATGAGCTCCTTTGCAACATCTCCCCACAAAGCTTTTAAAGAGCTTCGCTGATATCCTCCACTCCTCACAATTCTCAAGTCCTTGACTTCGTCCTTCTTGAAAAATATTTGCATAGTTGTTTGTGACTCCTTCTTATCTCTAAACACTTTCATACCATCCATGGCTAGACCAGTGATTTTAGCTATGAACTCTTCGTTGACATCAAACTCCATTCCCCTGAGCTTCAACACCCTATCATTCCACCCTTTAGCAAACGGTGTCGTTACTTGAGGGTTATTGCCATGTAATTTCTCCAGGTAAGCGGTTAGCCCTCCTTTCTCCAACACCTGCCAAACCTCCTTCTTCTTGGCAGCTTCACACAAAAAGGGCTCTGCCTAGTTTCTATCACCACCCATTGTGACAGAGTTAGCAAAAAAAACCAACTTGAAAACTCTCAATTTGAAGATAGGAAAACTCTAGAAGACAATGTAGAGAGCACCCAAAATTCATGTGGGAACGGAAATGATGGGAAGGAGAGTTAATAACAAAGCATTTTGTTCCCTATGACAGCCATCTCCTGTACCATTCGCTTGATTTAAGTCTAGAACACCCTCTTTTCTAGTGATAATCGGCCACGTGAGGAAATCCTTCTATTGTTAGTGATTCAATATTTTTGTAGTGTTCCTTCAAACAAGACCTATGGAATTTCCAAGAATATAATTTTCTTGTTTCAAGGTTGTATTGAATGAAAATTTATTAACAGAAAGAAATTAAGTCTTTCGAGATTATAATTCGTGCATAATACACTAGGATGATTCAATAGTTTCTAATTTTTTTTGGATTGTCCTTTTACAACTATTTTCTAACTAGAAATTGAAAATAGAAATATAAAACACTCATTTACAATTTGAAATATCTAGTTAGAAAGAACTAGTGAAATTATATCTCTACATAATAAAAATTACAAACTAATTTATATAGAAATGAAAATTTACTAATTTTGAAGAATATATTGTAACTCTCTAGAAGTATCAGCCACGAACACGAGGACATAGTGCAAATTTCCTTGCATCATGTTTTTTCTTGACACAAATGTGAACTAGAAAACACGAGATGTTTAGAAAATATTCCTACACACAAAAATATAAATGATGCAATAAAAATATTTTTTATTCATGGAGAATAAAAAATATTGTATGTGCTAGAAATTCTAATAATATTAACTATTAAAATAAAAAGAAAATAGCAAGAGAGAAGTTTGAAAGGTATAACCATATTAAATTTATCTCCTTGAAAAATACCTTACACATGCAAAATAAAGAAAAAATTGATTTTGGTTTGGCTATTTAGGGCTTGTCCTAGTCAAACTGTTGTTTTGGTATTTCTACCTCCATGATAGCCAAGATTTTTTGAATAAGATTTAAATATATGCAAATATGATAGCTTGAAAGTAAAATAAAATGGCTTGGAATATAAAAATGCTAAAAATTAATATTTTCAAATAGTAGCATAAAATAAAAGATAAAAAGAAAGGGAACAACAAAATAGAATAAAATCACCTGGAAGCTTTGAAGAAAACCTCCAACAGAGAATTTTTTGCTTCAGTATTGTTTTTCTACATATTCTTTGAAGATGGTGATTGGATGATTTCAAGAAAGTATCATGCAAAGTAAGAGAAGCTTGTTGTGTAACCAAAAAGTGGAGGAACTTCTTCAAAATTTGTGAGGGTTGAACATGTGAGAGAGCATAAGAGAAAATCAACCTTCCTATTTTAAATAGTAGGTTGAGTTGATTTTGTTCAACATGAAAGAATGCAAGATTATTGCATCCAAAAACTATATGAGAATGTAATGCTCCAACAACCACTTGAGTCACAAATTTTCATGAGATGCTAGTGCATTGCGTGGTGCAATCTTGTCCAAAAAATTCCAAGCTCAAAGAAATGGGAACATCATAAAATGGGTAGAAATAGATAATTTAGATTGTAGTATTTGAAATAAAAAATTTAAAAGAAAATTACTAAAGAGAGGACATTCTATAGTGTGAAATTACAAGGGTATACAATTTATGACACTAGATTTTTCCCCACTTTAGGAAGTATATGAAACTGTACACTAAATATGCATGATAAATTAGAAAATAGAAACAAAAAATATTACCCAAAGATACCATAGAGAACACAAAATATTCAATCCAAGTAGATATACTCCTAGGGAGAAGACTTGTAAAAACAACTAAGATATTGAATGTATAAAACACAAATATTATACAAAATATTAAAAATATCATGTTAATTAAAAAAATACTACACACAAAAGAAACACAAGAAAAATATTTGTTTAAATAAGCATACAAAAATAACACTAAAAAAGAGAGATACCAAGATCATAAAGTAAATGATTCGACAACTACACCTAGGACTTGATGCATTATGCTAGATTTCATACAATGCTTTTGATTGACCATGGTTACTACAAGTCGTTTTGTAGGATAACGATGAAAATGGTAGGACATATGAGTGCCCATAGTTTATAAATTTGTATTATGCTGGGCAGATCATATGCTACCAAGCTAAAAAAATAATCATAAATATTATTGATACTTAAAAAATTAAGAAAGTAGGGAGTGCGCATTATGAGAGGACTCCTTAAAATAATTGCATGATGTCAAGAATTCAAGTTATTTTAAGGAAAGAAAAGGGAAGGGTGATTGAAAAGGAAGAAAAAACAATAATTATGTATTATGAAATATGTAACATTATGCTCTCTTTTGGTGGTGATGATGGTGGTGGAGGAAATTCAAATTTGGTGAAGGCAAGAAACTTTCATCCTAGAGTTGGCAATAATGGAAAATGGTTTGTTGTTGGTAAGGTGATGTTAAGTGAGTTTTTTTCTAATGGTACATAATGTGGGTCCCCTCCTCTTAATGTACCTCTTGGTGGGAAAGAAGCTTCAAAGGTTCCTTCCACCTTGTCCTTCTCTAAGTCGGGGGATCTCAATTTTGAAAAGGCTAGCTCAAGTTA
This sequence comes from Sequoia sempervirens, assembly GCA_007258455.2. Lineage (NCBI taxonomy): Eukaryota > Viridiplantae > Streptophyta > Pinopsida > Cupressales > Cupressaceae > Sequoia > Sequoia sempervirens. The sequence goes on along the minus strand of VDFB02193867.1, from coordinate 381,724,015 downwards.
GTTAGGTAGATTTTTGGGTGCAGGTTCCAAATCCTTTGATTCGGTCTTGTTTGATAAGATAGGAAATGTTGGATCCTTCTCGAGGTCAGATCTCAAGTGGTTAAACCTCTTTAATTCAAAGCCAAAAGGTAAAAGTCCCTCTCCTTTAGTGGATTGTGTTTCTAACACTATAACGAGTGATTTTGCTATCTTCGTTCCTGATTGTATTCTTGAGAAAAGTGTTTATCATATGGAAATGACTTTGTTGGGAAATTTTATGGGGCCTCATCCCCACATTGAGCTGGTTCGCAAGTTCTGCATGAATCAATGGCACCCCAAAGGTCAAGTTGATATTGCAGCTATGGCGAAGGGGTTCTTCTCATTCTCTTTTAACTCTGAGGATGATTTATTTTTAGCTTTAATCGGAGGTCCATGGTTCATTGGGAAATCCTCTTTGTTGCTTAAGAGTTGGGAAATGGGGTTTAATCCCAAATCTTGATCTTTATCGGCCACCCCTGTTTGGGTGAGACTGACTGGTCTTCCCATGGAATTCTGGGATGAAGTTTTCAAAGGAATCACAAGTACTTTTGGGTCCCTTCTTTCCATTTATCAAATGACAACCTCCAAGAAATGGTTGGTCTATGTCTGATTTTGTGTTAATGTAGAACAGTCTGTAGATCTCCCTTCTATTGTTAAGATTAATTCCAAACTTAGGGTGTGGGAGCAAGCGGTGGAGTTTGAATCCATTCCTTTTGCTTTCTTTCATTGCAAAAAAGTCAGCCATTGGATGAAGAAATTCCCTATGAAGGTTCAAAAGCTTGTGGTGAAACAATGGAAAGAAAAGGAATGTGGACATGCTTCAGAGGAGACTCCTAAGGAGCATTTATCTAAGGCTATTTCGGCTATGCTTGTGCTGTCAGAGGTACCAAATTATTTGGTCCCTACGGATAGCATTGTGAATGAGGAGGTGGTTGTGAAAGATGGGAATGATTAGTTGAAGGAATCTATGGAGAAGATGCCCCCTATTAAGTCTGAGGAGGATACAAATTTAAAGAACCAACAGGAGAAGGATGAGGAAGTGGTTAATGTTTTGGTGCAGTCTCCTTTGGCTACCTAGAACTTGGGGGGAATGATTTCTCCTTAGAAGGTTGTTGATACTATCCCTTCGAATGTGGGAGGGGTGGTGGTGGAGAAACCTGAGCAAAAGGAGAGCGATGATGCTCTAAAAGAACCGCCCTATATTCTAGTTAAATGAAGGAACAAGAAGAAACGGTCCCCCCCACCGAGAGTGTCTACTAGGAACCGATAGAGGCCTGATTGTGGTTCGGAGCCAGGAGGAAGAGGCCGTCCCTCGTCTCAATCCTCTAGGAATAAGGAAAATAAACTGGATATTGTTGATGGTACCCAAAGGAACTTGTTGGAGATGTGCTCTAAGGGCACCCCCCTAAATACCCATGAAGATTATATCATGGAATATGAGGGGGTTAAACCACCCTTATAAACAAGATCTCTTATCTAATCTTTTAAGGGATCATAAATCATACATTATTCTGATTTAAGAAACTAAAATGGGGTCTAATAAATTAAGCATAATTAAAGCCAAGCTATTTAAAGACCATGGGATGCATTATCTAAGGTTGTTGGACCCTCTAGGGGGATTGTCACCTTTTGGAATCCTAAGGCTATCAAGGGTGTGGCTCTGTTTGCTAACTGTAATCATGTGGCCACTTCTTTCACCAATATCAGTGATAAGTTTTCATGGATCCTCTCCAATATTTACGCCCCTAAATGCAAGAGGGCTCAAAAGTGGATTCGGGATAATATTAGCTTGTTTAAGTCTCTTCATCCTTCTTCCAATTGGTTGGTGATGGGGGACTTTAACACTCTATTGCATGAATCTAATAAAATAGGTGGTTCCCAGATGGTGGATGAGAGCATATTTGATTTAATGAGCTTGCTAAATAATAATGCTCTTCTTGATTTGGATCTTAAAGGGGCATCTTATATGCAGTCTAATTGGTGGGATGGGGATGCTTTGATTTAGGTAAAGCTTGACTGGGCTCTTATGTCTTCTTATTGGCTTCTTTTCTATTCCTGCTCTCTGATGGCTCTTACTAGACTAGGGTCAAATCATTTTCCCCTTTCACTTTCTATGGACCTTCTAGGGAGGAGAAATTTTTTGCCTTTCAAGTTTGAAATGATGTGGACCTATCATCTAGATCTGAATGATAGGATTCTTTCTTGGTGGAATATCCAGTTTGATGGGTTTGCTATGTATAGGGTGGCCAAGAAACTTGCCAATGTTAAAAAAAAGGTGAGAAGATGGAATAAGACATCTTTTGGTCAAATATTTATGGAGAAGGATGTTATTAAAGAGGAGCTTCATGTGGTGCATTTTTCTATTAAACTTCTAGGTGATGTTGGGGATCTTGTTCAGAGGGAGAAGTTCTTCTGTTGAGGTTGCATAACATTGTGGCTAGAGAGGAGGAATTTTGGAAGCAAAGGTCCCAAATAATGTGGTTAAAGAGTGGGGATAGGAACATTAAGTTCTTTCATGTTTTGAATTTAAAACATCAAACCTCCAATCATATTAACTCTATTAGGTTCAATAATTAGGTGTTGGATAAGGATGAGGAAATTATGTGGGTTGCTTCATCCTTTTTCTTTGATCTTTTGAAGGTCGATGCTAGTCTTGATTCGAGTTGTCAAGATGATATTCTCTAGGATATCCCTAGTATTATCTTAGTGGATCTTGAAATTGGCAGTTAGTTTGCATTCCTTCAGAGGATGAGGTTCAAAGTGTTGTCTTCTCATTTAAAGGTAACAAAGCACTGGGCCCTAATGGGTTTCCTATCTTTTTCTTTTAGACCTTTTGGGATATTGTGGCTAGGGATGTGGTGTATGCTTTGAAATAATTCTTTGGTAGTGGTAGTCTCCTTAAGTAACTTAATGCTTCTTTCATTATTATCATCCCCAAGAAGTTGGGGGCCCTCTCTTTTGATGAGTTTCACCCTATTAGCTTATGCAGTTCTTTCTATAAATTTTTTTCCAAGGTGTTGGCCATTAGACTTCAAAATATTCTTCCTCAGATCATTTCGATCTAGAAAATGGCTTTGTTCCTAGAAAGAAAATTCTTGAATTGGTTCTAATTGTCATGAGAATATTCATTCTTTGGCTGTGAATAAAAAGGTTGGTTTTCTTTTGAAATTGGATCTTCTGAAAGCTTATGATTGTGTTGATTGGGGATTCTTAATTAAGATCTTAAAGGCCTTTGGTTTTGGGAAAAATCTTGAGTTGCTTGTTTCTCAGTTGATTTATACTCCCAATTTTTTTGTTCTTGTCAATGGGTCACCTTCTCCTTTCTTTGGATGCTCTAGGGGATTGAGACAAGGAGACCCCATATCTTCCTTCCTTTTTATCATAATTTTGGTGGAGTCTATTGGCAGGCTTATTTAGAGATTTGTTAACTCTGGTAAGTTGGTTGGACTCTCTTCTTCATCTTGAAATCTGATTTTTTCTCATCACAATTCATGGATGATACGCTTATGCTTGGGGAGTCATCCATTAAAGAAGCTAAAATTGTTAAATGTATTATGCAATTGTATGAATTGGATTTAGGAAAAAAGGTTAGTCTTCCTAAGAGCATGAATTTTTTCCTTAATACCCCTGTTTATAAGAAGCAAATGATTGCTTGGATTCTCCAATGCAAGATTGGGGAGTTACCCTCATCTTATTTAGGTCTCCCTTTGTGCTTTAATTTTGTGCCTAATTCTTTTTGGAGGGGTTTGGTGGATAATTTTAATGCCAAATTAGCCAGCTGGAAGGGTCCTTTGTTGATTCAAGCAGGGAAGATTCAATTGATAAAATCAACATTTCAAAATATCCCTATTTATGCTCTAAGGTCTTTTTCAAATACCCTGGAAATTTGTGGACAAAATTGAAGGAATTCAGAAGAATTTTCTGTAGTCTGGGGTGGAAGAAAGAAAGTAGTTACATATTTTGTGGGATGAAATGTGCAAACCTAAGAAGGTGGGGGGTCTTGACATTCATAAAATTAGAGAGTTTTATATGGATTTACTTGCTAAGCAATTGAGGAATCTCATTTCTGGTAATTGTGAATGAGCTCGTATTATTTCAAGTAAATATCTCAGGGGCGTGGATCGGTTTAGAGACCTCCTAGACTTGGGATTTTCTCCTCCTTTTGGGTATATTCTTTGGAATGCTATGGTGAAATCTAAACTTATTTTTTCCAAAGGTTTGAGTTAGAAATTGGGGAATTGGAGAAGGATTTTGTTCTAGGATGACTAGTGGTTTGGAAATGGTCCTCTAAAAGATGAACTTTGGGCTCTCCCCTAGTAGGATCTTTGTGTGCAGCATTTTGGTCACTTTATGGCTGATTATATAAGTAATGGCTAGTGGAAGAGGTTGCAATATTTTTCTCTTGGTTTGTAAGTCCTCTTAAAATCCTTGGCTTTTGTTCACATTCCTTCTTTTTCTCCAATGGATAGGATTGTGTGGAGGTTTTCTTCTGATGGTAAATTTTTTGTTTCCTCATCTTTTTCCTTGCAATTCTCTTTTATTGGTCCTACCCCCTTCTAGGATTCACTTTGGAATTCTAAGTTGATTCCTAAAATTAATATTTTATTTTGGTTGTTCTGCCAATGTAAAGTGTTGACCACTAATAATCTTGTGTAAAGGGGATTTATGTTTCCTAATTGTTGTTTTTTATGTGAAGAAGAGGCAGAGAATCCTGGTCATCTTTTGATTGGATGCAAGTTTTTGTGTGATATCTGGGCTCATGTGCTCTCTTTGTGGGGCCTATATTGGGTTTTACCATCCTCTCTCAGTGATTTAGTGTTGCAATGGAAGGATCCCTCACAGAATCCTACTTTGGTTTCTCTTTGTTCCCTCATCCTTCCTTATATGGCTGGAAAGAAACAATAGGATCTTTAGGGATTATGATCTTCCATCTTTCATAGTGGATCATAAGATTTGTGTTGCGATTAAAGGAATTTTTTTGCCCCAGATCTCTTTTCAAGTTGTTATGAAGTTAGTGATTTCTCAAGGGGATAATGAGGTTGTTTGTAAGTGGAATCTATCTTGTGGTATTTCTCACATTCTCACTAAAGGTAAATATTCTAGGGAGGATGTGGTGTTGAAGTCCCCTCCGACTGGGTGGGTGAAAGTTAACATATATGGAGCTGCTAAAGGTAATCCAGGTCTTGTTGGTTGTGGGGGAGTGTTAAGAGATTCTAATGGTAGGTTTGTCTTCGTGGTGATGCTCCATTTGGGAACCTGGACAAACCATTTTATGGAAGCATTTGTAGCCTATCATGGTTTGAAGTTAGCTCAATCAATAGGATATGACAAGGTGTGCCTTGAGGGCGATTCCCTCAACATCATTAATTACCTTAGGAAGTTGTATCATCCTTTGTGGATGGTGGCGGCACCATTAATGATGTTATAAATATTATGGAATCCTTTTTTCAATGTCATATCTCACATGTTTATACAGAAGGTAATAGGTTGGCTAATTTTTCACCAATTATGGGGTGAATGATTCAATGGATTGGGGAGAACATGACCTTCTTCCCCTAGAGGCTTGCTCAATTATTCATTATGAATTTCAAAGGTGTTGAGTAGAGTTCTCTTTTAATAATGGTGTGTTGTCACACGTTCCTCACATGGTAGCTTGTTCTAAGGTGTAACCTACTTAGAGGAAAGGTTGGGTGGTTTGGTGTGGTGGCATGAAAGACTAGGCCTTCTTTTCTCATCATACCACTATTCCATCTTGTCCAATCGACACAAATTGTGGGTATCCATGGAGCCTTTATTTTCTTGAGGTTTCCTTTTTTCTATTGCAATTTAATTTTCTTCGTCTCTTCTAAAACTTCTTCCTTTTGTTGGGGTTTTGGCCTACTGCTACTATGGGGGGTAGATGAAATAGAATGGATCCAAAATCTTGTGACACTATGAAGGCTAACGAGAAGGCGTGGGAATTGTTGGAAGCCGAGGGAGTCACCCCGTATATGGAAAAGTTGCATGGGTTCAATGTGAAGACCTCACATGACTTTCTTATGGGTTGGGTTATAGGGTGCTAGAAATTCGAGGAAAAGAGTTCACTAACACTGAGGACCTCATTGCCAAAATTATAGGCTTATCAACTGAAGGGAAACAATTTTACAAAAATAAGAATGAGTTTGGTCCGACTATGGATGCTTTCTTCAAAGACAGTGAGTAGAGGAAGTTGAAAAAGGAAAAATGTAGTCGCTATCTTTTCTCTTCTCTGAAGGAAATTTGGAGAGATGTTGGTGTAGGAGCACCTAGGAAGCATTAGGTAGCACTAGGAAAATTTGTGAGCCTGGGATGAAATTTTGTGGTTTTAATGCTTTAAGGTCATGTTGACCATTTAGTTTTGAGTTAGAGGTGTTAGAACATGTTAGGAGGAAGGTGGATCAGTAGCTCATGGTAGAATGGATGAGATTCACTACTTGTTTCCACTAGGATTCACTAGGAGTTGGAAATAAAGCCCAAAATGTTGCATTTGTGCAATTTTGGCCTAATATTGTGGTTATGTCTGACCAATGGGAGAAGTAACCACTTTATGAACCTTTAAAAGGTGTTCCTCGACTTGGAATTGAGGTTGGAATCATTTTGAGTTTGTAATCAGTTTGAAAACAAGAAGACACTGCTATTTTTAAGTGTACATTTTCTGTTCTTGTTCCTGTTTTTGCATTAGTAGGTTAATGGATTGAATTTGGCATCTGGTACAGATTAGAATGTAGTGAAATTTCTTGTCAAGCATCATTTGGGACAGTAGATAGTAGGTTACTCGCTTTCAAGTATTCTTGTAAATACTTTGTTCTTTCTTCAATTGCAGTTTTGACTGGTAGACTGTGGAAAATGGGGTTTTAGCTTACATTACCACTGTACCTAAAGTACGGGCTTGTTGGGAATGTGGCCAAGCTCCATGTTTGTACATAAGGTAGAGGTAGATTCTTTAGGAGCCAGGAATCCATGGCAAAATACTGTTCCTAGGCGAGCTTGGCAGTGCCCGGCTAGGACAGTCAAAGAGTGCAGAGCACTAAAGTTGCAGGGGTGTCAATCCCCTGGCAAAACCAAGTGTGTGGTGGTTGTAGGAGGCCTTACAAAGGCTTGGCATGAATGAAGAGGTTTCACCAGTCCATTTGGTGATTGGGAAAAGCTAACAGTTCACTGTGTGGTCATAAAATGGCGTAAAAAGCCCTAATTCTTACAAAATGAGGGTTACGCCTGTGTCCAGACAGTGAAGGCCTATAACCTCAAAAATATTTGAGAGGTAGGAAAATGAACCAGGATCCCCATGGGAAGATTGTGATGTTCTTTAGAAAGATTGGAGATTGATCCTGTTTTCTTGGGTTAGGAGACCTAATTGGGGCTCAAGACTAGTAGCCTTTTTAACCCTAAATGAGGGTTTGATGATAGCAATGGAAAGATGGAGCTTGGGAGAGCCTACAAGAACCCTAGGAGGAAGGTCTTGAAGCCATGGGAGACAACACACACCCCTGCATCGAGTTAGTGAAGGTTGGAGGTTTAGCTAGCCTTTAGGAAGATTAAGGGCTAAGGAGGGAATGGTAGAGAGAGCACCAAGATTGGCTTGGTTAGGGAAATGGAGATGATAATAGGGTTGGCTAGGAGAACCAGGGGTACCTAACTAGCATTAAGACCTATAGGTTAAGAAGGTGGAGAGTGACACCAAGGGGGTTTGCCAAGGTGAGACCCAGAGCATGGGATAGTGAGTGTTCCATCCAACCCTACCCTATCAGATGTTGTTGAGAAGATAATGAGGTATTTTACATTGGATGGCCACTTTTCTGTTATTTCTGGGCATAATTTTGTGTTGTTGAACCATTTTAGGCATAAGAAGAGAGTCTCATTCCCTTATTATCTATTGGTCTTCTTGGAAATTGTTATAAGGGATCATAGACACAATCCCAAAAACCCTATCCTCCATGAAGGTCTTATTGTGTTGATTTCTGAGTATGTCAAGGCTTTTATCTTCCCCACTCAACATAATATTTCCAATGTTGGGAGAAAAAAGAAGAATCTTGAATATGTAATAGGGTCTGAGGAAGATTTCGAGGATGAAGACTACTCCCTTGGGTTAGATGCATCCTTGGAGGGTGAGTCATATTCTCTTGTTGTCTTAGATGGTAAGAAAATAAAAAAGAACCAATCCCCTGTTTCCTCTAGGTATGATGAGTATATCACTGGTGACGAGGAAGAGATTGTGTGGTCCCACCAGAAATCAAAATCTATGAAGGGGTTAAGAGGAAAAAAGTGAAAGGTGGAAGGTAATAAAAGAAAGAAGAATCAAACTCTGGTCTCCTCAAGGGAAGATGAGTATGAAACAGGTGATGAGGTGGAGGTGGATCGGCCTAGCAAGAAATTTAACCCTTTGAAGGGGTCAGGTGGTAATAAGATGAAGGGGACTACATTGGATAACTTATGCAAGGAGGATTTGGATAAAAATGGTTAGCTGGGAGTCTCCCCTATTCCTAATGTGTAGCATAAAGAGGGGCAATGGAGGAAAAATTCTCCTATGAATTTGGAAAGGGGTGATCCTGTAATACTAGTTTACAATTTTTGGGAGATCCTGATTTTTGCTGAAATCACATATTTTTATAAAATATAATGATTTAAGCCTTGAAAAGCTCCATTTAAAGGATTCCAATTGAAGAGGGTTTGATCAAACTACCTTAGATCAAATTCCCTTGGATAAAACCCTACTAGTTTTAAGCCATACCTATAACGGAGTCTCCTTTACACTTATCAAAATGTTGATAAAAAAACCTCTTTTCATTTACATTTTGGGAGATCAAATGAATTCATTTAAAATTTATTTTTGTAACTATGTATTCCTTATTAAAAGCTTCCCAAAAATTATAATTTTAAATAAATTTAATTTTATTATTATATTTATTTTTTATTTCTTGTGAATGTAGGTTTTTCACTAAAAAATCAAGCTCTTTGTTCTACACATGTGGAAAAATAGTAGATTATCAATTTTTTTTGAAAAATCTTAGTGTACTAGATATTGAAGTCCTTGATCCAACAAAAAAATAATTGAATTTTGATACATACAAAAAATTTAATGTTGTATATAGTCTGCCTATGTATGAATTGTAATTGGTTTGACATTGAAACTTGATTAAGGAAAAATATTCAATAAAACAATATGAAACCAAATGAAAGCACTAGGTATCATAGTTATAAATTTAAATTAAAAAAAATAGAATTTTATTCTTCATGGAAAAAAATTATGTTGTATATGGTGAGCATCGCTCCTTAAAAATGGTGCTTACTAAAAAAAACTAGTTTTTGAAGGAGATGGAAAAAGAAGTGCAATTTGATTCTAAATTTTTTGAAAGAAGTATATTTAGAATCTACAAAAAAAATATCACAAATCACTAGTTTGCATCATCTTCAAATTCCTCACAGTTTAATTGCTATAGGTTCCCCCAAAAGTGAAGATTTAGTTAGGAAAAATTAGTTCAATGTCCAGTTTGGGGTAGGTGCATGAAGTTCGGTGGCAATTTTGTGGCCATTTTTTAAATTTTTTTTGAAAACTCATAGCACGAGTGTGTTATAACATGCTCACATTATAGCACATTAAAAGAAAAAAAAAGTGAAAGTCATTCATTTTCATTTCGAAGGTTTTTTTGTTTTGCCCATGACCAAAACCCCATCTTTTGTGCTCGTGTTCTAGGAGGAGGTATTGTACAAAAATCTTCAACAATAGTTGCTATTTCTTTGCAAGTATGATGCCATGACAACAAAGAGGTGGGAGAGGTAAGTATTGTTTGTTGTTTGTTTTGAATTTTTTAGTTTTGGGTTGATTTTGTTAGTTTTAGGTTATATTTGATATATATTCTTTTGAATTTGTAGGAGATGCAAATGAACCTAAAAACCCACAAAATCCTCAACAAGAAGAGCAACCAAATCCTCAAGAATAAGATCCTCAACAAGAAAATCAACCTCAACAACAACCTCCTCCACCAATCACTCAACACCCTCCTGACACTCAACAAAATTTAATGAGTGAAATTGAGAACATCAAAAAACAAATTGAGGATTTTATTAGTAGGTTGAGTGATCCAAATAGTTCAACCACAAAAAGAATTACCCTAGCAAATTCATTGAAAGATATGTTTAAAAATGTAGATTCAATTAGCAAACAAATAACTGGATGGCAAGATAGGAGGCAAGCGGCTAGGGCATATTATGTGGATAAACTATCATATAAACAAGTAAAGGATTTAAAAATTAAAAAAGGCGATTTGTGCTCATTATTCATTGACCCATGCACAAATCAAAATATTAGCCTCAATGTGAAGAGGTTTCCTATTCATTGGTGCCACCACCATGAGATTAGGAACCATTTTTATGATAGGTGGTACATGGTCTTTGATGACCGACCATGCAACAATTGTGAAGTCCCGTAGTATTTTCTTAGGAAACTATACAATGAGTTCATATTGAATAAAATCACAAATTATTTTGATATGAGGGACTTCTAGGGGAGAAGTGGGTGGTCAGATCAGGATAGGCCCAATGTACAGTCGAACCCTATGCGACAAGGGAGACGAACTCTCACTAGGCCACCTCGTGAGCACATTGTTATGCCTATCATCATGAAGGAGAGTGCGGCTGTAGAGACATTCTAGGCGATCAACACTTTGACCCAGAGTGTCATCCATCATACTAGTCCTATTCTACAACGCCATCTAGGGGAGTCTTCAAGTGGTGGCCTTCAAACCCATGTGTGTCAATCTTGTGGGGTGACTTGTTCATATGACCCCATGACACTCAAGAGCCTACTACGTAGGATTTGTATGCAGCTACGGAGATGGAGAGGGTGGCTAACATTTTGTATGATGCGTATGGCATTGATACTTAGATAAAAGTTAGCATGTTCATTGAATTTAATTTATTAAATTTCAATTTTGAAATGCAAGATTAACTAATTTAGTTTTATGATTTTAATAAAATTGCAGGGTCACAGTGTTAAGATTGGATACGTCAGCCCTCCACCTTCTTTTTTTTGCAGTACACCTATCGATGGGGTATGTAACTAGTAAATAATTATAAATTTATGACATGTTAATAGCATTATTTTAGGCATGGTATTTTAATATGTGATCTTGGATGTTGAATAGGGTAATATTGGAGGTTTCAAGGGAACACCTCCCAATGCCAGTGAATTTACTCAAACCTACATGTAGGTAATAGAATAAAGAGTTTAACTAATGAATTGCACTTAATATATTTGTGTAGTTTATATTCATATCATTGGTTATGTTGTATTGCACATCATTCAAACTCAAAGCATTACTTCACATTCCATAACTAATAACTAGATGTTGATAGACATGACAAAATTTCAACTCCAATATAGTTGTTTAGAAAGTCAACATAAGCAGTGATGCAATTACTTCACATGGAGGCATGTGCTTGCAAATGTGCACTTGTACAACAAACTATGGATGCTTGGAAAAGATTTATGAAACCATAATAGTAAGCAATAACATAGACAAGGAAGTTAGTAGTTTTAAAAAATGCCTTGAGGAAATGAGGTATCATGGTGATGGAATTCCATTCCATCACCATGAGACCACATTTCTTCAAGGTATTTCTTCAAACTACTCACCACCTTTTCTATGATACCACATTTTTCATACATGTGCACCAAAGCATTTTATCAAACTATACTCACTTCCTTACTGCTATGGCTAAAAGCCTAAAATAAGTGCTTTCCAACAAACTATGGATGCTTGGAAAAATATCTATCGAAGCATAATAGTAAGCAATAATACCATAGAGAAGGCAATGAAATTTTTGAAAAAATTCCTAAAAGAAATGTGGTCTTATGGTGATGGAATGCCATGACATGCATTTGTTTGTAATGACATTCCATCACCATGAGACCCCATTTCTTTTGAGGCATTTTTTCAAATAGTTCACTTCCTTCTCTATGCCAACACACTTATCGTACATGTCTATGAAAGCATTTAATCAAATGGTTCAGCGACTTGCTACTATGGGTAAAATCCTAAAAACACATCCTTTCAAACAAGATATGGATAGGGAAAATAGTAAGCATGATAATAATAAATATATAGTTTAATAAGTACTCAAAATTTTGTTCATTAGATCTCATACATTATAAGTCATGACATGGATTACTCTTGTAACTTTTTGGTGATTGAATAATTTTTTGTTTATTTTCAAATGTTGGTGGCTTAAACACCTCCAAATGTTATGAGGGAAATGTATATCGGTGTTTCATCCGCTATACAATCCTCAATGGCTCTAACAGGGGAGGTATGAGGCAAATTACTAAATTTTAATTTACATTCGTTGTTATCGATGTTAGTTCTAGTGAAAAATAAAACCATTATCGATTTGTAGTTTAATTTCTATTTGGATGGTTTATACAGGGCTTGAGCACACCTCAACATCGACATGCGAATATTTTCTTGGTGTAGAGTGATCATGAGATGGCCGTAAGTAATTATTTTGTTAAATATATCATTTTTTATAATGTAATTTCTATATATTAATGTCTTTACTTCTTATTGTAACAATTAAAACTTCACCAATAACTTAATAGTACTAGGAGGAGTAGCAAGATCACTCCTTGAGCACAGTAGGAAAGAGTGACAGACTTATCACCATCAGATTGACAAACAAAGGGAAATAATTTATTTCCAGAGCATGGAGAGAAATGAATTTTGATTCCAGAGCCCTTTGTTGTATGCCTACATGGCAATTTTGTACATATTTTGTATTGGATATATTTGACATTGTATGCCTATATGGCATTCTTGTAAGCCTATATGGCTATTTTGTACCTATATTTTATACTTATATCGACATATATTGATGTATGCATACATGGCTATTTGGTTAATACAAATATTTTTTATTGATGGTGTCCATATTTGCATTATATATAAATTCATGGTTCAATAGATATGAGTTACACGTATTCAAGTGTATACCTTACAACTTGTATACTTTGTGACTTACATGTGTTCCAATGTATACTTTGTGACTTACGTGTTTTCATGCATATACCTTGTATTCGTGCATATACTTTGTATTAAGTTGTGTATACAACTTACGTGTTTTCATGCATATACCTTGTATTCGTGCATATACTTTGTATTAAGTTGTGTATACTATGTATTCGGTGTATACTTCAAGGCTTATGTGTTTGTGACTACTTGTGCTTCCCTTATTCACATGTACATGCTTGAATTATTCACATGGATACTTATTAATTGGTTAGCCCTAGCATTGATCATTGCTATCCTTCATGGTTTTTCTTGAATAAATTAATTGATTGATGGTAAACAACTTTATCTAAAAGAAAAAACATTTTTTCAATTGGTATTCCATGAAATGATTGATAAAAAGACTCCAATATATTCAATTAAGCAAAGGATTCCAATATATTTAATTCTTTTAGATTAGCAATGCATGGAAGTTTCAAAAATTATCCTTGATATTACAAAAAGATTTGTGTTTATACACTTCAATTGTGTAGTCACCCATTGGTTCTTTGAAAGAAAAATCTGCCTATGCCATCGTTACACTGCACGGGTAAACCAAATTTTGTATTATGGAGCTATATTAAGCTACCACTCTCAAGACCAATGTAACAATGATATAAAATAACCTTTGAGACTACAAGAAGACATCAAAATGGCTAGTGTACTAAAAAAATTCTTATGATTTATGAAGAACGCTAATAACTCTACTCAGTTGGCTTCTTGTTTTCAAAATATTACAAATTGAACCCTAGTATCAATAGACTTTGTATATCAAGCTACCCCAATTCAAGTTTGAATGATGAATATTTATAATGCATGTTTTAGATGACATTCTTGAGTTTATGGTGGTTTTGTTGTTTATATGATGTTATGTGATATTCTAATCCTAATTCATGCTTCTAGGCTGCATATATATTGTTTTTACATTTTTTTTGTACCAATAAACCCAAAATGAACTGAACCCTCGAACCCAAACTCGAAGCTCAAAACCTATTCCAACACTCTTCATTCTACCCACACAAACTTAATTGACCACCAAATTATGCTGCCTCTTGACTTTACCCATTTTTACTCCCTCAAACCTCTCTTTTTCATTCAAAACCCCTATTTTCCCAACTAGGGCATCATGCCATAACATACTTTTGACCTCCCTTGTCCTTGTAGACCTTTTGAACACATCAAACTCCACAACCTCACCTTATTTCCAACCTATTCTAACTTATTTTCAAGCAATTTCTTCTTTTCACCTCTTCTAGCCTTGCTTTTAAGGGGCCTTAATTTTGAATTTTCAATAGGGACAATGTTAGTAATCTCTTCCAATGCCTTTACCAATGCTATTTTCTTATTCCTACTCTCTATCCTACTTACATCGAGCCCATATCACCGAGACACAACCTCAACAATAGGTGGAATAGCCTATTTCAACATATTACACTCAAACCCTTAAGGGATCGATCTGGTTGAATGTAGCTTGGAGCGATTCCATGTGTTTGGGTGTGAAAGAGGACCATGTCTAGCATAAAAATACCTATTCAGATGTGTTGGAATAGTCCATTTAGTCACAAGAGTTGCAGAACGAAAGTTGTACCACTTTGCAACTTTCCACTACTTGCATTTGACACTTTTTTCATCAATTGAAAACTAGACACCACAAAAAAACCACTCTGAGATAACAAAAACTAAGAGAGATTATTGTAGAGGGGCCCAACACGATCCCATAGGATTAGACGAGAAGTTTCTAAGCATCACAGTATTCGAGTAACAACATGCTGAAGTTTGCAACCATTTTACACTTTGGACCCTTAAGGGATCGATCTGGTTGAACGTAGCTCAGAGCAATTTTGTGTGTTTGGGTGCAAAAGAGGACCATGCCTAGCATAAAAATACCCATTTAGGCACATTGAAATAGTTCATTTGGTCACACGAGTTGCAGAATAAAAGTTGCACCACTTTGCAACTTTCCACTACTTGCATTTGACACTTTTTCCATCAACTAAAAACTGGACACCATAGGAAAACCACTCCAAGATAACAAAAACTGAGAGAGATTATTGTAGAGGGGCCCAACATGATTCCATAGGATTAGACGAGAAGTTTCTAAGCGTCATGGTATCTGAGTAACAACATGTTGAAGTTTGTAGCCATTTTGCACTTTGGACCCTTAAGAGATCGATCTAGTTGAATGTAGCTTGAAGCGATTATGCATGTTTAGGTGTGAAAGAGGACCATGCCTAGCGTAAACATACCTATTCAGATGCATTGAAACAGTTCGTTTGGTCACATGAGTTGCAGAATGAAAGTTGCACCACTTTGCAACTTTCCACTGCTTGCATTTGACACTTTTTTCATCAATTGAAAATTGGACACCACGGGAAAACCACTCCGAGATAACAAAAACCAAGAGAGGTTATTGTAGAGGGGCCTAACATGATCCCATAGGATTAGACGAGAAGTTTCTAAGCATCACGGTATTTAAGTAACAACATGCTAAAGTTTACAACTATTTTGCACTTTGGGCCCTTAAGGGATCGATTTGGTTGAACGTAGCTTAGAGAGATTCTGTGTGTTTGGGTGAAAAAGAGGACCATTCCTAACATAAAAATACCTATTCAGGTGTGTTGAAATAGTTCATTTGGTCACATGAGTTATAGAACAAAGTTGCACCACTTTGTAACTTTCCACTACTTGCATTTGACACTTTTTCCATCAACTAAAAACTGGACACCATAGGAAAAACCACTTCAAGATAACAAAAATTGAGAGAGGTTATTGCAAAGGGGCCCAACACAATCCCATAAGATTAGACGAGAAATTTCTAAGCGTCATGGTATCTGAGTAACAACATGTTGAAGTTTGTAGCCATTTTGCACTTTGGGCCCTTAAGGGATCAATCTGGTTGAACATAGCTCAGACTGGTTCCGCATGTTTGGGTATGAAAGAGGACCATGCCTAGCATAAAAATACTTATTCAGATGTGTTGAAACAATTTTTTTGGTCACACGAGTTGTAGAACGAAAGTTACACCACTTTGCAACTTTCCATTGCTTGCATTTGACACTTTTTATATCAAATGAAAACTAGACACCACAAAAAAACCACTCCAAGATAACAAAAACTGAGAAAGGTTATTGTAGAAGGGCCCAACAAAATCCCATAGGATCAAACAAAAAATTTATAAGCATCACGGTATCTGAGTAACAACATACTGAAGTTTGCAGCCATTTTGCACTCATTTTGCACTTTAGACCCTTAAGGGATCAATCTGGTTGAACATAGCTCGAAGCGATTTCGTGTATTTGGATGTGAAAGAGGACCATGCCTAGTGTAAAAATACCTATTCAGATGCATTGGAATAGTTCATTTGGTCATACGAGTTTCAGAACGAAAGTTACACCACTTTGCAACTTTCCACTGCTTGCATTTGACACTTTTTCCATCAACTAAAAACTAGACACCACAAGAAAACCATTCTGAGATAACAAAAAATAAGAGAGGTTATTGTAGAGGGTCCCAATTCAATCGCATAAGACTAGACGATAATTTTCTAAGCATCATGGTATCCAAGTAGCAACATGCTAAAGTTTGTTGCCATTTTGCACTTTCAACCCTTAAGGGATCAATTTGATTGAACATAGCTCAAAGCAATTCCAGGTGTTTAGGTGCAAAAGAGGAACATGCCTAGCATAAAAATACCTATTCAAACGCGTTGGAATAGTTTGTTTGGTCACACGATTTACAGAATGAAAGTTGCACCACTTTGCAACTTTCCACTACTTACATTTGACATTTTTTCCATCAACTGAAAACTGGACACCATAGGAAAACCACTATGAGATAACAAAAATTGAGAGAGGTTATTGTAAAGGGGCCCAACATGATCCCATAGGATTAGATGAGAAGTTCCTAAGCCTCATAGTATTTGAGTAATAGCATGTTGAAGTTTGTAGCCATTTTGCTCTTTGGACCCTTAAGGGATCAATTCGGTTGAAAGTAGCTCGGAGGGATTCCGTGTGTTTAGGTGCGAAAGAGGACCATGCCTAGCGTAAAAATTCCTATTCAGATGCATTGGAATAGTATTTTTGGTCACACGAGTTGCAAAATGAAAGTTGCACCACTTTGCAACTTTCCACTGCTTGCATTTGACACTTTTCCATCAACTAAAAAATGACCACATGAAAACCACTCCGATATAACAAAAAATGAAAGAGGCTATTGTAGAGGTCCCCAATGCAATTCTATAGGTTTAGATGAATATTTCATAAGTGCCATGGTATTCGAGTAATACCTCGCCAAAGATTGCTACCCTTTTGCACTTTGGGATTTGATATTTCATTGAACTATACGGTTCCGTACAGGGTGATTGTGCTCTCTTTTCAATGGAATTCAGTGGGAGGCAGACTTAACTCAGTTTTAGTTTTAGTTTGGTTGGATTTCAAGTGTTTTTGTGCATTTTAGAAGCCAATTACTAAGGGTCAATTTGTATACCCTATTTTAAGGGTTTTGAGTGCATTAAAATGTTATATTAAGCCTTTCACCCACTATATGCTTTTATAACTCAATGGAAAGGCTTATTTATGGTTATAAAATATGTGTGCAAATTTTTGTGAGCAAAGGAGGCAAATAGAGGGTTTTTAGGTGATGCCCTAGATGTCAAATGGTGCATTTTTGAGTGGAAAATAGTGGTTTACTGCTAGGGTTTGAAGAAATATTTGGGGGCAGCAATATCTCTTGAACTTTTAAGCTTGTGCATACTTTTTTGAAGGTGTTTTAGGCTTTGGTTGGCTGTGGGAAAATTTTTAGTATGGGTTTTCAATAAACCCTTTCCTAACTTGTGAAAGAAGAGGGTTTTGGGGTTTGTTATGTTAGAGGACTTATTGATTCAATTCAAGGTGGATGAACTCTTTTCAATATCAACTAATTAGACCTCAACAAGACACCAACCTTGAAATCACAATCACCCAAATTGAATCAACTAACAACAATAGGCTCATAGTCTCCAAATCTCATCAAATAGGTTTATCTTTTAGAGAAAGTCATCAAATGGCCAACCAAACATCAAACAAGCTTTAACATAGACCCTAAGACAAATTCCCAAGAGATCATACCATGTTTCTTTGTACCACCATTAAGATCCAATAGACCACCTTGCACAAAGGCTACTAAATTAGCCCTATTTACAAAGAAATGACCTTTTAAACACTATATCTTCACTCAAACTCCTCAAACAATAGTATGTTATGTGTCAAAACCTCCAATTCCATGATTTGTTTCCAGGTCCAAGACCTCTAGACCCCTAATACACCAAACCCTCAATTTTAAGCAAAATACTTGGGGTTTTAATGAAAATCCTATCTCTTAGACCTGCCAAACCCAAACAAAGCACCAAACACACTTACCAGACCCTGTACATGGTGAATAATACATTACATGGATAGTTCTTCCCACATTTTTTCAAAACACCACTTGAAACCCTTATTTTCATCATCAAAATACCCTACTACAACCCTAGAACATTATCCCAAACACCCAACCTTGACTCCACAACATTCTAAATAGGTTCTAAGGAATGTATTTTACAAGTTAGAGGACCCATTCCACAAGTTATAGTAGGAACAAAAAGTGGAATGGGTCGAATTACATCATGAAACCCTTTAATCCAAGAACACTGTGAAAGTAGGTAGCAGCATTAAAAATAAGATAACTTTCACTATACAAAGAGTTAGAACCTCTAAATAGGTGAAAATAAAAGATAATTCATCAATATACAACTTCCAATAGGTTTTAGATCATCTTAGCATCTGTGCAAGCCATACAAAAATGAGAAAAGTGAGAAAAAATAGTAAATTTCTAGAAAATAACATTCTTCTTGATCAAAAATGGGTTACAAATCAACCAATAGACTCTCCTTCGAGGAATTGAAGGTTATGATAAACGTTTACTATAGGAAAAATAAAAGCAGAGGCTTTGAAAGGAAATCCATGAAAACCAAGCTCTCTAAATGGTATATCAAACTCTAGTTCAAAATCTTTTAGATGAGGCTGCTCCCATAGCTCTCTTACTCACTCGACAAATCCTTGAAACTTTGTATCGATTTTATTTTTCCTATCCCTCTCTTTTTGTTCTTCCTCAATTTCATCAGGATCATATTTTGACCTTCTTGCCCCTTCTAAATTTTGGATCACATCCATTACCTCCACATAAAATTGGACATCCTTGGTCTTCTTGGTTTCCATGCCTTGATATGGTTATGCAAATGAAAATGAAGCAAAGTAATCATCTCCTTCTCTACTGGTTGGAAGAATGCATGCTTAATGTTTTGATACATGATATCAACTCTCTCTTCTACTCTCATGGTTGAATACTAAAATCTAGTATGGTGGGCCTCTAGAGTTCCAGTCATCTTTCTTCCTCTTCCACCAAATGTTGGTCTGATCCACACATTTGCCAGCCTAATTGACTTTTTTTTTGAAAGATGAGGTTTCTCCTAAGCCACCAGTGTAGCTCTCTCTACCTTTTCAGACTCTTTCATTGCTATAGATCGTCTCTAGGATTTAATCATTTGTACCACATGGTTGATGTGCTTTGAATCCTTGCATCTAAAGGAAATTTCCTCAACATAAATACTTCTAGCCCGAATTTCAATGTTGCCATTGTAGTTGGTATTAAATTCGATACCTGCAACATTGAAAATTATCCTTATATAAGAATTCCCTCCATCTTGTTGGCTTGTAACACTCTTGATGGTGGCTACATGAAATATGATTCTGATTCCTCTTCTACATTACAGGGTTCATATCCTTGATCTAACTCTTCTGAATTATGAGAATCAAAATCACTAGCTTCCACATTCAAAAATTCCAAACCACCGCCTTCAATAAATTTATCTGGATCATCAGTAATACTCTTCAAAATTGGCCACCAGTTCAAGTTCATTATGCTTTCATAATACTTTATATCCATGGAGTTCAACCATTCCTTGATGCCATGAAGTAAAGATTGAGGAATGGTGTCAATGCAGAGTACATCCCACTTGAAGTCTTTGAAAATAATAGCCATATCAAATTCCTTTTTCCCAAGTCATACTCTTTCAAGGTTAACAATCTCAATCTCACTAATAGTGATTACTAAGAAAGGTAATTCCACCAACTCTATCAAATAGTTTACTGTACAAACAATAAAAGCAAAGGCTTTGAAAAGAACTCCATGAAAACCAAGCTCTCTAAATGGCATATCAAACTCTTAGACCTCATTCTTGCACATTTACAACCAAATTCAAATATTTTCCTTCAAAAGGCTACAAATTCAAATATTGACAATTTTGTAGCAAGAATGCATTTTTTTGCACATTTGACCACCGAGACTAAAAAACTCACCCTAATACACCTTAAATGGTCTTTATTGACCTTATTTAGCATAAATAAACACAAAATACCTTAATCTAATCTATTGACTACCTATCAACCTTCAAAAAGTGAAATTTTGCAACTAGGAGACTAGATGCTCCTGCACCAAAATTACATTGTCTGAGCCTTCAAGAGGCTTTAAATAGCCTTTACAAATGATTCTACATCTTTCCAAACATGCCTAACTGATTTTTTTGTAACTAACATGACTTATTACATTATAAATCAATTGACCATATAATGTGATCTTATTCAATTGACAAAACTCAAAACACAAAACTAACTTAAAAGACTTCCATGAACTGAATTTGCTCAATAACCTTGGTGCCCCTACACCAAATTTCAATATTTTAGTAAATCTCATTACAATGCCTTAGGTACTCTATTCTCATAGATATTTTACAATGTAATTCATACATTTGAGATTCTCTTATAATGTCTACATCATAGGTTCTCATTTAGAGGTTAACTTCAAATGAGTAACTTGAGAGTCCCTCACAAAGCTTCACACGCTCTTTCATAATGGCTTCAAATCAGAATTGATATTTTTCAATATCATCAAAGTAATGATGTTGCATTGCTTTTTTGGTTGAGATTCTCTTTGATGGCTCAAAAATTAGCATTTTCTTTAAGGAGAGACCAATCAATTTTTACTAGTTTAGTTACAGATATGCAAAGTAAAAGAATGAAAAGAAACAACTCTTCCAAAATGGAAATGAAATGAACATAGATGGAAGGAACTTATAGATAGGCATGGCAGTATCTCAACTTAGTCACTCCTGGTCATACATCTTCACTGGGAGTTCCAAGATACCTATTGCACACAACACCTCTCATGAATAGAATAGCTTGAAATTTGAGATGCTCTTATAATTTCTACATCATAGGTGCTCATGATGAGGTTAAATTCAAATGAATAACTTGAAATTACCTCACCAAGCTTCTCACACACTTTTGTAATGGCTTATTTAATCATAATTGAGATTTTTCAAGATCATCAAAATAGGGATGTTGCATTGCTTTTCTGCCCGAGATTCTCTTGGATGACTCATAAATCTGCATTTTCTGCAAGGGGACACCAATCAATGTTTATTGGGTTACTTACATATATAGAAAGTAAAATAAGATGCTAGCATTGGAATCAAACAAATTAACGTGGATACAAATATAAATTAATAAGAACCATTGTGCATATACTTACAAATTAATCCAATGAACCATCCGGGTCTGCTCTACTCTTTATGGTTTTGGTGAGTGAAATTGAGTTTTTGAGTTGGGAAACATTATTTTATGTTAGATTGAGCATGAGTAGGGTATTTTAGGCTTGTTTTAATAGTTGTCAAGTTTTGGAGTGTTTGGCAAGTGCTACTTTCAATAAAACCTAGGGTTTCTAAGCCTAGGGAGAGGGTTTTATGGTTTGGATGGTAAATGATTGAATCTATGCAATCTAATGCTGTAATTTGACATTTTGATAGATATAAAGTGCTTCCCCAAGGTTTTAGGAGATTTGGAAAAGTTTTGAAGGTGGTCCCTTTGTAAAAGTGGGCTAATTTGGGCCCTTAAAAGCGTAGAAAACCTGATTTGTGTAGTTTGGTACAAAAAAAGCATTGGTGATTATTGGATATGTTGAAAGGCTCTATAATGGGTCCCTGATGTGTGTTGTGTTGTGAGTTGAAAGGTTGTGTGAGTAGAATTATACCCGATTGAGTGACTTTGATATGCTACAAGGAACAATGTGAATTTGTTGAATGAAGAGGTCTTGATGAAATTGTAAATTGAAAATCATGTTTCCATATTGGAGTTGTGTGTTTGTGTGTTGTAAGCCTCCTCCTACTACATTAGGCATATATTCCAATTTTTTAGAGACATGTATGGAAAATTTGGTAGCATATACAAGGCAATCAACTGGTTTGTATAACTATTTGACAAAATACTTCAATGAAAGCTTTGGAAGCATACACAAAGTAAGTCAATTGTTAAATAAAAAAATGAATCAAAGAGATGTGGTTTAAAAATGTAATTGGAAAGTGTATAGAATTCTGTAATTTAAAATGTCCATTGACAACCTAAGGTTATAACATGACAAACAAACAATGATCAACATGGACTATGCAAAACAACAAAAATGAAAGCAAGCCATAATGAATTGATATTGTATGCCTTTCAATGTGAAAACTGTGCTATTTCATGCAAAGGTGGTGGAAAGACCATGAAAAAGATGGTGGAATCTAAAAATCATGCATGGACACTTCACTCAATCATCAAAAAGCTTCATTTTGTTAGAGCATGCACAAAACCAGAAGAATATGCAGAATGTGGGATGGCATCACAGGTATATTATGTTTTTTTTACTATTTTTAGTGCAAGATAAAATGCGCTGGCATTATCATGTGAGTGCGTTATTTCTTGCTAAAACGGGCATGTCTCTACTTCTTAAAAACACACTTGTGTTATCATAAAATTGCTTATTTTTAAGATTTATTATTTTTTGTCTATACTCTCTCCCACTCTCTTACACCCTCTCTCCCACCCTCTCATCCACTCTCCCACTATTTGACGGAGATTTGATGTTTTGATTTGATTTTGATTGATCTGATTTTGATTTTGATTTCTGACTTATGCTGATTTGATGATGCGCGATTTTCCGATTTTTGATTTGATTTGATTTATTGATTTGATTTGAGATTTTTGATTTTATTTTGAGATTGAACTGATGATCAAAGCGATGATTCGAACTGATGTTTGATTTTTGTTTCTCCGCTTGATTTTTTGATTGATTCGTGGATGATTTTGATTTGCGCCTGATTTCGCCGACGCCGTTTGATTTTGATTTCGATTTTGCCTGATGATGCCGATGCGCTCGATTTTAATCGCCGTCGATTTTGCCGAAAGATTTTAAAATGCCTGATCGCAAAATGATCGATTTTTTGGAATGTTCGATCTTTGATGACTTTGCCTTTCTGATTTTGATTTTTTTGCGATTTGATTTTTGCCGATTTTGATGATGCCGGATGATTTTTCCGATCTTTTTTTGCCTGACGTTTGACGCCTGACTGCTGATCCTTGATTTTGATTTTGATTTCCTCCTCCACCCTCTCCCACTCCCTCCCCCACCCCTCCCCATCTCCCCACTCGTCTCCCACCCTCTCCCACCTCTCCCACCTCCCCCCACCCTCTCCCACCCTCTCCCACTCTTCAAAAATCTATCATTCATTCAATGTATATCCATTACAATTGATAATAAAAAAACTAACAATGCAAGATTGTCTACTAAAAAATAATATTGAAAATATTAAAAACACATGTATCTCTAACTAGATCCACTCCTCAACCACCAATCCAACTATATAGGTTCGGGAGGAGGTTTATTTGCATAAGGATTGAAAACTGAAATTAGATGAAAGTGTCCACTCTCCTTTATAATAGAGAGAGAGACAAAGTCTTTGCAATAAAAAATATAACTAAAACAAATAGAAGAAGACAACTAGGTTTGCAAGTCTTCTTTAACGACATGGTAGAGACATGCTCTACACAAATAGTCATGATAGTTTCCTTGTCCATCACAAAATCCTTCGTCCTTCCATCATCTTATTGAATTCTCTAATGACTCCCAATCGATCACTCCAATGGTCACCTTCATCATTTCTTGTAAGTGTCACATGCCCACTCCTTCTGGAAATTCCCCTACTTATTGGCCTAAAATCCTTTGGTTGCGGATTGAGTTCTCTAGTTTTTGTGGGTTTCTATTCTAGCTACAAGGAATCAATTCTCATCCAAAGCATACACACTATTAAAAATCATGAATTAAACATAGATCCAAATTGAAATTCATACACATTCATCATGCAAATATCAACATATCATAATCATATTCCCACTCATCAAAGTTTGGTTTAGATTGCATAAAGGATATAAAAGGTATATAAGTTTGGGAATGTACATGAAATAAACAACTTAAAGTGTTTAAATGATATGGAATAAATAAGAGAAAACTAGCTATTAATCAGCCTTATCAATGCCCATAGAAACATGAAAACCAACTATAGGGTAGAAGAAATGAAATGAAAATTACATGAATAGAGTTTAAAACAAATAATATAAATTCTCAAACTGAATTATGAAAACCTTCTGATAAATGCCAAATTTAAAGACAGTATTATAAAGAGATGTAATATCATAGGAACTTGAGTGTATGAAGGAATATGTGTAAGATGTGGAGTTGAAGGGATAGATGAAGTGGAAGATGGGTTAGCAAAAAGCGTCCAATGCCACGAAATGTGAATACTGGTGTATTGAGTTGAAAGAGGAGTTGAATATCTATGGAAGGGGCACTTGATTTGAAACTATTGGTAATTTATGTGATAATTATAGGGGCAATACTAAATTTCATAGTATTGGAGGATCAAAAAATGGTGAAAGGGAAATATGATAAGATAAAATTGAAGTACTAATTCAACTAAGTTTAGTCATGTGTTCAAGTATGAAATTTATAGGTTTAACATTTAAAGCTTATTTCACTTTTGATGTTATGTTTTTGTTTCTAATTTTATGAGTTACACAAATGAGTAAGATGAAGAAAACTTTAAAAAATAACTTGTATTATTTAGATAAGTGCTTGGCCTATGCGTTCACTAATATACTAATCTTGTTCATCAATAATGTTGTTCTAATATTTCAAAGAACCAAATATAGAGGATTAAGAACATACTCTTAACACACTATTGCATCTCCAAGATCATATGGGGTGAGTAACTTCCTAGGGATAATTTCTTATAAATTTATAGGATGTTGCAAATAGCTAATGGCCTTCTAATCTAGGTTTAAACAAGGCTTAACTAGAGGAATCCTATACCTTGTGATATATGAGACCCAAATCTTTGATACAAGGGTGTTGTTTGAGGCTTGAATATTGGTGGGGTGAAACCACCTCTCTTTGTAGTGTGCTTAAAACACACATCGACTTAGCCAAAAAATGAGAGCTCCTCAATGGAATTTATATAGCCCATTGGAACATGGACCTTGATTAATACTTGGGGATAAATCCAAATCACTAAGCCCCTAAAAAATCATAGTATTTTTTATTTTCAAGATGACTATACAATACAAAAAAGGAGTATACATAAGTGGACTCAAGAAACAAGTGACTAAATTATTTTTTATTTTCAATATCACCTTAAAGTGCAAGAGGGGATCATACATGACTTGGTCATATTAATAGACATAGACAATTTATTCAAAAATTAATTTAATTTTAATTACAATTTTAGATTTTGTTTGTTTTTTGAGTCTTCATCCAATGTGGCTACATAACAAGCATCATTAGTCTTTTGAAATAAAATCTCTTTGCCATACTATACTTAATTGATAAAAAATAATTTCATATACACATTATAAATAAATGATATTAAAATCAATATCTATTTTATGTATTTAAAATAGATATTTAAAAAATATATATCATACTAGAGGAGAGAATCTTCTTCAAGTGGTATTATTTTTTTAATTATAAAGAATTTGACAAAAATTGACATTCCATCAAACTATGATATTTTGAGTAAATTTGATTATAACAATTAATTAAAAATAATATTTATTGTAAAATTGTATTTTATTTTTCTCCATAGTTTCTAAGTTGAAAAAAATTCTTTAAAAAAATAAAAGAAATAATTATAGTTTTTGTGATGTCCATTGACCTCAATTTAAAAATATTCAACAATATTTTAAAAAATATTAAAAATTATAAATAAACTAGTAATTCTGCATTAACATCAATAGATCATGTCATAACCATGTTAAAAATATATATTTAGAACCAACTTTTATTTAAAATAATTTTAAAGTAAAATAAAATATTTAAATAAATAAAATTAAATAATTGTTAAATTAAATAAATATAAATTTTCCAATAAAAATAAAGTAAACAATGTAAATAAACTAATTCTTAAATAATCATAAAGTAGAATTAAATAATTTTTTATTTATATTTGAATAATTAATTTTAAGAATTCTTTCTCTTTTCAAATATATAAACATTTTCAACATTATATTACACTAAAAATAATTAATAATATTTAATATATAAAATAAAAATAACACCACTACATGAAATGATCAATAATATTTTTAAAAATTATTTATGAACCATATGCACACTGAATATTTCCATACCATTATTTAAAAATAAAAACTAGGTAAGAATAATTATTTGGGGATTGATGGCTTTAATTTTTTCCCAATATATCCCGCCTTCCTTCAACGTCTTCCTCAATTCATCCGTCCCAGACTCTCTTAAATCAATCTCCTTGAGTCTTTTCAGCCGCTCCAATCCCTCTCCCACTTTATTCACCTTCCTACAATCTCATATTCTCAACTTCTCAAGACATGCCATCGCTCCATCCTCCATTTCTCTGCAGCTGTTGTTCCACAACAACTTCAAACTCACTAGATTGGGCATTGCTTCCAACTTGGCAATGCAAAATTACATAGTGTGAGATGTTCCAAATCTCTCATTGCACTCATTCTCTCCGGAAACTGCGCATTTGTTCCACCCTGCATTCCATAGATGCCATTGTAGACTTGTAGCCGACGCATCTTTCGCAAGGGCGCAAGGATCCCTTCTTCCATCCTCTGCAACTGGGATTCATGCTCAACTTTAAACCATATTTCCTCAATCTCCCTCATCTTCCCAACATCCTCTAATCCTAACACACCGTCCTCTTCCATGGACAGGGACAAGTACCTCGAAGAGAACCACTCCTTTGGTCGTAGTGTTCGCAATGACTCCAGCTTTGATATTCCCTTTGGCATTCGCGCAAACGGGCCTTCCAAATGCTCAAGACACCTCAGTTCACTTATCCATTTGGGTGCCTCACTCCCCCTTAGTCCCGTGCAATAAGAGACATTAAGATAAAAGAGACTCTTGAGACATCTCACACACTCTGGTACCTTCTTAATCTTTGTTCCGCTCAAATTCAACACCTTAAGAAGTTTCATCTTTCCAATGCAAGCAGGCAATGTGGTGATATTTGTCCAACTCAAATCGAGAACCCGCAGAACTCTCATACCGCTAAACAACATTTTCAAAATGTTTCCTCCAATTTGACTATTGTGGGAGAGCGACAGTGTGCGGACATGTGCGGGAGAAACAGGACGCCTCTCTGAGATGTCATGCTCATCTTTCGCCAAAAATAGGCGACACCAGCGACCACCACCTCTATTCACACTGAATGCATCCTCAACACTAAATGCACATTTATTTTCTCTGGATATAAGTACGGCCAAATCAAGCAATAAATCATGAATCTTACAAAACTTGATTAGTTCTTCATCTTCCCATACTTCAACCAGACAGAGATTGGCAAGCTGATGTAAACAATCCCATGGATTCTCTCCTTTCGGAATGAATCCTTCTCCCATCCATAGATATATGAGATACTCACACTCTATTTTCTCATCCTCAGGAAAGAAGGAAAGATAAGCAAAACAAGCCTTCAAATGTGCAGGCAGGGAGTCGTAACTGAGTTTGAGAATATCCATTACAGGATCGCTCAGAGTGCTTACCTTTTTCAGCTTACTCAACTTGGACTGCCAGACCCCTGGCAGTGTAGTGTTCGCCAGAGATGCTGCTGTGGTCTTGATGGCAAGTGGCAAATTCCCACATTCCTTCACGATGTTATGAACAACCTCCTTCAGGGACTCTGGTGCTCTAATTTCCTCAGACACAGGAAATGCATAAACACAAAACAGCTTCCAACTTTCTTCATCTGTCAAACTTTCCATCTCATAAATCTTAGCATCAAGATTTGCAGAAACCTCTCTGCTTCTTGTGCTAACCAAAACTTTGCATTGGCTATTGGCTCCAGTTGGGATTCCAAGTTTAGTTACCAAATCACCTTCTCTAGTAGCCCTCCAGACATCATCTAGAACAATTAGACACTTCTTCCCTAGGATGAAGCGATGAATCTCCTGTGCTGCTGCCTCTTCACTTACTCCACCCTCCTTAATTTCCTTATTTAAATCCTTATTCAATAGGAAGGCTAAATCACTCTGCAACTTGGGAAAAGAATAAAACTGAGAAACTGAAAGCCATGCAGATATCTCATACCTTTCCTTTTGGGCGTCGTAGACATTCTGAAGAAGATAGGTCTTGCCCATCCCCCCCATTCCAACCACTGCAATAATTGGAAATTGGGGATTTTCTAGCAAATTCACCATGCTTTCAACCTTGGGCTGTATCCCCACTGGTTTCGAATCGCTGGGCAGGAAACTTAGTCTCGTAAACTGTCGTCTCTGGGACGTACTTGATGATTCTGCTTCTTCCACGTGAGACACAGCAGTATAAACTATATTCAGTTGGTTTCCATCTTCAATAACAGAGCTCATTCGGGCTTTGATCTTTTGAATTCTTTTGCCCATTTGATGGCGAAGAATCAATTGCTTACAACTCAAAGAGCAAAAGTGAGTATTAGTAGCATACATGGAATCCACATCACATATTTGAAGTACGTCCTCTGCCTCCCAGGCAATGTCACGAACTCTGTGAAGCCATTGTTTCACAGACTCCTTTTGTCTACTGCTCTTCTCATCAGCTTCATTTAGAAAATAATTGATTCCCTCTATTTTGGCCTTCAACCATTCAAAGTCTTCCGTGAAGTTCCACACTATGCCTACCTCATTAGCCACTTGTTCAATGGCCATCTCACAAACTTTCCCAACAACAGCCTCTGCAAGTATAGACGCCATCTTCAAGTGTTTTCTTGGGATTGAGAATTCTACCTCCTACGGAATAGAATAGCGGAGAGGAAATAGAATAGCCGAATGCAATTGAAACTTGAAAAGCTTGGCTGCAGATTGTGATTGGCAATGCTTACAACGATATCATATATAACATCAGCTTCTAATTCTTTACTTGCAATTCCAGAAAAGAATAATATTCCTATAACATCAGCCTCATGTTGTTTACTTGCAATTCGAGAAAAGAATAATATATAACATCAGCTTCCTATTGTTTACTTGCAATTCGAGAAAAGAATAAGAATCCTGTTGACCACTTTGAAAAGCAAGATTACAGAGAATATGTCGGCCACTTGGAAAAGCAAAGATATAAAGAGACTACCCTTGTTGATCACTTTGAAAAGCAAGATTACAAGAATATGTCGGCCATTTGGAAAAGCAAAGATATAAAGAGACCATGAGATACCCACTAGTTACTTACCGAGCTTTCTTCGTGTCATCTACTTTTAATTCTTGTGGACCATGAGATTAGAATTAGGGTCTTCAAATGCCATTTGAAGTTGAACCTTCCGATTTCTACATTACTGTGTTTCATCTTTTTGTACATTTTGGCCTTTGCCTGGCCTGCCATTCCACGCAATTTCCTTGGTCCTAGTGTTATTTCCGTTAAGGATAATAATTTTATGAATAGACTGTCATGTGAACATTTATGCTGGCTATCTGTACATTCTCAACTGATTAAGTGTGCAGAATCATCAATCACCAGCTGTTTCACCCAATTCTTGCATTTCAGCATTCTAAAAACAGATACATCTTGTATTATGGAGTACGAGTTGGGCGTCTTTTGTATATTGGGAGTACAAGGCAGTCTCATATACTTTAAGTCATCTATAGATCTAAAAACAGATCACGCCTAGTATCGTCGACTATAAAAGGACCTTTCCTTTCCTTTTCCACTTTTCTATTGTACATTTTACTATTTCGCTCAACTTGCAGTAAGGACAATAATTTGATGGAAGTCTAAGCATAATAAGTAGACTAACTCTAAAAATGAAAAAGCATGAACAACATCAGCAATTGAATTTACTGAATTTGAGTTGAATTTTGTATTTTATTGATTTCTATGGTCACTTATAAGATTTATGTGGTCATCTTAAGTAGTTTTTCATTAATTCACATTTCAATATTTTGTTTTATTTTTTAAACAATTTTATTTTATATTGAAAAATATAAATGAGTAAATTTTGATATCAAGACTTTTATTTTATAATTTAAATTTACATTGAGTTTATCTAAAAATTTATAAGGATGGAGATTGTAAAGATAAAAACTATTTACATCTTGTATTTAATGTTATTTTATGTGGGTATTATACGTATTAGTCTTAACATTTAATTTTGATTGATTTGGGCTTTCCACTAATCTTATTTTCTTGCTAACCATAAAAAATGAACTTATCTATACATTTCATAGCTCCAAAATTTTCAATTCTTAAATTCTTAGGTTGAATGTGAAGGTATAGAAATGACTCAAATCAATTATGCATTGTGGATTTGACCCTCATCTTCAAAATTCAAACTTCTCTCTAGGCTCCCTATATGTCAACTCTCATAGCAAACCATTCAAATTGTATGCCTAGGTCATACATAAAAGTACATCACATTTGGGTCATTGTGAATCATCTAGTACTCATTATTTAGCCACTCTTTAAATCAATTGTCATTCAAAATCATTCACTACAAGCATTGCATCTCTTAGAATCACTCTTGCCCCTATTATAATGCCACATTTACATTATCATATTCTTATGGTGTTGTCTCTTTGCCATTAAGATCCAAACACAAGTTTCATACCAAGTCATTACATCACCTTTTTACATTTTTGTTCTAGTACCAAGTTTCAAGTTACCCCATTGTTACAACTTTCTTTGCATCTATTGTACATTGTCTTTCTATTTCCATCTAAACTATTTGATCATTACTCATTTTTAGGAATTCAATATTCAAAACCATATATCAAATGTAGAAACTTATGCTTGGAATAAACTTCATAATAAAATGAAACATATAAATATTGAACCCAAATGACAACACATTAATGACAGTTAGCAATGTATGAAACATAGAAAGCCATAGAAAAAACTCTTTCATGGAAAAAATAGCCATAAATTTAGTGTTAATCAATATATATTATCACAAACAAGATTACAAATTTGATGAGATTTTCACATGCACCTTTTATTTTCTACACCTAGATTTTAAAGGTGTTCAAGCAACATTCAAGAAGAATCTCCTTATATGTAATCTTCTCTAATATATTTTCATGATCCAATGATCACTATATAGACTAAGAAGATCCACGATATGGAGATGTTCACTTGTCAACATGCAAGGAGGGGATGTTTACCATAATTTTAACACTAGTCTGACTTTTATCTAGGGCATTAGATTTACCTCTAGATTTTGAAATATTATCCTCTAACTTTCTCTCTTTTTCGATTGGGATGACCTCTACAATGAAGGAATCCTTTGATTCTTAATCATTTGTAACTTTCCGTCATATTTATTTTGATATTAAGGTTGCTATTACACCCTTTCAGAAGTATTTGTAGTGTCATAAACTGTATACCCTCGTAACTTCACCAATGTTTTGTGTCTACTTTGGTGTCCATTTTTCTTAGTATTTATGTAGGTTCATTTCAACCCTTGTATCAACCTTTTTCCCTCTCAAGATTCTCAGGCCTTATTTTCTAGAGTCACTTCTTCACGTAACTTTTGTGTTTTCCTTTTATTTTTTGAGCATAAATTGTTTGGACACAAATTCTTAGCATGAACGTTTGTGTGTAGCACTAGCATCATGTGATAATTTGTTGTTCAAAGGCTAATTGTAAGCATTTTTCTACTTGTCACCTTCCTAGATCAATGAAAATAGCTCAAAATGATTTGTAACAACTCATCAACCCATTTCGTTTCCCTCTTCTCATTTCTTAAAAAGAACTATCATTTTGGTAAATTCTTGCTCTCTCTTTCTTGACTCACACCACACTCATTTTTTACATTAAACTCTTAGACAACACTCTCTCAAGATGTTTTACATTAAATCCTTAAAGGTGGTGACAGAGCCATGTGGAAGGTGGATAAACCATTCCAATGCTTGACCTCCTGAGCTTCTAGGAAATAGTCTCATGATATATATGTCAATGTAAGAAACCTATTGACATAATAGATGTGTGATCATTTTATGTGTTCTCTAGGATCTCTCTTCCCCTTATATTTATCAAATTTGGGAATTTTAAAATTTTAGGATCTGAAGGAGACCATAGTGATGGACCTGTCAAAGGGATACTTGGACATATGTTTTCGAATGTGTAAGGTTTATTTTGATATCCTATTAGAATTCCTTGGATCATGTTTCTTACATATTGTAATTCTTGTATAATAGTGTTGATGGGGCTAGGACTATGAGATGTGTATGTTGACTATGTGGAGTTATATGGGTGAATGTATTGTTAGGTAAGGGGTAGTGTGTGTTGATAATGGGATGTAGAGATGTAGGTTGAATGTTATAATTTTTGGTATGAATATTCTAGTTTAATGTATTGATATTAGGTTGGTTTTGATGTATGTGTAATGTGTGTTATGTTTGGAGGGAGGTATGTGTGCAAAATGTGGGAGAGAGGTTTGTGTAATGTTAAGGGTTGGAATGGATGTTAGAGGTAGTTGAAGTTGTTGGATGAAGTTTGTTGATTGATTTAGCGGTGGTTTAGGTGTGGAAGTATGTGTACTAGGGTGAACTATACTTGTGGGTATGGTGACCCTAAGTTGTGTAGATAGGTTGGGTAGAATTAGTTGTGAGATGAGGTGGGATAGTTGAAGGGATTGTGAAAGTTTTAGTGTGCATGAAAGGTTGGGGTTGTGGGATGGTTGAAGGGGTTGTGGTCCCTTTAAATTTTCTAAGGGGTTAGTGGATGTTATGTCATGTCTCACTTTCTAGCATAAACTCAAATGATAAATAAATTGAACTGATCAAGAATATTGATTGAACATGTTATGATTACATAGATAAATGTGATTTAAATTAGATGTTATTTTTAATGCTTGGAATTAAAATTGAAATTGAAATTGATGGTTAATTTGGATGCATAGAAATGAAATTTAAACAGTTCTCATGTTGTGATTATGAACTAACACACCATGTAGATTCATTTATTTTGGATTTTGCATATAGTTGGCCAAGTAAATTATATGACTGTCTGCTTCGTGATTGTTCTAAAAAAGAAGAAAATTAGTTAATAAGCATTTTAATGTGTTCTCTAGGATCTCTCTTCCCCTTATATTTATCAAATTTGGGAATTTTAAAATTTTAGGGTTTGAAGGGGACCATGGTGATAGACCTGTCAAAGGGATAAGGACATATGTTTTTGAATATGTAAGGTTATTTTGATATCCTATTAGAAGTCCTTGGATCATGTTTCTTACATATTGTAATTATTGTACAATAGTGTTGATGGGGCTAGGACTATGAGATGTGTCTGTTGAGTATGTGGAGTTATATGGGTGAATGTATTGTTAGGTAAGGGGTGGTGTGTGTTGATAATGGGATGTAGAGATGTAGGTTGAATGTTATAGTTTTTGGTATGAATATGCTAGTTTAATGTATTGATATTAGGTTGGTTTTGATGTATGTGTAATGTATGTTGTGTTTGGAGAGAGGGATGTGTGTGAAATGTGGAAGAGAGGTTTGTGTAATGTTAAGGGTTGGAATGGATGTTTGAGGTAGTTGAAGTTGTTGGATGAATTTTTTTGATTGATTTAGTGGTGGTTTAGGTGTGGAAGTATGTGTACTAGGATGAACTATACTTGTGGGTATGGTGACCCTAAGTTATGTTGATGGGTTGGGTAGAATTTGTTGTGAGATGAGGTGGGGTAGTTGAAGGGATTGTGAAAGCTTTAGTGTGCATGAAAGGTTGGGGTTGTGGGATGGTTGAAGGGTTTGTGGTCCCTTTAAATTTTTAAAGGGTTAGTGGATGTTATGTCACGTATCACTTTCTTGCATAAATGCAATTGATAAATGAATTGAATTGATTGAGAATATTGTTTGAATATGTTATGACTGTAGATAAATACGATTTAAATTAGATGTTATTTTTAATGCTTGAAATTGAAATTGATGCTTAATCTGGATGCATAGAAATGAAATTTAAACAATTCTCATGTTGTGATTATGAGCTTAATTTTTATATGCTTTGATTATGGTTTATAAGCTAACACTATTGATGGAAATTTAAGTGCAAATTTGTGTAAGTACATGTTGAAGATGAGAATATGGTCAAAGTAGGGGTGTTTAGTAGATTGACATCGACAAATATGATGGAGTCTTGCACACACCACATAGGTTCATATGTTTTGCATTTTGCATATAGTTGGCCAAGTAAATTATGTGACTATTTGCTCCATGATTGCTTTAAAAATGAAGAAAAATAATTAATAAGCATTTTAATGAGTTTAGTTAAACAAAAAAATAAAAATTTGTAAAAAATAAAAAATAAAAAATTGTCTTATGAATATTTTTCTTTCAAAATATTAGATTGATTGGAGCAATAAATGATTTGTCTTTATAAATTGCATAATTTATAAATATTTATATATTAATTAATAAGCATTTTAATTCCTTATCTGGGCTAGCAGACTTTACAATCACCCATATCTACCGTGAAGCTAACATGGCGGCAGACGTCTTGGCAAATATCAGGGTTTCCTTGGTTGATTCAAAAGTTGTCTACAGGGGCGATAGGCTACCCAACAGTCTACAAGAGGCAATTACGAAGGACTGGCCAATCCAATGATTTTCTGATGTTAATGCCTTCGGTGCTTTTGTCTGCTCCTTTCGTTTCTCTTTCCTCTTGCCGGCTAAGCTCGCCCCTGGCTGGTATAGCTTATGTGATGTTGGTTTTCTGATA
Organism: Sequoia sempervirens; assembly: GCA_007258455.2. NCBI lineage: Eukaryota > Viridiplantae > Streptophyta > Pinopsida > Cupressales > Cupressaceae > Sequoia > Sequoia sempervirens. The sequence goes on along the minus strand of VDFB02193867.1, from coordinate 381,688,844 downwards.
CCGCAATCTGCTTGATGAATTTGTATTCAATTCCATGGGAGCTGTCCCCTTAGGCAGCATTTACCCATAAAAAAAAGCATTTTAATGAGTTTAGTTAAACAAAAAATAAAATAATTGAAATAAAATAAAATAAAAAATTGTCTTATGAATATTTTTCTTTCAAAATATTAGATTGATTGGAGCAATAAAATTATTTGTCTTTATAAATTGCATAATATATATATATATGAATCATTGAAGTCACAAATGAGGGACCTCATCCCCAATATAGATTCTCAACAATTACACTCCAATGGGATTTGAACCTTGATGGCAAGAATAACAACACTACAACTTAACCATCACACCATACCACTATTAACATATTTGATAATATAATAATGATATATAGATATAGTATGTTAATAAAAAACTAGATATTATTAAGAATATATGAATAATCTATTATTTAATATATAAATAACTCAATTATTAAATCATTATATAAATAGTTATCATTAAAAAGAAAACTAAAATTAAATAATATAAATTTATTTGATATTAAATACGATTTTATTTTTTTTAATGAAAATTAAAGGAGATTCATGCAAACCCAAAATTAGAGGGAGACTCAAGTGGAATAAAAATCATTAAATTGTGCATGATTTTTTACATGCGAACTGGAGAGGATTTTTAGTTTTGCATGAAATCAAAATATAAAAGAGGAAGTAAAGGCAGGGGGAACTGAAGAGGGAGACTGGACGAATTGGAGGCAAGGTATCGCTCAATTGAACTCAAACATACAATGTTGAACCTCTGAAGTAATCCCCCCATTATCTCTGCATTTAGAAAACAATTCTCAATGGAGAGTTGGTGGGGATAATGACTCCCAATTGAATACATGCACACCCGTTCCAAACGTATGCCCCACGCCTGTTATTGTCTTCTCAATATTCTGCACATCACTCACGCAACATCAAAATATATCATTGGACCTCTCAATCTCACTACCCTGCTAAATCACCCAATTTTCAATCTCCCATGACCAACTTACTTTTGTTTTCTATTATTATACTCTCTCTTCTCTACTTCTGCTGCGGATGAATGAATGAATGTATGTTTTTAATTACGTCTATGATACAGTCAGTCTATAAGATCCAGAAAATAGAACTGAAATCGATTTTACAAAACAACAAAACAATCACTGATCCCACCAATTACTTCTTGTTGCGTATATATTGAGAGGGAAGCCTTGCTCTTCTTCTCTTCAAAGCTGGCCTCAATCACTCTGCACATGTTCTCAGTTCGTGGGAGAAAGAAACAGATTGCTGCCTCTGTTACGGCATTATCTGTGATTACATCACTCAAAATTCATAATAGAAGATCTAGCATCAAAAGAATTTGAAGATTTTTTAATTTTGCGATTCTCGATCTTTTGGACTGTTTGATCTCATGAACAATATTAAAATCTTTTTATTGGTGATAACGTTACACATGGAATGGAGGGCGTCATATCTGAGATCCTGTGCACCCTCACTTCTGTTGCAACCATACGCCTATCTGAATGTGATTAACAGCAATACCAAGTGGGCATGGTGATCTGGGTTCTCCATCACTATTCGGTCCGTTGCTCTCCGCCAAGGTTTATCATAATTCAGGTAGGCTTCTTGTCCATTATTCCTTAAAATGATTATAATTGTATATAGTGTTGGATTATGCATTTTTAAATGTATGTATCCTGATCTGTCTGTAGAATAAATGATATTTATGTTTACTTAAAATGAATAAGCATTCAAGGATGGAGGAAATGGCTCATCTGTATTTCCCCTTAACCTCCAGAAATACTACAGCAACAAAAGATTTTTGTATTAATTGTTACATTTTATTTAAACATGCACATACATACAACTTGAAACTTATCCATCTGATACAACTAACTGCACTAGGAATTGCACCGAGGGTTTATGTTCCCAAAGAACTAACTGATCTGCTTGTAGATTTTGGTTTTCGTTTTCATAAGTTGCCTTCCCTTTCCTCTTAGCACTTCTATATTCTCTACTTCATGCTACCCTGAAGCAGTGAAAGTCACTCCTAACTGTTCTTATATTTACTTAAAATGTTTCTAAAGCCTTTCTAGTAAATCCATCCTGTGCTTAGATTTACTTAAATGTTCAAGGAGGGGATGTGTTCTTCTGGGAGGGTATGTTGTGAGGCTTATTTTGTATGTTGATAATTTCATCTTGATTGTTCTCAAGGTATACAAGAGCACTCAAATGTCTTATAACACTTTTTGTAAGACGGAATATAAGTTAGCACTAGTAAGAGTAAGATCATGGTATTTGTTAAATGAAGGAAAAAAAAATCAACTCAATTTTTATTTTGAAGAAAAATTGATTATGTAATAGCAAGATTATCTCTTGAGGAAAAAGTGGTTTTATTTTAAGATAATATAAGATAAGATTTTGAGATAATCTCATATGTTGTCATATGACAACAATAAAACAAGTAAGGGTATTCTAGATTATATTCATTCAATTGTTTGGAGACCATCCCCTGTAGTTTTTATTGAAGGAGCATCACACTTTACATGACACTTATAAATGATTAATATATAAAGGTGTGGGTCTATATTCTTAAAAGTAAAGCTGATGTGTTTCGTGTATTTAAGCTGTTTAGAGTGTTGGTTGAAAATAATACTAGTAGGTCAATCAAGTGTTTAAGAAAAAATAATGGGGGTGAATTCACATCTTTGAAATTTGAAGATTATTGTAAAGAAGCTAAGATCAAAAGGCATAAAACCACTATTTACAATCCTTAACAAAATGGTGTTGTTGAATGCATGAGAACCCCTGGGGTTCTCATGCCTCCATGAGGCCTTTGTCATGTTTTGTTTTGTTTTCACTATGTTCATGATGTAATAAGGTCCAATGGACCATTTCAATATGTGTAATAGGTTGTCATAGGTGTCATTAGGTGTTAAATCAAAGTTTCAATGTACACTTGGTGCAACTAAGTCATGTTATTGATGTAATTTCAAATTTAGATTGTAAACTCAATAACCAACGGTCCCCTCATTCAAAAAGTAGTTGAGGATTGTTGGAAAAGGTAGGGTAATGTTTAAAAATCCTCCATGTGGTCGAGGCAAGGCTGTTGGAAGATTTTTTGAAGAATTGAATACAAAATAAACTTTGTTTTCCTAATTTTCCTGCATTTACTCTGTTATTTTGCTCGGTACGGCCTGTAACATCATTGTATGGGCTCCACACATATATGGAATGATATAGGGGAGAGTCACCTTTCTTTTGGCAGTGATTTGGCATGATTTCATCAAGGATCAAGAAAGATATACCAATTTTACTGGAAGTGGGTTTAAAACCCTACCAAACCAGGGTTTGGTCTCCAAAATGCTTGTAACTCTCCATTCCATCATGGTAAAAGTATGATTCTTGGTGGAATGGTAGGGTTAGGAGTGGTTTTCATGATGCAAGTGGTTTCAAGAGCAAAGATGGAATTTTGTGTGAGCTCTTTGATGCTTTAGGCCTAGCATCTCTATGTGACAGGCCTAGAATTGAACTTTGGAGTGAGTAACTTGTAGAATGTTGAGTGTTCGTGCAAGAGTGATGGTTGAAGTGTGTCAAAGAGGGCTTGGGGAGTCCTAAGGAACCTATTGGGGTGTGTCTAGATAGGTTGGTTCCTTAAATGTGTAGGCCTAATTAGGCTTCCTCGTGGCTTGGAAGTTAGTCAATTGAAGTACAGGTCTGTTCTTAGTGTCTGATCTTGTGCATTTGAGGACTTGTAGGGGTCCATATTAGGTGCCTAAAACCAAGTTTCTTTATCGGGTTATTTCCCTCAACAAAATTTTATTTTGATTGTCCCGGTTGGATAGGGCTACAAGGATGCATAGGCTTGTATTGAAGCGATGGGTGAATGAGAATTCCTAAGTGCAAAGTCAAGTTATATGGTCATGTTTGGTCATGTTGAGATTTTTCAAATCATTCCCAAGTCTTTTGGTCATGTCTGGTTGTGAGGGCCCAAATTGGATAGTTGGGTTGTTTTGGTGAAGGAATAGTGGAATTGGTGTGTCCACTTAGAGTATTTAAGAGAAGCTTTTCATAAAACCTTTCCTTCCTTGCACACTTTGCATCAGAGCATACTCAGTAATGTCAATTTGCAACAAGAGTTGTGGGAAAAACAATCTTTACAACTTTCTATCTAGTAAAACAGTCACCATCAATTGCAATAGACTGTAAGATTCTTGAAGAGGTATGCACAAGTCATTCTTGTGATTACTCAAATTTAAAAAAAATTGGTTGTGATACATATTCTTTTATTTATAAATATCATCATTCTAAGTTGGAACCCATATCAAAGAAGTAATATTTTGTTGGTTATGGTGATGGAGTTAAGGGATACAAATTTTGGGACCCTACCACCAAAAAATCATCATTAGCAGAGATGTAGTTTTTTGATGAATCACCTCTCACAAAATTAGACATAGTAGAATTTGAAATGAAATAAGAACAAGTACCACAATATTAGAAAATTTAGTTGGAAACTCATCCACCTACAAAAAAATAGGTAGTAGAAAGAAGCTTTCAAAGATGAAGATGAGGATGTAGAAAATATATAGGAACATGTGGATATACCACAATCAACTCTAAGGAGATCTACATAGGTCAAAAATCCTCCTAAGAGGTATGAAGATTATGTTAATCTATTTCTTTAATTTCTAATGATGGAGAACCTAATTTTTATTAGGAAACAATGGATGATATTGAAAGTGATAAATGGAAAATAGCAATGAGAGAAGAAATGAATGCATTAAAGAAGAATTAAACATGTGACCTAGTAGAACTCTCAAATGGTAGGAAAGTTGTTGGTTATAAATGGGTCACAAACTAAAGATGGGTGTTGATTATAAAGTAGAAAGGTACAAAGCAAGAGTGTTAGGAAAAGAATTTTCTCAAAAGGAAGGTATTGATTTCCAATTTATTTACCAATTGTTTTAAAGCTTGTTTTCATTTAGGTAGTATTAGCACTAGTTTCTTTAGTTAATCTTGAGTTAGAGGAGTTAGATGTTAAAACAATAACTTTACATGGAGATTTGGATGAGGAGATATATATGGAACAACCAAAAAGGTTTGTTCAAGATTGAAAAAGAATGTTTGTTTGAAAACTCAAGTCATTGTATGACCTGAAATAGACACCCAAGCAATCGTGCAAGAAGTTTGATTCCTTCATGGTGAACTAGAATTTTAAACAAGGAGCGTGTATGGCCAAATTATGTTTACTTTAAAAGTTTAAAAAATGGTTTATTCATTATCTTGGTGTTATATGTTGACAATATGCTTGTAGCAAGCAAAATCATGGTTGAGATTAGTAGGTTAAAGGCTCTATTGGCGAGGACATTTGATATGAAGGATCTAGGAGCAACAAAAAAAATTGGGTATAGAAATACATTGAGACAAGGAACATGTTAAGCTTTGGTTATCAAAATAAAAGTATGTGGAGAATATCCTCATAAGATTCGATATGAATAATGTGAAACCAATAAATATCCCTTTAGCTTCCCATTTTAAGCTTTCTTCAAACTTATGTCCTAGTAATAAAGAAGAAAAAGATTATGTCTTGTGTATCGTGTGCTAGTGCAATAGGAAGTTTAATGTATGCAATGGTATCTACAAGACAAAACATACTATATGAAAAATATAGGTAGAGAGCATTGGGCAAGGGTGAAATGGGTGCTTCAAATAGTATCATAGAGGTGTAAGTGATTAATGTATCAGCTATAATGGTTGTAGTGATTCAATTTATGGTTATGTTGATTCAAATTTTATAGGTGATTTGGAGAAAAGGAGATATAATTTAGGCTATTTCTTTACTCTTGTAGGAGGGCCTATTTTTTGGATGTCCAAGCTTCAAATAAAAATTGTTTTATCAACTATTGAGGTGGAATATATGGTTGTTACATATGCATACAAAGATGCAATTTGGTTAAATTGGGTGAGTTTGGAAAAGTGTAAGATAAAGTGAATGTATTCAACTACTAAATATTCTCCCTAAATCAATATCTATATCAATCACAAAACAATCTTACTCAATAATCATTTTGTTCCCCCAAACTTAAACCCTCACAGTTCTAACAAGAACCTAGTTGCCTCACAACTTTTTTTTCAAAATAGATTGGGAGGATAATAGCCTAAGGTGCAATGGGATTTATAACTAAAACCACTTAGTCAATGTATAACAAGGGTTATAAATAATATCAAGATAAATAATAAAAAAAAAATTCCCTTAATTGTGGTATTTGCACCACAATGACATATGCTCAAATGTTGTGATTATATCGATTCAAAATCAATAAAACTTGTAGAAACACTATCCTCTTAAGCACACCTTTTACTAAAACAAAAGTGTTAATCAACTATCACCATAAAACAACTTAATAATGAAAATTAGATCTTCATATTACATTTTTTTTAAGTATGTATCAATTTGAATTATATGCAATGGATGTAGGAGTGAATAAGAAAATAACATGCTGAGGAGGCCTCTTAGAAAATAAAAAATTAGGCTTGATTAAACTATTTGGGAATGGAATTTATCCATTACATTGTTTAATTTGAATAATTTTAAATTTAATAGATTGAAGTTAAAAGGAATTGTTATGAGTTGAGTTTTTACATTGAATAATATTGTTAGTTTGAAAATATTTTAAATTAAAAATATTATAATAGACTTTAAACAAATATTTAATTATAGAAATTGATGTTTTCACACTTAAAAAATGTAATTTATGATTCTGATAGAAAATACAGAAAACATAAGATCAATTATTAAATATTAAATTACAATAAAAAAATTATTAATAAATCAAAATAAATTTTACCTCAAAAGATTATAAAATGATAGAAATTGTTTGAAGGAAGAAAATCCTACATGCCTTAATAATGAAGAGCCAATTTCAGGTCTTAAAATATATTATAGGTGATTAAATTATCTTCCCACTTTATGAGATTTTTCAAAGATACCAATATAATTACGCCGAAGGCGTGTCCCCATTTGAGCTTTCAGAGCTCAATTTGTCATTTAACAGTTTATAAGCACCGAGAGGGCCTAGTTGATAGTGCACAGTAAATGGCAGCCATAGATTGTTTAACATAATAATTTCAGGTCTTAAAATCCTACATGCCTTAATAATGAAGAGCCAATTTCAGGTCTTAAAATATATTATAGGTGATTAAATTATCTTCCCACTTTATGAGATTTTTCAAAGATACCAATATAATTACGCCGAAGGCGTGTCCCCATTTGAGCTTTCAGAGCTCAATTTGTCATTTAACAGTTTATAAGCACCGAGAGGGCCTAGTTGATAGTGCACAGTAAATGGCAGCCATAGATTGTTTAACACAATAATTTTTCCTTGGATGGCGGCATAATAAAAAGATTACATATTTTAAACACAACTATTTGCTTTGTAAACAAGAACAAAAACCTAAATTTCATCGCCTATGCATTGGTAAGGTTGTGCAACTTTTGGTTTAAAACTACATATAACTGAAGATTTCCCATCTCTAACAAGGTATCCTCTTCTCCACCTGTTAATGGTTATCATATATTTGGATATGAATGATAGAAAGAGAAACACAAAGATTAACTATCTGCTTTGTAAATAAGAACAAAAACCTAAATTTCATCGCCTGCATGGGTAAGGTTGTGTAGCTTCTAGTTTAAAACTATAGATAACTGAAGATTGCCCATCTCTAATGAGGTCTCCTCTTTTCCACCTGTTAATGGTTATCATATATTTGGGTGTGAATGATAGAAAGAGAAACACAAATATTATAAGAAATAAATGTTGTAGACGTGGATTAATGTATGCATTTAGTCCTTCCTAACTTACTTTGCCCCCTCATCTCTAATGTATATGTGAAAATGAAACAACTAGGGCTTTTGTAAAAAAAAATCTGCATAATATCAATTCTACAAACTATCAACATCTTCCTCCATCGGCATGAGTGAGAGAAATACTCCATTACTGTAGAATTTTGAGGTAAGTCAGTTTTTGTGGTTTCATTACGCCATTTCTACAACCTGTACACAACCATCTCATTTTACCTTAAGCTTTATCTAATTGTAAAATTACTATTTTCTTAGTTGTGCATAGGTTGGCTCCATAGGGCATCATCATATTGTTCCTGCAAAGCCTTCATAATTATCCTATAGCTTTATCTTGCAGGTAAGTCACTTGCCCTAGTTTAACAATATTACATCACATTGCTTAATGGTATCTATCATGTTCAAAAGGGATGTTTGGTATGTTAGGTTTTTGACTACTACTAGCAATCGCAGTATCCTAATCAAATCATTTTAAGAAATCTAGTTGTTGGTCATCTTTCTAATCTAGGGGTTAATGTCTCTAGCGGGGAGGTTCTTAAAGCCTTTATGTGTTCATATTTTCTAAGGCATGAAAGCCATGCTAAAGGATTATAAAGTGGGGTTAGGAAAAATGGAGGGCATATGAATGCAAATTGAGTACAAGAACTCAAGTAAGGATGGGAAAGCATTTAGTTTCAATTTTGTAGATAAAGCAGGGTCTAAGATACATGTTACCTACTTTAATGATCTTTTAGAAAGGTTCTACGATGTCATCGAGACCAATAGTACTTATGCCATCTCCAATGGCCGCATCAGAGTTAGGAACACAAAATATAGTAGTGGCACAAACCCTTATGAAATATTCCTCCACATCTCCTCAACCATAACTCCATTCACCTACATAGACTCCACTACACCAACACACAACTACCATATCAAAAGCATTGAATCATTAATGTCATTTCCTATTAATTCCCTTGTAGATGTCATTGGTATTGTTCCTTCTGTCTCCCCCACATCAACTATTCGCAAGAGGGATGACACTAAAACAACAAAGTGTATAGCTACAATCATTGACATGTCCAACCATACCATTGACATCACACTTTGGGGTGGCCATTGCCAAATTGCTAGGAAACAACTAGCTGACCTTCCTCTAGAACCCAACCCACCAATTATTTTGATTAAAAGTGGTCGTATAACCACATGGTCTGGAAAGTCTATAGATACTATCTTTCCAACAATCATTGTAATCAATCCAAACTTGGTTGAAGCCTCAACATTACAGACTTGGTATGCCACTATAGGGATTTCCCAACCTTGTCTTTCCCTCTCAAAGAGCCAACTATCGACCCAAAAATTTGAAAACACAATTCCTATTTCAAGTATTGTGAAACCAAGCTCTCTTGACAAACAAAATATTTGTGTAAAGGCCACTATCACAAAGCTCCACTTAGACAACTTCTACTACCTATCATTCCCTCGCATGGTGGAAAGAAAAAGGTGTAAGAAAAAGGTTCTTCAGATTACCCCAGGTGCATTTAAATGCCCCAAGTGTTCTGCAGAGATTGCTACATGTGATTTAACCTACATGCTAAAGATGGACTTGCAAGATGGTATAGGCCATCTTCTTGATGTTACTACATTTGATGAACCAACAACAACATTGTTAGGAGTTTGCGTAGAAGACTTCCAACTCCTACTAGAAAAACCCAATGCAACAAGCAAAATTCTGCAAACAGTTGTCAAATATGATTTTTTCTTAGCACTTACCATCCAATCAAATGATTTTGATGGGTGTGAAGCATAAATCATTTTTACCACAGCTATTAAACGTGCTTATATTTTCTATTATAAGATGTTGAAGTACACTTGTCATGTCATGTGCAACTATACATTTTTGTAAGCATGACAAATAGTTACAAAAAACATATATATATATATACACCACTCTACTTCATAATGTATGTGGAATTTACTCTCATGCCTTTTCACATTTAATCACACATTTGCAATAAATGAAGAACAAAATTTAATGGTTCCTTTTGTGAAGAATTATACTTCCAAATATTTTAGCATACTTCCAATTGCACTGGACAGGATTGAACTTATGTACATTTCCATGTCCATTTCAAGTTTGAAACATATAACACTGAAACAAACCTAAAACATACAATTTATTATTCCCACCTCTTATTGCTTCATGGGATTTGTAATGCTTTTCATCCAATTGATGTTACTACCATTTGCTCGATGTATTTAGTTTACACAACTATATTGATTATTTTTTTTTCCCATTTTTAGAACATTTATTACTCCAAGCTTTTATGATGTTATCCCCATTAATGTTGCACCTTCTATGTAAACTTACAATGACATACAATCTTGTTCTTTCGTAAGATCCCAATGCTTTTCTTCCAAGCAATGTTATTGTGTACTGCACGATGCAATCAGTTTAAATAATATTACTTAATGTTGAACCTTTTATGTAAATGTACAAAAAATAAAATATGGATTTGGAAAATTCAAGCTAAAGTTAAACGAGCCTATTGTAATCAGCAACAACGGGACTGATACCATGCACATAAAGACATCGTTAATAGAAGAAGACATGAAATCACACAAAGAACCCTTGCTAGCACCTCCACATCTACACTCCCCTCCTCCGCGTACCCTTCTCGGCTCTATCCACCTCTAATCTTTCCTCAAACCATTTTTTGCTGCAAGAAATTCTTTATGTTCTACACTAAACAAACTTGCACACATGTTGACTTGTCTAGTCTACATGGAACAATATCCAGGTATAAAGATAAAACAATTAAATGGACTTTCTACTTGTTACAAATGTGTAGCTGAAAAACATGGCCATCGCTTCTCAACATGGAATAACATGGACCCTGGTGAGCAACCTCAATTTTAAAAAAAACTCACTCAAGTTGAAGAAATGCTAATAGCTAGGGTTAGCCCTATCCTTCAAGTAACCTATGCAAAGGGAGGCTAGCTAAAACTATAGTGGCCACACAATTTAATTTCCTCAAGATATTTCTATGATTGCTACACACTTTCCTAGATGTATAGATGAATTAGACATCCTATTAGTTAATAGGTAAAACATCGACCAACAAGATTATAGCTTCTTCGTGAGTAGAGGGTGTGTTTACGACGCGTTGCATTATAAAACCATGCATGACCCATACTACCAAAATGTGTGTTTAGATGAGGTTGCATTAGCATGCCTACCAATTGCTTCCACTAGCATTATCGACCTCCTACCTACAACAACCACAATTACTAGCCCAAAACTACAACCTCTATGTATATAGATGCTACAACCTTCGACCCTTCTGAAGAAAATGTTCACCACTTGACTTCCTTTGCAGCTAACCTTCCACTAGCATGTGTAGAAGTCAAAGAATTGTGTTATGTACTGCAACTAGGTCAAGGCCATTCAACCTTGTTTATGGACTAGCCACCCATTTCATCATCTCCCATCAATGAGTATGTACACCACTGAAGGATTTTTTGTTATGGATTTCCCAACTTTGATTCCAAAAGGCATAGCTACTTTCAAACAAAAATGCATGCAAGAAGTTAAATTACATGAATATGCTCTCCACTTGCTTAGGTACTTTGATAATAGGTTTGGCCAACACCCTCGCTTCAGGTACTTCATACTTAATATTATTATGCGCCATTAGAGCCAAGCCACAACATCTGTATTTTTCCATAAGCACATTGATACATGCTTTCTAGCAACAATTTCTGATCTTCGTCAGCGATTAAAGGACCTTCCAAATGAAAAACTTGTTGAACAACTCATGCGCTTCAGATCATCAATTCATGGAACATGCCCTTTTTGGAACCGTTGTAGAAGGGAGCTCTTTGATATGGTTATCCAAGTTAGTTTCCCATTGCTATTCTTCACACTCAATGCAGCTGATACAAAATGGCCCGACCTGCACAAGATCATGTCATCAACCACACCTTGAAATTTGCAAGCCACATATAAATGGAGGGTGCAAAACATTGTTGAAAATCCACACCTTGTTGCCCACTATATGCACCATAGGTTCACTGCATTTCATGAAGAGATTTTGGAAAAACCACTTGGAGAAACTAACTACTAGTACAAGTATTTTTTTTCCACTCTCGTTCATTTCTAATAGATACCATTAAAATACTCTCTAAAAAAAGAATCTACTAGGTATGAATGGCAACACAAAGGCTATGCACATATTCATGGTTTCCTCTAGCTACCAAAAGCCCCTGATTTTGGGAAACTACAATGAAATAACCTTCAATCAGTACAAAATTCCATTCAATACATTGAAAGGAATGTCTTCACATGGAACCCCCGAGCACTACTTTCAAGGAACCAGGTAATTCATTGATCTCTTGGTGATGACCCATGTTTAATGGATAGTAGAATGATTTTGCAATCCGACCCTCTCATTGACTATACTGAACTAGTCAATTGTGTTCAACATCATACTAAGTGTACCTTGCTAATATGCCTTAGGAAAAATGTCCAATCACTACAGTGCTGATACAAAGCCCCTTGGGCCATTCAAGAACTTTCAACCCTTGCAATTGATGAAGTTGGCCAGCCAAAATTCACCACTACTCGCAATGACGACTGCTTAAACCTACACAATGCTTCCATCCTCTCCATTTGAAGAGCTAATATTGATTGTAAGCCTATTATTTCTATCCATGCAATCCTCAAGTATATTGCAAAATATGCAGAAAAATCTGAAAACAAGTCAGAAACATACCACACAATGCTATCTCGTATTTCAACCAATATAGAGTCTGACAAGCCCGCCCCAACAGCTTTCAAAAAAATTCTTGTTGATACACTAGTCGACTGTGATATTGGAGCCCAAGAAACTTGCCACCTCCTATTGAAACTTCCACTCATCCTATCAAGCTGAACTTTTGTCTCTTTAAATGTGAACCAAAAAAACTTTCAGCGGTTGTGCCTCTCATCCAAATCAACCACCACCTCCCAAAGTAGCATTGATGCTTACATGGTTTTTCCAATACATTTAGAAGTTATCACTTCTTGAGGTCACCCAAAATTGGACCTACAAGGCTTCTCAAAAGCATTGCTAATGGAAAGAGAAGTCCACTAAATCCATTGTTTGTGTCTCCCCACGCTTCACCTCCATCCCTGCAAGAGACAACAACCACTTCGAAGCATTTTTTTGGAGTGAGCTACTACTGTACAAACCATTCCACAAAATTCTCAATGAATTAACTTTGTCAACCACTCCTATTATAGAACAGTGGGAGAATTTTGTATCGAGTTATCATCTTTGGTATGT
>VDFB02193867.1:381538863-381675560 GCA_007258455.2 Sequoia sempervirens | reverse complement strand
CTACCTATTCTCTCTTCATTCCCTCTCTTTGGGGGATATCATTCTACATGGATACCTCACATGAATTAGTTTTTAAAACCCATTTCTTATTTTTTAATTTCTCACTTCATCCTAAGTTGCACTTTTGGGAGGGTGTTGGTGTACTATTTAGATGTGATATTGTATCTAATTAATAAGTTTCCTTAGGATATAATTAAGAATATTTAATAATTCTCACCTAGGTAGTTAATAATGACATATGTACACCATTGTCCCATCAATCCTTGATTGATGATAGTTAGGAGCCCCTTTACTTATTCAAGGCCACATTCATATGGGTTAGATTAAGTTAATTCACCTCTTGATTAAGAGTGATTGAGAGTTAAACTCATACCCCACAAACATGTTATCTCCTTGACTCATGCATAGAAGAGGCCTATATATTTTTATGTTACTTTGTGTAGGATGTTCCATTATATTGAATATAGAATATCTTGATTCTATTCATTTAGATATATGTTAGCTCATAAGCATTCTGTCTTGGATGGATTTATTGTATATGAGATATTTTAAAAAATGCAATCATTGGTTTCATAAAAAAAATCACACTTGTTGAAAGTGTTCAACAAGGCGAGCATCATGTTCACTTCTTATAGAAGTGGGAAACTCATTAGAAGTAGCAAAAAATAACATTTTTAGAATTGCACATAAGAAATTGTCTTGTTACTAACGATCCTTTAGATCGCCCCAAGTCTTCAACAACCCAACATACATGTCCTAAATTTTCCAAAGTGGTAACAATTGACTCTCAAATATGAAAGCGCATCTTGATTGAATTGCCTTGATTAAAATTGAGAAAAAAAAATCTCTCAATCATAACTAAGCCCTAATTTTTAAATAAACCATACATAAAGAGTTATGAAATTGTTTTCAAATAGTATAATTTTCCAAATATCTCATTCAATCATTTTTTCAAAAAACTTAATGTGTTCCATACATTGGACTTAGGGGATTGCTAAAACCTTATTTAGAAGTCCGTATGGTTCAATATTCAAACTTACCTCACATGTATAATGACTTGTTTCGGGGGCAAGGCTTAGAAAAAGTCTCATGTTATAAAATATTTCTACAATTCGAAAGAAATATAGATTAACATTAGATGTTGATGTTCAAAGCTTGACGTAAAGGAAGGTGCAACGTTGAAGACTTTTTTTCATTCAATCACTCCCCCCTCCAAAATTCAAAGCTTATAAATGAACATCGTCATATACTTATTTTAGAACTAAAATAGTTGGTGTACTAAATTTTCGGAGTAAAATGTCAAATAAATTCGAAAATTAATAAAATAATAAAGAGGTATTTAGTTGGAAAGGTATAATATAAGTATTTTTTATGGTTTTCATTCTTTTGTTTAATTTTTTTTTTTTTTGGGTTCTATTTGCATAGTTTTTTTCTTCAAAATCTTTAGTCATTTTTAGTTTTCTTCATGTAGGATTTTAAAGTTTTTTTTAAGGTTGTTTGAAGTAGATAAAGATGTTTGAGTTTTGATTTTTATTTCATTTAGAATTTTTGAGTCAAATTTACTTCATTATAAGACAATAATGGGTGGAATAAGTTTGGTTCTATATTCCATCAATAGTTTTGCTATTTTTGGCGGGTTTGCATTTAAGATAGGTGTAAAATGATGAATGAGATATGTAGTGTAAGGAAACCTGCAGTCATCTAATAACAATTTCCACATAACGCAAATATGAAAACATGTAAGTAAATACTCAATATCAACATGCAAGAGAATAGACAACATACCCATGAAAGATGACACAAAATATACCCTGGGAAAACCCTCAAGAGAGAAAAACCCAGCCTCCAAAAGCATCCACATTCCATGTATTATTCAACAATGAAAACCCATTACAATACATCTTCATAGACTCCATGAACACTTCTGAAGCACAAGCTATCCATGCATTCCATGTGACCAAGCATGAATCCACACATCCCATGCCATGCTTCAAACCCTCACACATGCACAAGCTCAACCTGCTAACCTGCAACAAACTCTCCAACCCTAGACAACTACCCTCGTGGTTGCTTTTATAGAAACAAGCTCTCACAAAATCACCAAGTGGTATTACATAAACCATGTTCCCAAAACCATGAACTTACAAAATCATGTGACCCCATATTTAATATTAGGCACTTTATTATATTTTATTATTCCCCAATATTAAATAATTACATTTTACAATTAAGTCCCAAAGTTACATACAACATAAAGTGGCCCCAACATTATAACCCCTAGTGATGCACACCCATCTAGGTACCCCTAGGTGCACCACACACATAATAATAAATTAAAAATTATAAGCATTATGCAAGGTGTACAATACCTAATTCCTAACATGTAGCAAATTATGCTACTTGAAAAACAATTTCATATTTCTTCATGTATGGTTGATTAAAAAATTAGGTCTTGGTTATGATTAAGAGATTGATTATTCTTAATTTTAGTCGAGGGAGTTCAGTCAAGGTGCTCTTTCATATGGTTTTAAGGGTTTGTTGGCTTCCTCCACTCTAAAACTCATTCAAGTCTCCTCAAACTATTTTCTTGATGTGCTTTGTGAGAAGAATCAAAATTTTTAGGTTGATAACAATTATTGTAAAGGCAATGGTAATAATTATGGTAATCATCTTGACCCTAACTTCAATCATTCATCTCAAGAATCATAATGGGGTATTTTTAATGAATGTAAATCTTGTATTTATAAAATTAGATTAATTTTAAAAAGAACAAGTGTTAGAATTATTGTTTAATCAAAATAAAAAAGTAGATATGTGGGAGAAAAAATTAATGGGGAAGGCCTTAATTGGGAAATTTAATGGTTTTTTTTGCCTAATTTGAATGGTTTGTGTGAGTCAATCTCAATTTTTTTGAAACCCTTGGTGAAGGAATAAATTAAGATTCTTCCATGTGCAAAGAGATCCTTTATATTGGATTTTACTATGATAGGAATATTATTCTTAATACAGGGTTGTAGTTTTGGGAGGATTTTATTTTAGGTTTAGAGCCCTAGTATCTATATTTTGATCCTCTCCTAGACTACTTTATGGTAACATTATGGGCACACCTTCCTTCTTTACCATTGACACTATTATATTGGTGTAATCTAGATTTTAGGCTATTAGAAATTCTTTGAATATTATTTTAGGCATTGCTCAAAAGACTTTGACACATTCTTAACTACTTACACTCTAAAAATTTGTGTTGAAATAGATTTGGAAAACCAGGTTACATGAAGAAATTATTTTTAAAAAAGATAGTAGATATTAAACTTTAAAATTGGATTATGTGAATATCCCCTTTTAGTGCCACTATTATTTTGTTTATGGAAATTTGGCTTTTGAATACCCTATGGGGAGCTCTATTCCCTCTCATGATGAAGAAACTCTCTTCTCAAGCTACTTGGTGGAAAGGGGTAAAACCACATCATTTTATAGTCTGCTCTAAAAAGGTGAATGCAGACCATAAATGTGACCTCACTAACCATGCTTTGTGGATATTATTTAATGTTAGCAACCACCCTCTTGGGTTTGTTAACATTTATGCCTCCAATGATTTTGTGGGAAGATATCTTCTCCAGTGATGGGTTTTAGAATGATTGACCACTACCTCTTGGATCATGTGTGGTGATTTTAATATGATCAAGTTGGACTCTAATAAATATGGCCATTTTCCCATGTACTAGATAACTAGTGAGTAAGGGATTGGCTCTACATGCATAATAAATTATGTCTTTTTGACCTAAAATTTGGCTACCACCTTGCCTGCACTTGCAATTTCACACTATTTTTTGAACCCACTTTGGTTTCCTTAGCCTTCTCCCTCTCGATATCAAACACTTAGCACTTTTTGTTTCTATTTTTCTTTGAATTTGTGCCCTAGGTTTTTTTGATAAAATAAGTTGCATTTATAGGGTACAATACCCTTAACACAAAAAGACTTATGGGCCATAGTTCATTAGATCAAAATAATAAAACATAACTAGTTACAATAGATAGTTCATAAAAATAACATAGAGACAACAAAACAAAACCCCCCCCCCCAAAAAAAAAAAACCCCAGACCATCACCTATCAAGATTCTCCCATTCCTCCATGAGGAATTTAAACACATCCCCACTGGCCTGAATGGTACTGGGATAAGATTTTGTAACATTTTTTTTAACTTCCTCCTTTAGAATTGCAGATAGAGTGACAACTGAGTGATGAATAATCTTTATGGTGAAACAAGTCAGTCTGTCGAGTTTCCTTTCTAGGTTGCAAACACGAGCCAATAGGCCATTGAAGTCTTCCTCCTTCACAACATCTGACTTGTTAGTCTCTTCATCTAGATTCTGATGATTGGAGGAGGCCAGAGTGGAATCCTCTAGGATCATCCGATTAAGCTCCGAGAAGTGACTAGATCCCTCCTTTTACTCCTCCATTTCCTCCACCATATCATGCTTACTATCATCACGATCTTTTCCATGTTCCAAGTTGCTATAATTTTCATCAACCAAGACCTCTTGCTTATGTTTAGCTAGGAAGTTATACCTCCTGATCCTGACAGGTTCCACACAAGTGTCCATACTCACGACCACCATAGTTTCCTCATAATCTTTAGACCCAACATCATCCTCATCATTTTCAATGGGTGGTTCAACAATATAGATTGTTATTCCCTAGATGTTATCCTTGTGTTGTGTCCTATTTTTTAGACCTTTATTTAGTTAGAAATTCTTGGACACTAGCACTAAGCAAAAAAGCCTATGTGATGTGCTAACATCTCACAATATTTCATAAAACCTTGACTATTTCTAGGTGTTTTTCTCCTTTGTCATCTTTTAGTTGGAAGGTAATTGTCTTAGAGAGAACCCAAAGGGATACCTGTCTCCTTCCCTCTCTTTGGATCATTTTCAAACATCCTAATCCATTCTAATCAATATTGATGACATTCTAGCTCTCTATCTTAAAATTTGTGAACTCTTTGAAACTATCCTCCATTGTTATCAACTATGTGACTTTCTATTAGTACTCTCTTGGATGTGAAGAATACATTATGTTTTAGAGTTAATAGAAGAATGATAATAGCATTATAATTAACATTGAAATCTCTATTGGCTCCTACAAAATCATTTCTAAGGTGACAATGTTTTGTATTACTTTTCTCCAGTGTCTCATTTTTGAACTAATATTATTGTTGAATCCCATTGTGCTATCATCTTTTGCACCTTAAGGTCACATTGTTACTCATTAGCATTATCATTTTTATTTTTATTGTGTTTCTTGTAGCACTGTTACTCTATTCAAATTATGTTGAGAATTATTATTATGATTAAAAATACACTATTTGTGGAGGTTCGAAAGCCAACCAAGGGTTTGAAATGAAGGAAAAATCATTATAGCCACTAATTTTTTTCCCTTTTGTCTCTTTAGTCACATTTTGAGGAGGAAATATTAAATCATTTAAGAGCTCAATGATATCTTTCCTTTTTCCTTCTTTTCCAATATTTTCATTTCTATTCAATTAGATAGTTTAATTCTAGTAATTTATCTTATCTTGTCTTTGGTGATCTACTCCACAATTTTCCATTTCATCTTTGTGTAAGTAGGTCACATTTATAAAGATAGATTCATAATTTGGTGTTTTTATCTTAAACCTTACCAAGCCTTGTTCATTCACCAAAACCTTACAGTCATCCTTCAACCAAGAAATTATGTATGGATGTGGGTGCCTTCTCCTTTGTATCTGTAACTTGTTCACCATTTCTTTTGAAACAAGATTGTTAATACTACCACCATCAACGATAACATCACAAACTTTACCTTCATACTTACATCGAATGTCAAACAAGCTCTTTCTTTGGTTTGGTTCCTTCTCTTCATTCAACAAGGCTCTTATGACAATAAGGGACTCACCCCTTTCAGCATCTTCAGAATGTGATGACTAAGCATCTCCATCTACATGGGAAACTTGAGCATTACCCTCTGGTCTTTAGCTCGTCTTCCCTTGATGTTGAGGACACTCAAAGGCTCTATGTCCTTCTTCTCCACATTGAAGACATGTTCCACATAAGTCTCCTCTTCCTAGTCCTCATCCAGATCTTCCTCTACCTCTAGAATTCTGCTCAAATAAATTGTTTGAGCTTTCACGCCTTTCCTCTTTGTTGTCCTTTGTCTCTTAATTTTTGTTCATATTCTTTTTGTTGCACATAAATTTTACCTTTCCCTTTCTTCTTATTCTCAAACTTTCTATGTAGTATTTCTTCTACCTTCAATGCAAACTGATATGCATCCTCAATGGTGTATATTCTTACTAATGCCAACTCTTCTTGTATGCTAGGTTTCAAACCATTAAGATAATGACTACTTTCTCCTTATTCACTTCAGAATGTCCTATTCTAATAAGGAACTTGTGAAATTCCTCATTTTATTCCTTCACCATCCTTGTTCCTTGTCTCATATTATGCATCTTCTTGAGCAACTGCAACTCATAATCGACTGGGATAAACTGCTTCTTCAGTTTTTCCACCATTCTGTCCCATCTAGAAATTTTATCCTTCTCTTGTTTTCCTCTTTCAAGCTAAATCTCTTTCCACCATAGACTTGCATGAACTTTCAACTT
This sequence comes from Sequoia sempervirens, assembly GCA_007258455.2. Classification (NCBI taxonomy): domain Eukaryota; kingdom Viridiplantae; phylum Streptophyta; class Pinopsida; order Cupressales; family Cupressaceae; genus Sequoia; species Sequoia sempervirens. The sequence continues at coordinate 381,668,918 of VDFB02193867.1, read as the reverse complement.
TGTCTTTGTAAACCTCACTTGGTGAGGGTCTTCAATCTCCTCAAACTCAAAAAATTCCTCCATGTTGTTGATCCAATCGATCAACTCTTCAGGATTCAGACTTCCACTAAAAGTTGAAACGTCCATTTCAGGTTTCTTTCCAAGGCTGGATATTGTTCTCAGTAATCTCAATTCTCTAGGATCCATTTGATCATGTTATTCTTCCATTTCCTCTTTAATCTCATCTTCACCATCATCTCTTTCTTGATGCACTCCTCTCCTGCGAACCTCTTCTTGCAAGGTTTCTAATTGCCTTATGAGGTCTCTAATTTCATCTCTAGGAGGATCTCTTCCTCCACCGCCTCTACCTCTAACTCTACCACGCTAGGAATGTCTAGGAGGAATTTTGATCTCAACCCACACTCACATGTCCTGCTGCAAACTACCTCGCGTTTGGCAATATGTTTATAGACTTAGGACAACCTGCTATGATACCAATTGATGAAGGGTACTCCCCTTACCGTATCAAACCCACAACAATGACTCAAGTTTGCACAACAAAAATGCAAGAAGAATAGAGATATTTTATTAATACTGAAATGGAAATTTTTTTACAGAATTACATGGACTATTTGATTACATAACATCAGTCAATCATGCAAATCGGCCTTACACTCAGTTTGGTGATCTCATATCTCAGACCCTATTCCACCACTTCTTTCATGTATCCCCTCTATCTCTGACTATCTCTACATACCTATATTCCTCCTTTAGGTTGGCTTACATCTTAGTACTGCCATCGTCCAATGAACAACGAGATCACACAAGTAGTTTCCTAGTTATCAATAAAAAAAATCTCCATTCAACCATTTCTTTTCTTGAATCATTTTCATCCTCTGATTGTCGATTTGTGAATTAGTTCCATTCACCCTATTGCTTGATATATTCATATTTGAAACTGGATCATCGATCTCTTCTCTTTGTGCCACAATCTAATGGTTCTTTTTTCATCTCGACATCTTTAAGACATGACCATTGGATTGATCTCCTTTAAATTTCCGCCATTGATCACTTTCCTTTTGGAACCATAGCCATCACATATTGCTACTTTACTTAGGGCATCATCATTCATTCCCATAATGTGAAGCATATTAGCAATCACCATTCCACCATCAATCATATAACCATCACAAATCGCGACTTCACTTAAGACTTCGTCTTTCATTTATGTGATGTAAAGGAATACAATGATCACCATTAGATATATGCCCCTTTGATCTTTATCATCCATTGCATATCACTATTTGTAAAGAGTACTCCCTTTTGTTCACAAGATGTGAAGAGATGCAATAATGTCCATTTGATCTTCATCAAGGGATCTTGACTGTTCATCGCTCATCGTGAAAAGCATGTCTTCTTTTGAAGTCGTAACTGCGATACGAAGGACTAAAGTGAAAACCATAAGATTTCTTCCATTTAATCTCAACCATTTATCACATATCACGCAAACACTTCTACGCCAGAAACACCAAAGCATGATGCGAAAGAATAAGGTAATAGTTTTCAGTTCTTCATCACACTATCAACTAGGAGTGCTAGGAAAATGAGGTTGGTTACATAATGAGCACAATGGATTAAGTGACAACTTAAGCAATCAATTACCTGTGATGGACAGTCAACGAGGAATTAGAAAGCTCGACTAAACACCATGATTGTTAAACCCTCAGGGTTTATTTGCAAATCCCTAATTTAGCCCTTATTGAAAAGAAACATCTCAGATTATTTTTGTCGATGCAAGATTGCTCTTCGCCCTGAATACTCCTGCATCATCAATACAAGTGCCAAGTTAGTCAAACTTATGTGGTAGGACTATGCATTGAGTATACCCACACAAAATGGGAATTTTTCCCTTACATTTTCCCCCACTTTGGTGTGAATGTGAATCTACATGAGAAATCATACCAAACTAAAAAAAATAAATTTTGTCTATGTGTAGCCCCACATATCCTCCTTAAAAAAATCATCTATGTATTTAACTTCACTCAATGCATGAAATGTAATAAACATTTATGCACAATACTATCCTTATGCATCTGTATACAATACTCACATACCACCATGCAACACATATCATGCAAATATGAGAGTCCTACACATGTTGAGGTCTAGTTGGACCATGTGTATGTGAGACATGGAGAATCCACATCCGTATGTTATGCTTTCGTATGTGTGAGACACCTAGTGGCCTTTGCACCATAAAACATGATCATCCAATTGGTACCATATGCATTTGACACACGGTGACATAAGTGCCACATGTCATTATAATACAACTAGCACCATATAGGTTTGTCAATTTTCATCACTCCATCCACATGACCAATGCACCATACATGCATGAAACTTGTCAGCATACTTATAAAGCCTTGTTGACAACCTACTTGTATAAATAATTTCTTTGTATATTTTGTAAAGTAGAATAGGTATAAGAAATTCTCATCTTACTTCTTTATAAACTTATCTTATTCATTTCAAATAGAATTGACATATCTCCATAAGTATTCCTCATTTGAGTGTCATGTTTTGGTTTATATACCAACTTTTCTTGATAAAATTTACACCCATATATTATTACTAGCTTATATACATGATTGTCCCTTGGTTCACCATGGGAATCATACTATTAGCATCAAAGCTAAAAATCTTGTTTCATGGTGGTGCAAACATGAACACAATGATTAAAGTAATATAGCACACTTAGTTCAAATTATGAGAGTTTAAATGAACATCAAAGAAAAAGGTTGATGAGTGCACTCCTAAGTATCAACCAAGAAATCTTTATAGAATTCCACAACTTAATAAACTATCTTGGACCAACATTGCAAAATCTTACATGAGTTGTGTAGCTTTAAAATCCCTTTAGATTTCATGTTATTGTATATTCCTATGTTCCAAGGAAAATTTGATGCCTTAGCACTTGATGTCATGATTTATAGCTTGAATTTTGCTTGTCCATCAATATCCTCATTGATGCATAAAATATTTTCTTTGTAGCACTGAAAATGTCCATTTTAGTATCAAATTAGAGGCAAGCATTTAGCACACAATGCAATAGAGATAAATAGCCAATTCTAGGCCTAGGAATTTTTTTAGCACTCTATAGGAGGAATTTTATCCCCTCAAGCATGTTGAAGATGAATACATGAAGTTCTAGTAATTGTGTCAATGAAAGGATCAATTTGTGGAAGAGTACATTGAGTACCATGACCTCTCGAAACATTTGTACCATGATTTTTTTGAGTAATGTTGAGTGCTCAAGTACATTAATAGATTATCACCTTCCATCCACGTTGCAACAAGAATTATGCAATGCATTTGAGATTGAGGGAAAATCAAAGCTTAAGTAAAAAAAATCCCTCATACAAGAACAAATCCATGTAGAAAACTAGTTACAAGTCTTTTGTGCAAAGCACTCTTTAATTCCAAAGTAGCCAAAATAGTCCAAAATATATACACAAGTTCCTAAAAAGGTTCTATTAGCTTCTCCACACTAAGATAAGTGTAAGAAGCTAAAATAAGAGGATAGATAATGTCATCATCACAATTCTCAAAACAAAGTTAAATACTATGCACAACAAACCATATTCATGCATGCTACATCGAATTCCAACTCCATTGAGAGTACTAGTCAAAAGGTACAATCCCTCGATCCTAAATCAACTCAAAACACTACAAATATCCTTATTATTTTCCATATATTTAATTACAAACTCATTGTATACAATTTTATAAATACTTCCCTCTCCAACACATCCTTTAATATCTTTATTTAAATTTAATAAAATTATATGAATGTAAATTTTATAATAATTTTTTTTTAAAATAAATATTTTCTTACTATTTAAGGTTCACTTAATAACCCACATATGTCAACTTAAAAACTAAGTATAAAAAAATTTAGACTCTTTCCACTTCAATAAATTATTATCCCTTATATTGAGTTCCGTAAGTTCCAAGCTTGACAACCCGAAATAGTCATATATTCAACCTTGTTTAAGGGGCAAGACTTATAAAAAGTCTAATGTTATAATTTTTTTGTACAATTTGAGATTTCATGTATAAGTTCAAAGTTTGACGTGTAGTAAGGGGCATTAGATTTTGTTGCAACGTCAACAATTTTTTCATATACTTCATATTCATTGGATCATTTAACTGTTGACGTGTAGTAAGGGGCATTAGATTTTGTTGCAACGTCAACAATTTTTTCATATACTTCATATTCATTGGATCATTTAACTGTTCACAATTATGTATGTATGTATGTATGTATGTATGTATGTATGTATGTATGTATGTATGTATGTATGTATGTATGTATGTATGTATGTAATGTATGTATGTATGTATGTATGTATGTATGAATGATTTTAGAATTAAAATAGTTGGTGTATTAATTATTTATAGTATAATGTTAAATAAATTTGAAAATTAATAAATAATTAATAGGTATTTAGTTGGAGACATATAGTAATAGAGTTTCTATGTTTTTTCTTATTTTTCTTAAAATTTTAATTTGTTTTCATTTCTTTTTATAAAGGGTTCTTTTGCTTAAATTCTTTAGTCATTTCCGGTTCTCTTTGTGTAGGATTGTAAAGCTTTTCTAAGGTCATTTGGGGTGGATAAATATATTGGGGTTTTAGTTTATGTTTTTCCTAGAATCATCTAGCCAATTTTTATTTATTTATTTATAAGGTGATAGCACATGGGATAAGTTTAGTTGTAAATCTCTATCAATAGTTGTATTATGTTTAGTGGGATTACATCTAAGATTGACACATTAGGGCTTCATTCTCAAGTGATAGATGATTCTAAAGTGGGTTGTAAGGGTTCAATAGCTTCCTTTACTTTAAACCCTATTCAAGTTTCCCCTAAATATTTTCTTGATGCGCTTTGTAGGAAGAATCAAAGTTTTCAAGAGGACACCAATGATTGTAAGGACAATAGTAATAATTTTGATAGTCATCTTGGCCCTAACTTAATCTTTAATTTAAGAATTGTAATTGGATGTCTCAAATTCAAAAATTGGGTTCAATTAAAAACAAGCATAATAGGTGTCAAAATTAGTGTTTGATCACAATAAAGAAGTAGATGCGTGGGGGAAAAACTTGATGAGAAGTGTCTTAATTGAAAAATTTAATGATTTTTGAAATCCTTGTTGAAAGAAAAATTTGAGATTTTTCCATGTGTAGAGGGATTCTTTATAGTGAATTTTATGTTCCCTAATGTTAGAAATACTATTATTAATTCAAGCTTGTGGCTTTTGGAGGATTTTATTTTATGTTTGAAGCCTTGGTGTCCATCTTTTCACCATCTCTTGGACTCCTTTTTTTATAGTACTAATATGGGTGTGCCTTGGTTATTTACCCTTGTAATATTGGTGTAAATCTAGCTTTGAGATTACTAAGACTTCACTGGGTACTTTTTTGGAGATTACTCAAGAGACTTTGGCACATTCCCACACTAATTACACTCAAATTGTGTTGAGATGGACTTAGAAAATGGGTTACATGAAGAAATTATTTAAATTTTAAATATGGTAGAGCATGGGCTTAAAAATTGGATTATGTGAATGTTGGAAGAATAAGGAGATGCCATTGATGTTGTTGTTGGCAACACGAGCATGTGGAATAAGCACAAGGTACATACAATTATGCATTGCAGTGTTGTCATTGATGTCAACATTGTATCTTGCTTTGGAGATCATGGTGCAGATCATTTTGGTTGGCTCTAACATGTTTTAGGATGTTTACATAAGAAAATTTTACAAGAAGGTCTGATTCAGTAAAGACAACTGTAATGAAAAATGACTAAGTGTTTATATCAGTGATTTTGTGTACATGGGATCTAGTAATTGGCTTCACAATGGTTCACTATCGAAGATTTTTCTCTGTGGTTCTAGTATACTATTGTTGGTTGATAGAAGCATCTAATTCCAGAATTTCATCTTGTTTTGGCTCTTGGTGTGAAATTTATGAGTAACAAAATTTCAGATTGATAGTTACAGGTGTTTTCCAATTATGTGCATATGAGTTGGAGATTTTGTACTTCTCTGTGGATTGGATTTTGAATTTGCAGATTTGAGGAGATTTTGAAAGATGCTATATAAGTGTGAAATCTAGTTGGCATGATGTTTTGAGTTACACATGTCCAAATATGAGTACACAGTTGGAGAATTTTTGTATTAGGTCTCCTGTGGTTCCAACCTAATAAGTTTGAAGGTATGCTAAGCTTGTTTAAGTATTGCGAAGTTATGTGGCATCTATTATAGGTCCATTCTGACGTATTTCAAATTATTTTGAGGATTGAGTCTTGGCGTGAAGCATGTGTAGATAGATCTTGATTCGATAAGTCCTAATTTGTATATGTTTTGAATGATATATCTAATTAGGCTGACCTAATTGATGTTATGAGTGAAGTATATATATAAGTTAGAGGTATTTTGATGATGATGAGATGCGAAATGAGTTAGTGAATGTGAATCGTGCGAAGTTAGCAGAAATGTAGAGCAGAGCAGAGAATTAAGTCAGATCAGTATGAAGAGTTTTGAGTCTGTATTCTAAACATCAATGGTACTGTATTCCAACATATTGTAGATGAACTTTGTAATAGTTCAACAGTTGGTTGTGTACCATATTCTCTTCTATCTCTTTTCTTTTCTCAGTGGTTAGTGAGTTCACTTGCAGTGAGCACTTTTGTAATATATTATAATCAGTTAGATAATATATTGTGAGCTAATCCTCACCTTGGGTTTTTCCATTTTGAGTTTTCCATGTAAAAATATTGGTGTTCATGTGTTATGTGATGTTGTTGTATGTTTTCATGCTTTCTTTCATTACTGCAATTGAATATGCTATAAGTATTTGATTCTTAAATTTTTAAGTGCTTTAAAAGAATACCGATTCACCCCCCCTCTCAATATTTTGGGTGTTCAATAATTGGTATCAGAGCTTGGTTACTTGGAAGGAGCTTAACTGCTTGGGGAAGATCTTGGAGGTTGAACACATGGCTGTTAGAAGATTACCTACTCCTTCGGAAGAGATTCTTGTTGTTGGATCTATAGAAGAAGATTGCATATTTGATATGAATGGAGAACTCAAAGTTGATCTTAAATATCTTGAAAGAACTGAAGGTCAAAATGAAGATCTGAAGGAAAATGCCAAAGAATCAAATCAATGCATCAAAAAATTGAGAGAGAAAATCAAGAAATTCAGAGAAAGGTATAATGAGATAAGTGAGCAGTTGAAGCAAGCAAATGAAACCATTACTTGTCTAAAAGTACAAGTTGAAGAAAGAAATAGAGTTGAAGAAGGCTTGAATACAATGGTGAAAATAAAATCTGAAAAATGCACAAGGATTGAACAAGAAGCTGTGAATCTAATATTAGATCTAGAAAAAGCAAGGAGTCATGAAGACAAATTCAAGATGAGTTCTACAAATCTTGATGAAATGATTGCAAATCATAAAGGATCTAGAGATAAAGAAGGTTTAGGATTTAAAAAGGGTGAAAGTTACAAATCAGATCAGACATAAAATATTTAAGAAAAGAAGAACAATGGCAAGTAGATCCAAAATCAAAGGAATGTAGCTAGAAGACCACTAGTCATATAACCAAATGCACAAAGGTAACCATCTTTCAATGGTTTATGTTATTCTTGCAATAATTTAGATATAAGGCTATGAAATGTAGAAGAAAAATGAATCAGAATGTTCCACCCTTTTCTGGTCAATGCTTTACATGTAAGAAATTTGGTCAAAGAGCTAATGAGTGTAGAAGTCGAATGATGAATGGCTATAATAATGGTAGAATGGTTCAATCTTTCAATGGATATTGTTATACATGTTATGGATTTGGTCATAAAGCTAATCAATGCAGATCTAGAATGAATGGAAAAAAGATTGGTCAAAAGAATTTCATATGCTACAAATGCAATAGGTCTGGACACATTTCTAAGTTTTACAGAAGCGAAAATATGAAGAAGGATAATTTGGTAAAGAAGAATGAACCAGTACAAAAGATTGATCTAGTAGAAACAAAGAAGGAGATGGCTAGGATTTGGAGAAAGAAGGAAGAGACCAAGGTTAAGGATGAATCTATACCAACATCTCATGCATATGTTTCCTCCAAAAACTAATTTGAGAGCTTTGGCTCAAGGGGAGATTTAATGGAAATATTTTATCCCCTGTCAAAGAAAATGGTGTTGATGCTTTAGCATGAGGATATATGGTCTAGATCGACATGCTTGATCTTTCAGAGAAAATTTTGATATAAAATATTGAAATGCAGAAGACTGTGGAGCAGTTTGTGCAGAGCACCTTGTTGCTCCATTTTGTGAAATGAGTCTAGTTAGGTTTATTTGGTCATGATGATTGAAAATAAGGCCATGTTAGGCCATTTTTAATGTTTTTTAATGGTTTTGAGTCAAGGTGGGGTCATAGTTCAAGTATTGCTAAAATTTCAAAAATGTTGTCATATTGGAAAATGTTGTAAAGTGCAAAATTTTTAATTGTTTTGAATTCCAACAGTTAGTTGGAAGGTGGAAGGGTATTTGGTTGGTTGGGAAGTTAGTTTTATGTGGGATAATGTTTAAATGTGTGAAATCCATCGATGTGTATGGTTGTTGAAGAGTTTGAAGGAGAAAACTAGTAAAATATCTCTATTTTGTTACTATTTTCTATGTAATTTCATTAGTTCTAGCCATTGTACAGCCCAAATAGTTGAAGTTTGATACAAATATGTGTAGCATTATTTGAAGGCATGAATTAATTTTATCTTGCATTTGGTTTGAGGGTCTAGCATTGCTTTTTAAGGGAGATTCACTAGTTTTTCTGAAAGTGCTTGTTTAAGGGTGTGAATAAGGGTTTTGAAGGTCAAAATGAATTAAGAGGCCATTGCAACTACTATTTAGGCTGTGATTCAGTGGAATGGGCTTGGTTAGGTTAGGATTAGATGTAGGAATTGGAAATTTTCATTGGTGAAGAGTTTGGTTAAGATCTTGCACACTGCCCCTGTTGTAAATACAAAATTTGGGCCTTAAGAACAAGGCTAGAGGTGGTGGATTGAAGAAATAAATTGAGAATAATTTAGCACATGTTAGAATTAGTATGAATAGGTGGAGTTTGATTATTTTTGAGGGTTTTCAAGGGTAGGAGAGGTCAATTGGTTGTTTGGGAAAGAAGCCCTAATTGTGAAAAGAGCATTTTTAGAGTGGAAAAGTGAGGTTTTAGGTTGGAAAAGTGGATTAAGTTTGGGGGAAAAAAATTCTAATGTTATTTTGTGTATGTGAAGGTAGAATAAATAAGGATTCAAGTGATTCCAAGTTTGTAAGAGGTTTGGATATGGGGTTTTCAATAAATGCTAGTGAGATTTGAGAAAATTGAGGGTTTAGAGGATAGTGAGGTTAGAGGGATTATCACACCCTAAAAATTATGGATTTTATGGATTGGCAGGCTGGTGAATGCTTCCCAACGGGTTTTTTCAATTGGAAGGGTGATTGAGAGGGTGTTGCTTCAATGTTAAGTAGACCTATTTGGGAGTCTAGGACAACATTGAAGCACTAGATTAAGGGTTTTGTTTCAAAAGAGTCTCATGGGGTTTTGAGGCATGTGAAAGTATGTGTTAATGGGTGTCTAAAATGAATGAGGGTTGGAGAGATTTTTTAGAAAATTTGAAAGTTATGTCAAGAAACTGAGTTTTCTAACCTATTAGAGAGACTAGGTGAAAAACTGAAAACAAGCCAAGATAGTGATTTGGGGAAAGAAAAGTGATTGGAAGTTCTTTGTGTTGTGAAAGTGAATTGAAGGCCTCCCTGTCATTGCATTAGTTGGTATCAAAGCACATTACTGATCTGAGGAAGGAGGAATTGCATTGGAGAGAGGACAAGATGAATGCCTTGGTTAGAGAAATGATTGAAGAAAAGGAGATGCTGCAAAGAAAGGCACTTTTCAAAACCACCTGCAAGTGTCAAGGTAAGGTATGTACTGTAATGGTAGATTCAGGTAGCCTAGATAATATGGTATCATAAGAAATGGTTGATAAGTTGCATTTAGCAATGATTCCTCATGAATCACCCTATTATGTTTCTTGGTTAAATGGTGAATATACTCTTTTGGTTAAGGGGAAATCTTGGGTTGAATTTCAAATAGGTGGTTATAAAGATAAAATCTTGTGTGATGTTGTCCCTATGAGTATATTCCATTTGATGTTTGGGATACCTTGGTTATATGAAATATTTTATTTGTATGATGGAAGGCATAATAGTTATAAGATCATGAAGGATGGAGTTTCTTTTACACTAATTCCTTTGGTGGAAAAGGATCAGGGACAAAGCAAGAAAGAAAGAGTGATTATGCAAGGAAAGAAAGAGTTTCTAAGGCATGAGGAAGACAAGAACAGTGAAGGAGCAGCCACTAGCAAAAAAAGAAAATGCAGGGACAACAAGTATAGACAAGAATGCAAAGTTGAAGAGGAAAGAAGATGATGAATTGGTGAAGAAGACTGAGATAGTGAAGGTCAAAGGTGGAATGACCTTGAAAGTTCAAGACAAGTATGGAAAGTGTGATGAAGTCAAAGGAGAGACTGAGTTTTGGAAATTGAAAGCAAGAGAGGGTGTAGGACAGTCAAATGATGTCAAGACAGTGATGAATAGATTTGATACAAAGGTTTGTGAGAAGAAGATTCTTGGGACAAAGATATTGAAAAGAGAAAGAGATGTGAATGCAAGAGTGTTTCCAAAGGAAATGAAGGATTGGCCTAGTAAGGTCATAATGGAAGAAGTATATTATCCATTGAAAGGACAAGGAAATGGAAAGAAACAAAAGTCTGATATTGAAAGGAATGATATACCTGATATCAAAGAGGTCTTGGAGGAAAAGAGGATGAAGGCAGAGGTAAAAGGTAAAGATAAAGAAAGGGAATGGATTGAGGACATACAAGATGGGCTTGAGAAATGTGAAGAAATCATGGTGGGGGTAGTGATGTGTCCCTTGAAAGGAAAAGAAGATAGTGAGCAGTCAAGCATTGCCAAAACAAAAGTTTATATGTCTGAAAGTATAGGGAGAAGGGAAGCAAAAAGTCTGAGCCAAATAAAATGGAAAGTGAAAGAGTGTAAGACAATTGAAGTGAAGCAATGTGAGAGAATAATGATCATAGAAGATGGTGGACAGTTAGATGATGTTAACAAAGAGGTTCATAAATTTGGTAGGATAGAGGTCCTAGAGGTAGAATATCAGTTGCAAAGTGTGGACAGTCAAGGAAAAGAAGTGAAAGGTGAGAAGAAAAGAAAGAAGATAGAGAATACAGTGAGCCAAAGAGAATGGAAAAATTTAGTGAAAGGGATTGTAAAGGTTGAGAAGAGAATGAAGGTTGTAGTCACCCAAAGAGGTGAAGATGTGAAAGCAAAGAGTTTGGAAAAGGTCTCAATGATGGAAGGGACCAAAGATGAGAAGTTGATAGTGATGGGCCAGGAGAAGGCCAAAGAAAGAGTGATTGTGGAATCTCCAAATGAAGTGGAGAAGAGTGATGTTTCTATGGTAAGGACAAAGGGTTTTCCTTGGATGATAAAGATGATTGGTAGGGAGTTGTATTCTGCAATGACATAGGTTCCAATGGAGGAACAAAGGATGATTGTGGAGAGAAAGGGTAAGAGGTAGAGAGTGAAAGAATTATTTTGTTACTTGTTTTGCTAATTATTTTGATGGAAGTCAGACCAAGGGTCAAGATGAAAGAGGTCAGACAAAGTGTAGGCTATTTTACAAAGAATGGAATTGAAGAACAAGGTGAAAGCAGTTGATGACAAATCAAAGCAAGAAGATGCAGGTTCAAGATGATGAGGCAAGAAGAGGACTCTATTGTATGGAAAATTTCAAGCCCAAGGTGAAGATGAAGATCAAGGGGGAGATGTTGCAAGCATAAGGAGGATAATCAAAAGTTGGAGAATAAAGAGTTATTGTAGGTTCAAGAGTTGAAGATTTCCAAGGGACTTGGAAAGATTTCATGGCTAGGTGAATGGTGTAGAGCACCTTGTTGCTCCATTTTGTGAGATGAGTCAAACTGGGTTGATTTAGTCTTGGTATTTTCAAATAAGGCCATGCAAGACATTTTGTAATGTTGTTTTAGCCTAGGAGTTAATGTGGGGTCATTTGGGTTGGTATTGGAAAAAATGCAAAAAGTTTCCATTTCAAATTTTGTAAAAGTGCAAAAATTGTAATTGTTTTGAATTCCAACGGTTAGTTGCAAGGTAGAAGGGTAGTTGGTTAGTTGGGAATTTAGTTATAGGTGGTAAAATGTTTAAATGTGTAAAATCCATCGATGTGTATGGTGGTTGAAGTGTTTCAAGGAGAAAACCAATAAAATATCTCTATTTTTCTAATAAATTTATGTGTAATTCATTAGTTCCAGCCACTGTACACCCATACAGTTGGATTTTGATACAAACCTATGTAGTATTCTTTGAAAGAGTGAGTTAATTGCATCTTGCATTTGGTTTGAGGGTCTAGCATTGCATTCTAAGGGAGATTCACTCATTTTTTTGAAAGTGCTCTTTTAAGGGTGTGAATAAGGGTTTTGAAGGTCAAAATGAATTAAGAGGCCATTCCACCTGCTTTTCAGGCTATGATTTAGTCGAATGGACCTATTTAGGTTAGGATTAGATGTAGGCATTGAAAATTTTCATTGGTGAAGAGTTTGGTTAAGATCTTGCACGATGCCCCTGTTGTAAATACAAAATTTGGGCCTTAAGAGCAAGGCTAGAGGTGGTGGATTGAAGAAATTGATTGAGAATAAGTTAGAACATGTTGGAATTAGTGAGAGAAGGTGTATTTTGATGTTTTTTGAAGGTTGGAAAAGATAGGAGTGGTCATTTGCATGTTTGGGCAGAAGCCCTAATTGTGAAAAGAGCATTTTTAGAGTGGAAAAGTGAGGTTTTAGGTTGGAAAAGTGGATTAAGTTTGGGGGAAGCAATTTCTAATGTTATTTTGTGCATGTGCAGGTAGAATAAAGAAGGTTTCAAGTGGTTCCAAGTTTGTAAGTGGTTTGGATATGGGGTTTTCAATAAAACCTAGTGATATTTGAGAAAAGTGAGGGTTTAGAGGATAGTGGGGTTAGAAGGCTTATCACACCCTAAAAATTGTGGATTTTGTGGATTGGTAGGCTGGTGAATGCTACCTAATGGGGTTTGGAAATTGGAAGGGTGGTTGAGAGGGTGTTGCTTTGTTAAATAGACCTATTTGGGGGTCTACGACAATGTTGAAGCACTAAATTAAGGATTTTGTTTCAAAAGAGTCTCATGGGTTTTGAGGCATGTGAAAGTATGTGTTAATGGGTGTCTAAAATGAATGTGGGTTGGAGATATTGTTTGGAAAATTTGAAAGATATGTCAAGAAGACTAGGTCTGCTGACCTACTAGAGAGTTTAGGTGGAAAACTGATAACAAGCCAAGATAGTGATTTGGGGGAAGAAGAGTGGTTGAAAATTCTTTGTACTATGAAAGTGCATTGAAGGCCCTTGCATTGCATCAATTGGCCTCAAAGTGGCAATACACATGCATTTAGCCAACAATTATAGTTGGAAAGTTTTTGGAGATATCTAACATAGCTAGAATGAATATTACTAGATCATATGTTTGACCAAAATTGATTTTTAGTTAGAAATAATTAAATTCACTTGTGCTAGTAAGTTGGCCAAAAGTGTAACACAACTTTGTACTGTTACCCAAGAGATATAAATGAACGGGGCTCGATGGGTAAAGATGGATGAGTTGGTGGGATTATGTTGGTACGTGGAGAGAAATCCTAGATTTTTTTATATAGCAAAGGATATTATACACCAAGGTGACAAAGTAACCTTTACATGGACTTGAATCACAAAGAAAAGGTTATTTGAGTACATGAAAGATATGATAGAACCTTGGATGATCAACTGAGGAAAAATTTAAGAATGAGAAAATCCTTGTACACACAAGGCATTTGTATGGCCTTGGAAATTTTATGCAAAGAACTTGATTGTCATATATAAAGACATCTCTACACACTCAAGGCTGAAATTAGCCTTGGTGAGTCATGTAAGGAAAAACCAACAAACACAACACATGACAACAAAAGACTATGCCCCACTATACACCAGTTAAGAAAACCATGATATAGTAAGATCTAGGTGGTCTTGAGTAGGTATAGTATGGGTAAAAATATAAATAAAAAAAAGACCAATTGAGAAACAAGTAATGCAACCATCATATCTCTTGCCAAATTAGGATAAATGATATAGGATTAGATTATGTTGATAATGGAAGGATGCATCCCTAAAGAAAAAATGTGATGTAAATGATGATGATAGAAAATAGATATGTTGACTATATATTGCTCAAAATTTGGACCTATGTGTGATTTGTAATGTTATGCAATGTTCATCCCATCACTTGTGTTATTTGATTTTAAGTCTAGGAAGCTTAGTGTAGTGGGAAAAACTCAATTTATTGAGTTAAGCTCAGTGTAATGGGAAAGCTTAGTTTGCTAGGTGAAGCTTAGTTTATTGGGATGTGTGTTGTATGAATCTTATTTTTGAAGGCTTATCTAGTTGATTTGAGGTATGTGAAGATGTCCATTCATAAAATAGACTTGGGTATTTTCCCCCAATGTATAATAAGGGATATGGAATGATAGTAGGTGATAGGTTGGTGAGGGACATGAAATTGACTATGACATTAATTGACACAAAATCAAGATATGGTAAATATATAGATACACATTTTTTTAATTAAAGTATAGATTTTATTATAGTGAAGGATCATTTAAAATTACATAGATGAGGCAAATGGTATTATAATAGATGGTGGGATGAGACTACTACACATGGTGCCTATAAATAGGTTTTCACCATGGTACTTTTCCAAGGCACCATTGAAGTGGTTTTCACCATTGGACAAATTATTTCTCTTTACTATTTTATCATTTTTTTATATTTTATATTTTATATTTTATATTTTTAGGATATTCTACTAATTGCACCTAATTTTTTGAGGTGTATAGTGTTCATGGATTCTCCAATGGTGGACCTTATTTGTAGCAAGTTGGTATGCTCTTGATCCAATTTGGTGGTGATAATGAAACGCCTTCTCCAATTGGGTTTGAACTTTCCTTTCTTCTCTTTGTCCTATAGATTCCTCTATTTTTCCTTGACTACTAGGTTGTTGATATCAAATTGATAGGTTTTGATCTTCTTGTTGTAATTTTGATGGATTCTATTCTAATATGTATGTAAATGATTCAAGGTATTGAGGGGTCTCTCATCCAATAATCTATCTCATGTAGTCATGCAACCTGGTACTCCTCGTCAACAATGAGATGTTGCAAGGATATTCTAAGTGATGGGAGCTTGACCTTGATTGGCAAGATAGTTATGATCTAAAGACAAGGGAATATGCTATCACACTAGTGGGTGTATGAGTACTAGTACAATAGGGCCATAGGGTGGGATTAAGTTGGAGATACCAATCATGAACAAATTCATTGAATGTATTTTTGAGGATGGTTTTATTGGAAGCCTCAGCTTGGTCATTGCTTTGTAGGTAATATGGAGTAGAAAAGTAATGATGTATATGGAATTTTTGGAAAAGGGTGTAGACTTCTTGAATTGTTAATAGTTGTCCATATTCTATGATAATGTCAAGTGGAATTCCATAACAACATCCGATATAGTGGAGGATGCATTTAATAATTTTTTATAAGTAATATAGATGATAAGGATTGATTAAATCCACTTCATAAAGTACTCACTGGGGGTGATTATGATTTTATGACCATTAGAGGAAGAGGGGTGAAATTTTCCAATGAGGTCAAGGCCCAACTATGAGAAAGGTAATGGAGTAGTGATGGGTTTCAATTCCTATAATGGCATATGTGTTAGATCTTCATGTTACTGACATTGTAAGCATTTCTTAACAAACTTATTAGCAACTTGTTCCATGTAGACCAATAGTAACTCATCAATAACATTTTCTTAGCAAGGGTAAGACCATTGCAATGTGCATCTAAATACCTTCATGTATATTTCATATAGAATTTTTGGGCTTCTTTTTATGTCAAGGAACCTTATGAAAGGGTGCCATCGAGACTCATAGAAAGGCTGAATTAGGGGATGGTGAAACAAGATGAGTAATGTATATTTTTTCATTAAGTATTGGATAGAATTGGGAAGGGTATTTTCATGAAATTATGTATAGATATCATGGTATCAAAGAATTAGGGACAAAATTCACACACTAGATCAATATTATGGACATCATATGATATAATCAAAGGGAATTTTCTCAACAAAGATTCCACATCGGTCACATTTGAGGACACTCAAGCACAAAAATCTCTCTTTTTCATTTATATCATTCAATGTGGAACCATATGTATAACAAAGGGGCTTTTATTGGAATGGAGTGGCATAAGATCAAAGAGCAATTCTGGAGATATTCTTTGAGTTGTTCAAAATCATGTTGAAAAGAACTACCCCATTGAAATGTTACATTGTTACAAAGAAGGTGGGAGAATAGTTGACATTTGTCCATAACATATCTTGATGGACCATCTGATTCTTGGATCTTACCTTGGAGCTTGTCGATTTGTTTTAAGGTCCTTGGTGGAGAATTTCAAGTGACTGCTGAGTTAGTTGGATTGATTCAATTCTTCTTGATGATATAATAAAACCCAAAAAAAATTCTTGAAGTGATACCAAAGAAATATTTATTTAGGTTTATACAGACTTGATATTCAACTAGGCAATTGAAGATGCACTCAAGGACTTAGATATGCCCTAAACTCTTGATTTGGAATTTTACAAGAGTTTATCAACATAGAATTTCATTATTTCATGATGGAGGTCATGGAAAATGAATTTCATAGCTTTTTGATATGTGGGGGCCACATTTTAAAGCCCAAAATGCATCAAGTGATAGAAAAAATGCCCCAAGGAGTGATAAAACTAGTTTTTTTGTTGATCTTCTTTTGGTATTCAAATTTGATTATAGCTTGAGAATTTTTCCACGGGTGATAAAATTTCATGAGCCATTGTGATATTAATTATGGTGTCGCTTATATGGAGTAGGAAAGCATAGGGTGTGCTTTGTTAAGATCTCTAAAATTCATGGAAATGTGTATTCCCCTGGTGACTTTGAAAATTGGAAAATATTAAATACCCACTCAAGATAGTTAATGTGGCACATGAATATAACTTCTAGAAGTATTTAAAGTTATAATTTTACTAGGAGATCAATTTTTGGATACATTTTTCTTATCTTTTTTATTGACCTTTGGCATTAGGATATACTACTAGACAATGTACTACCAATGATGGGTCAAGAATTGAAAAATATGCATATAACCATGAAAAGTTTTTAGATGCCTTTTTGATAAAATATGAAAAATCATGTTTCTCTTTAGGTGTAAGCAATGCTCCCATGAAGGTAATAATTGGTTCTTCTTCAGTATCCAAGTTGATATATTGTGCTTCTTATACTAACACTATAGATTTTCTCGGTAATATGGTATTGCAAGGGTAAGGTGAAGTTCCTCATCCTCTAGCGCCTTGGAAAGGTTTTCAATAGAGGATATTCTCTTTCTTTTTACCTTTTTATGTGTACAATAGCACCTCATTAAGGCTTTCACTAGGGGACTTTTTAATTCTTTTTAGTTGTTCATTTTTGTGACTAAGGAAATTATCCCTTTCCACAAAATAGGTAGCAATATTAAGTTCAATTTCAAATGATTCTTTGTGGTCTCCTATTAATAGATGTTCATGAAACTCCATAAGCTCAACAATTGCTTCATCATTTTGGAATGTATCCAAAGGTGGCGAGCCTTGTTTGTTCCAATCAATTAATTTAGGATGAATGAGGGGGAGGTCGATGGGAGTGGATGTGGTATAAATAGTGTAGATGTTTAGGTCTTGGAATAGGTCAATAATATACTCAAAAGAATCTTCATATGTTCCTCTATTAGTATTATTGACAACGTGAAAGGTTTTAGGTACTTTTCTGAGGATCCATGGTTTTGAGTTTTAAGGGCACATTTTTAGAGGATTGATACCCAAGTCCTTGGTGACCAAAATTAGTTTTTGGACATACAAGTTTTATGACTCATTTCTCATTCAATCCCAGTCCTTTTCCCTTATAGCCCATACTTTTACCAATGTGGAGGCATTTTGTATAGAAATTTGTTGGTAGAGAAGGTTTTTTTTCCTTCATCTCTATAGGGACATGCTTTTATATCAACTCCAATGATTTCTTTGTCTAAAATTCTCCAAAGTTTAAATTTAGTTGGCCCACTTTTGAAGGAGGCTTTAGATGTTGACTTGGAGAGTCTATGTTGACCATCTGACTTTGGAGATTGTGGAATATTTCCCACATAAAAGGAATCTTGAATTTCATATTCCTGACAACCTTTGCTAACAATCCTAGCCTTGATCTCAAGGACAAGAGTGTAAGAGGTGGAGGTGGATGTAATTGTATATGGATCAATGTAAGATTATGAAGATGTGATATCATTGGTTGGACAATGGTAAAAATAATTATAGCTTCCTTCCAATAATTTATAGTATTGGAAGGGTTGGGGATTGGAAACAATGGTAACTTATGTATCATTGTGTGTAAATTTGATAGTTTACATGGAATTTATGCATGGTCAATTGAGGAGAATATTATATGGGAGATCGAGATCTAGAACTTGGAACAATGTTTGCATGGTGACAAGTCCAACTTGTACAAGCAACTTGATGGTTCCTATAGATTCACATTCTACATCATCATATTCTTTGATAGTTATTTTTCTTTTGGGATCCATAGTTTCTTCAAAATATCCCAAATTTTTTATTAATTTAAAGGTACATAAATTTAGGCTTAATCCACCATCTATAAGCATGCATTTGACTTTGTTTTTCTAGATAACAACTTCAATGTCAAGGGCCTTATTACGGGACAATTCAACATTTGGAAAGTCCTTCTTAGTGAATACTAGGTGATATTGTGAGGATAAGTGACCTATTAAGACTTGGATTGGTCTACATTAATTTCATTAGGGACATGTGACTCTTACAAAACTCATTCTAATATCTCTTTATGGATGAGGATGTTATGGGGAGTTTCTAAATGGAGATTTGAGAAAGGTTATTTCCTAGGTGATATAAGAGGTTGTATTGGCCGCTATATGGTTGGGTGGGTGAGGATGAGCCCCATTGTATGATTAGTTGACCTTGGTATGTATTTACTACACAATTAGAGCTCTTGATGGTCATGGTGGCTATTGAGTGACATTGTTCAACTCTACCTACTATAGAATCATAAGATGGGGAGTTATGGGAATTATTGGTGTAGTTATAAAGGATACCATTGTTAGATGTGGAGGCTTTACCTTCACCATGATTAGGAAAAGGTTCCTTATATATACCCAATTGTTCATTTGAGAAGCTATATGGATGATCTTCAATTTCTATCTCATCTCAATCAATGATATATTGAATGTAATTATTAAGTTTCATACATTTTGTAGTGGCATGACCTTTGAAATTGTGGTATTCACAATATTCATTCTTTTTATCATGCGTTTAGGTTAGTTTCATTGAGATTATCTTATGTCATTATAATATTTGACTAGAATCCTTGGACCAATTTTCAATTAGTTACTATCCATAGGTTCTCCCCGATGGGGGCATTCTCATTTAAAGAGTTATTATTTTATTGGGTTGTCCATGTAGACTAGTGGCATTATTTTGGATAAATTATACATTTAGTTCTTTTTCTGGGATGATGGTGTTTTTATTAGAGCTATTTTGAACATGTTTGGCATTTTGTTACACCCATCATTTACTACATTTTTTGGCCGAAAATTAGGGTTTTCCGATTGGATTGATTATTATTTTTTCTTGAGGTTCCCATATATAATAGGCAATCATTTGATGAGGGAGGTGTTCTTTTTAGTTACTCCTTTATCTATGATCTCATCAAATGAGTTGTACGTTGAACTTATGGGGAATTGGAATCCACATTTCTTGTTTCATTTTTTTAAAAAAATGGTGATTAATTATTTTTTTAAGAGATGGGCCATGAGAATCAACTAGCCGAGGTGTCTCTATCATTGCAATAAGGAATCAAAGCTCTCACAATTTCTTTGTTTGGTGTTGCATAAATCCAACATACTAATTTCATGTTCAATGTTGTAGGAAAAGTGTGCAACAATTTTTTTAGCTAATTCTTTAAAGGTGAGTGATAGAGCCATGTGGAAGGTGGATAAAATTTCCATTCAATGCTTGACCCCTTCAGGAGCTTCTAGGAAATAGTCTGCTTGGAATATATATGTCAATGTAAAGAGAGCTCTTGGCATACTAGATGTGTAATCATTTAATGTGTTCTCTGGGATCTCTTTCTATTTTTATATATTTATCTGTTTATGAGATTTTAAAATTTTTAGGATCCTAAGGGACCATGGTGATAGACTTGTCAAGGGATGGACATATGTTTTCGAATGTGTAAGGTTTATTTTGATATCCTATTAGAAGTCCTTGGATCATGTTTCTTACATATTGTAATTCTTGTATAATAGTGTTGATGGGGCTAGGACTATGAGATGTGTATGTTGACTATGTGGAGTTATATGGGTGAATGTATTGTTAAAGGTAAGAATTGGTGTGTGGTGATAATGGGATGTAGAGATGTAGAGTTCAGATATTATAATTTTTTTTGGTATGAATATACTAGTTTAATGTATTGATATTAAGAGTTGGTTTGATGTATGTGTAATGTATGTTGTGTTTGGAGAGGGAGGGATATTGTCGCGAAATGTGGGAGAGGAATTGTAATATTAGAGGGTTGGAATGGATGTTTAGGAGTAGTTGAAGTTGTTGGATGAAGTTTGTTGATTCATTTAAGCGGTGGTTTAGGTGTGGAAGTATGTGTACTAGAATTGAGCTTCATATGCAGATGGCCATTTCTTGTATACATGGTTTAAAATTTGTTGTGGGGTAGGGTGGAATGGTTGAGATGGCTAGCTTTGGTATGAAAGGTTGGGGTTGTGGGATAGTTGAAGGGGGTTGTGGTCCCTTTAAAATTTTTAAAGAGGTTAGTGGATGTTATGTCAGTGCCACTTTCTTTACATACAATTGATAAATGAATTGAAGTAGATCTAGAATGTGTTTGAATATATTATGATTGTAGATAAATGTGATTTAATTAGATGTTATTTTTAATGCTTGAGAATTGAAATTGATGGTTAATGGATACTTAGAAATGAAATTCAAGCAGTTATCATGTTGTGATTATGAGCTTAATTTTTATACCCTTTGATTATGGTTTAATGGAAATTTAAGTGCAAATGTGTGCAAGTATATGTCAAAGACAAGAACATGGTTGAGGTAAGGGTTTTTAACTGATTAACACCAATGAGTATGGTGGAATATTGCACACACCACGTAGGTTAATGTGTTTTGCATTTTGCATATAGTTTGGCCAAGTATATTAGGTGACTGTGTGCTTTAATTGCTTTAAAATGAAAAAAAAAATAATTAACGAGAATTTTAATGAGTTTTAGTTAAACAAAAAATTAATAATTGAGAAAATAAAAAAATAAAAGTGTCTTATGAATATTTTCTTTCAAAAGGTAGATTGATTGATTCATTAAAAGGAAATAAAATTATTTGTCTTTATAAATTGCTATATATATATAATTAGTTAATCTATTACTTAATATATAGATAGCTCAACTATAAAATCATTATATAAAATAGCTATCATTAAAAAAAGCTAAGATTAAAAATATAAATTTACATTTGTAATAAATACAGTAATTTTTTATTTATTTTTTTTTTTTTTTTAAATGAAAATTAAAGAGGATTCTAAGTACAGGCCACAAGGTGGGGGAGACTCAAATTGGAATAAAAATCATTAAATTGTGCAGTTTTATGTGAACCGGAGGATTTTTAGTTTTGCATGAAATCCAAAACATAAAGAGGTAAGAAAACTAAAGGCAGGGGAACTGAAGGGGAGACGTGTGGACCAATTGGGCAAGGTATCGCTCAAGGGTGTGAACTCAAGCATACAATGTTAGAGCCTCTGGTAATCCCCCTATTATCTCTGCAATTAGAAAACAATTCTCAATGGAGGTTAGTTGGGGATAATGACTCCCAATTGAATACGTACACCCGTTCCAAACTGTGTGCCTCCGCCTGTTATTGTCTTCTCAATATTCTGCATCACTCACGCAACAGCAAAATGGAAATCATTCGACCTCTCAATCTCACTACCCACTAAATCACCCAACTTTCCAATCTCCATGGCCCAGCTTACTTTTGTTTTCCTATTATTATACTCTTTCTTCTCAACTTCTGCAGCCGGATGTAATGAATGAATGTATGTTTTTAATTACGTCTACGAGATCGGCTAATCTATGGGATCTAGGAAATAGAACTGAAATTGCTTTTGCAAAACAACAAAACAACTATAGACCCCACCAATTACTTCTTGTTAGCATTATATATATTGAGGAAGTCTTGCTCTTCTAGCTCTCTTCAAAGCCAGCCTCAATCACTCTGCACATGTTCTCAGTTCGTGGGAGAAAGAAACAGATTGCTGCCTCTGTTACGGCATTATCTGTGATTACATCACTCAAAATTCATAATAGAAGATCTAGCATCAAAAGAATTTGAAGATTTTTTAATTTTGCGATTCTCGATCTTTTGGACTGTTTGATCTCATGAACAATATTAAAATCTTTTTATTGGTGATAACGTTACACATGGAATGGAGGGCGTCATATCTGAGATCCTGTGCACCCTCACTTCTGTTGCAACCATACGCCTATCTGAATGTGATTAACAGCAATACCAAGTGGGCATGGTGATCTGGGTTCTCCATCACTATTCGGTCCGTTGCTCTCCTCCAAGGTTTATCATAATTCAGGTAGGCTTCTTGTCCATTATTCCTTAAAATGATTATAATTGTATATAGTGTTGGATTATGCATTTTTAAATGTATGTATCCTGATCTGTCTGTAGAATAAATGATATTTATGTTTACTTAAAATGAATAAGCATTCAAGGATGGAGGAAATGGCTCATCTTTATTTCCCCTTAAACTCAGAAATACTACAGCAACAAAGATTTTTTGGCCAACTAACAAGATTCAGTCCATCCCATTGAGACACAGATCAAACAGTAGATGGGATGGCTATCTTACGATATTTAATGAGAAACATGGCTTTCCCTAGTTTAGAAACATAGTTACATAAATAAAGAAATTTGCCACAAAACACAAAATCCTAAGCCTCAAGAATTAATCCAAAGGAAGCTATTCCATGCCCCTTGAAAATAAAACAAGTTTCAAAGGCCAACCACTATGGATTATTGCAGCCCATTACAGGAGGTGTAGAATTCCTGGAAAACAGAGGAAACACAGTGAAAATCCAAAGATGGACAATGTATTTCTTGGTGAAAGAGCATTACAATTCTTCTTCAGCCTTCTCGAGCCCCTTGAAGGCTCTTAAATGCTTTCTTCATTTGAAAATAACTTCTTGAATGTCCATATCTGTTATATGGATTTCCTAAGACTCTTAAACTCCCATAAAATAGTATTTTAACAACTTTTTCCAACATCATTTTTTTGTTTTTTAGGCAACTTATTAACCCCCAAACTCAAGTGACCATACAAAGCCAAAAATTACATAGAGGATGGTCTTTTTAGACCTTATTTAGATCAAAAAAACTTTGAACACTCCCTAGACACCCAAAACTTCACCTTGTTACATATCAACATATCAAATTTTGAAACATGGTTGTAGGTGAACCTGCACCAAACTGATTCCATGAAGCTATGGAACTCACTGGTAAATATGAGTACCAATCTCTGGCATCATCCTTCAAGGATTGGAAAAAGAGTTTCATGACAAAATCTTCATGATTCACCTCATAATACCCCATCACATCCATGAATGTTTGCAGATGTTTAGAGGTTGATTCTGAACTTTTCCCTATGAATTTGGGAAAACATTTCCTAACATTTTGAGGAATCAAGTTTGGGAAACCACTAATGTCATTGAAAACCAATGACATATACCTTTCAAAAACAAAATCCATTTAAGGGATTGGTACAACTTGTTCACCTTGCATACTTCTCAGATAATTACAAATATTACACATAATAAGTATGAAAAGGACTACTATTGTTCGCTTTCTTAATGCAAATTCATCTAATAGGGAACCATTTATGATCTCAAGTCTTGAAAAATTCTCATAAAATTCATTCAAACAAAGTAATGCTCTTTCTAAATTTATGAGAATACCTGGAAACTTGTAGCAGCTATCATCTCCTCTTCCCAAACTGAAATTTTTGCAAATCTGGAAATCCTCTTCACAATTCAACTGGTTCCTTAAGCAAAGTCACCACCTCCTTTCACACAGGAATAAACTTCAAAAGCATGAAGCTCTTTCAAAAGTAAATCTCGTTCTAGGTCTTCTCCAACAACAAAGTCACACTCAAATCCTTTGATCTTTGCTACAACAAACCCTTTCCAAGCCCAAATACTTCTCAATTGTCTGAACAAGGATGTTCTGACACACTAAATTCAGAATGGAAAATAATATGACCCTATGTAATGACTCTTATGGCTTGATTCCTGAAGATTTGAATGACTTTATGACAAGACAATTGGTAACCGAATTCTTGAGTGCATCCCCAGTAGAGTCACCATTTTGTTGGTGTTTTCCAATGCATCTAAGCAATCTTTAAGGGATAACCAACTCCTATGTTCAAGACCCCTAAAATGATTGGCCAACTAACAAGATTTAGTCAAAGACTAAGATCTTCTGCACTTTCAACTCTGTGGGACCAAGGAGGGTATTCCTATTGGTGTTCATTTTGAATTATACTTTCTAGAACACATCACTTTCATAGATCAATTTTTTTGAAGGATAATTGTGCAACAATTACTATGAAATTGGCTTATCTCTAAGTAACCTGATACCCATTCATCAAAAAGACATTCCTCATGGAAATTGACACAGACATGAATTAATATTAATGAATTTTAAAGTGAATTAGAACTCTGACTTTGAGTTAGTTAATGGATAGAAATTTGATTAACCCTTTAGGTGAATCTTCAAAAGATAGACCAATGCCTTGTTACATTGGGCATTGAAGTCACACACACAAAACCCGTATCATAGAAATGACTTTAAAATTTAATGAAATGGACTACTCTCATAATAACTTTGCATCATGGAGCTCACTCTTTTTGATACATAACTACTTATCAGATCCTTTGCAAAGGACTATAAATTTACAACCCTATTTAAGCATTTTAACTGATTGCTTGAGTCAAAGCAGAAATAGAGACATACATTCAAACAAATATTTGAAGAAGAATGAAAGCATCATTAATATTTCACTTGAAATTTACAGAAATCCACATAAGGAGAGCGTATATATCAAAATTATACATTTACTTATATTTATAATCAAGTATGTGAAACAATTTAAGACAATTGCATCTACTCTTCAAAAAACTCAAGACAAGATATATGTTCTATTCATTCTATTCTATTCCTAACCTTCTACCCAAATCTACCCTAACCTTCTACCCAAATCTAACCAACTCAGAATTTTCTAGAATTCCTCCCTTGTAAATGAGCTTTGAATTCCCTTTTATAAGATAAGGGAGCAAAGCAAGCCACTAGCTCAAATGCAACCTAGATAGAAAATTTTATTTTGCTATCCATTTCGACTGCATTTCACAAAATTCCCATATGACAATTCTGTTAGGCATGGGAAAAGCCAAAATCATCAAAACTGCCAAGAGGAAGAAGCAAATTATTGCCAAAATCTTCCTCCACCAGCAAACAAGCAAAGGCACCAAAACCCATAACACAATGAGGGCACACAGTCACCCTCCAACACCCCAAAAATTTCCACATATGTCGGAATAGAAAATGACAACCCAGAAATCTTTTAACAACACAAAGATAATTTCCCACCACCTTCACCTTACACACTAGTAGACCTTTTTCCAACAACACACACACCCCGGTACACACGGTCGCTCTGAGTAATAGCAAGAGTTGAGGAAGAGACTTCAACCCCTTCCTTGACTTTATCTTCATCTACCACAACAACATCTCTTCCACTCAGAGTGCTAGCCACTAAAGGAGGGATAGACAACACTTCCGCCTTAGATGACGGAGCTCGGCCGATGGTCGCCAGATATTGACGATAACCAGAATCAATTTCAGTCTCAATTTCAGATGGGCTATCGGTAAGTCAATAGGAGAATTTTTTCGACCAAATGAACCACGACCATACTGAAGATTTCGTCAAGTTCTGCTAGAAGGCCTGACAACTTCATGTCTTTTTATCTCCGTCTCCTTTGAACTCCCAGCTTGGTTCCTCAATTTGTGGCCACATCTAGATAACCATCACTGGTGAAGATTCTCTCTCCCTAGTTTCCTCATGAATGCTTTGTTCGTGTCCGTTATCTTCATTGTGAGGCTTTTAAGACTGAAGCCTAGTTCAGACCTTCGCATCAAAATCGATATGGAACCAGACTTACCTATTTTGCTACCACAAGCATACACTCCTAATTTTTTCTCTTTGCAACAGTCTAAGGACTCAGCTACTTAATTGCTATGACAAGAATAGCAACTCATTCACTTCTATTGATTGAGTGAGATGATGCTATCGATTACCAATACTAAATGAGAAAAAGCACACATGCAAAGTGGGCAATTCGTTGGCATGCGTATCATCACTATTTAATTTTTAAGTGCATGGAAGTCTACATATTGCACTTCATGATTGCCTGCAATTATGTGTTCACACGCACAAAGATCAATTCTATCACTCCTGCAAAAAAATGGCCATTAATGCACATTGGTTGTAGAGTGAAAATGGCTATCACGTGCCCTTTACCAGCTTTGAATATAGGTCATCAATCTCACGCCCAGATGGAAAATCAAATGGCTTGTACTAGGTTGACCATCCTTGAATTTCAACAGTGCTTCGCTTATGTGTCCTTGGCCAATAGCTTCAATCCATCTCAAGTGAAGGCTTCTCTGTTAGTGAGCTCCACCCATCTTATAAACTGAGTCACCTAGACCATGTGTCGAGATCTCACCGATCTCACTAGTCTTAACGAGTGTTCACCTTTTCCTAGCGAACAAGTGGGGAACAGTGGAGATCATTCTTGAGAGTTGATCTTGACCCTTGGTTTCATACTTTGAATAGTGGGCACAGTAGTGGGAAGTGGGCCCCACGATTGTACAAGGACACGCGTCCTCATTTTTCCAGCCTCGTGGCTTTTAACCTGCTGACATTTACCACTCACGAGCTGGCAGGGTACGACCCAGATTTCATCTCAGATGCTTGAATCTCAAAACCTGCACTCCATACAATGTTAGCATTTAATAGAAAGGACTCGGTTAAGCCAACGGCGATAGGACCCTTGAGGGTGGATGAGTTAAGTTTAAGTCATGGGGAAAATTTAAGACCTAACTTAAGGGAAGGCTAAAGTTGATGGAGTAATTGGTGACCGTTGCTTCAGACCAGAGGGGATAGTAAACCATCGTGCAAATATGGCTTAAAAGGTGACTTAAGAAATCAGTGACCAGTGGAGCAGGTCAACTTGTGATTATAACATTTGCATACCCTTACAAATAAAACCCTACTCACTCATGAGGACAAGGGTTTAGAATGCAGACTAAGCTCATGGGGAAGTGAAAAAATTCTACAAAATTTTAAGAGCTCCATCATTCACAATATTCATTCTTTTTATCATGCACATTTAGGTTAGTTTTCATCAAATTGTCTTATCATATAATATTTGACTTTACTCACTTCGACCAATTTTCAAAAAGTTACCTCCATAGGTTCTTCCAATGTGGTGTACTCTCATTTGGGGTTACTGTTTTATTTGGGTTGTCCTTGTAGACTAGTGGCATTGCTTTGGATAAATTATATGTTTGGATTATTTTGCTAGGATGATGGAGTTTGGTTGGAGTCATTTTGAACATGTTTGACATTTGTTACACCATCATTAACTACATTTTTTTGGCCCAAAATTGGTGTTTGTCGTTGGATTGATTGTTGTTTTTTCTTTGGTTTCTTTATATATTAAGCAATAATTTAGTGATCAAGGTGTTCTTTGTGGTTACTCTTTTATCTACGATCTCATCTTGAATGAGTTGGCACATTGAACTTGAAAGTGGAATCCCATTTCTTGATTCAAGTTTCAGAAAAATATGGTGACTAATTATTTTTTAAGGATCCGGGTGATGGGAATCAACTAGAAAGGTGTCTCTATCATTGAAAGAAGGAAGCAAATATCTCACCATTTTTTTTGTTTTTCATAAATCCAACATAATAATTTTGTGTTCAATACTGTAGGAAAAGTGTACAATAAAATTTTTAGCTAAATCCTTAAAGGTGGTGATAGAGCCATGTGGAAGGTGGATAAACCATTCCAATGCTTGACCTCCTGAGCTTCTAGGAAATAGTCTCATGATATATA
Organism: Sequoia sempervirens; assembly: GCA_007258455.2. NCBI lineage: Eukaryota > Viridiplantae > Streptophyta > Pinopsida > Cupressales > Cupressaceae > Sequoia > Sequoia sempervirens. The sequence continues at coordinate 381,640,358 of VDFB02193867.1, read as the reverse complement.
TGTCAATGTAAGAGACCTATTGACATAATAGATGTATGATCATTTTATGTGTTCTCTAGGATCTCTCTTCCCCTTATATTTATCAAATTTGGGAATTTTAAAACTTTAGGATCTGAAGAGGACCATAGTGATGGACCTGTCAAAGGGATACTTGGACATATGTTTTTGAATGTGTAAGGTTTATTTTGATATCCTATTAGAAGTCCTTGGATCATGTTTCTTACATATTGTAATTCTTGTATAATAGTGTTGATGGGGCTAGGACTATGAGATGTCTATGTTGACTATGTGGAGTTATATGGGTGAATGTATTGTTAGGTAAGGGGTAGTGTGTGTTGATAATGGGATGTAGAGATGTAGGTTGAATGTTATAATTTTTGGTATGAATATGCTAGTTTAATGTATTGATATTAGGTTGGTTTTGATGTATGTGTAATGTGTGTTATGTTTGGAGGGAGGTATGTGTGCAAAATGTGGGAGAGAGGTTTCTGTAATGTTAAGGGTTGGAATGGATGTTAGAGGTAGTTGAAGTTGTTGGATGAAGTTTGTTGATTGATTTAGCGGTGGTTTAGGTGTGGAAGTATGTGTACTAGGGTAAACTATACTTGTGGGTATGGTGACCCTAAGTTGTGTAGATAGGTTGGGTAGAATTAGTTGTGAGATGAGGTGGGATAGTTGAAGGGATTGTGAAAGTTTTAGTGTGCATGAAAGGTTGGGGTTGTGGGATGGTTGAAGGGGTTGTGGTCCCTTTAAATTTTCTAAGGGGTCAGTGGATGTTATGTCATGTCTCACTTTCTAGCATAAACTCAAATGATAAATAAATTGAACTGATCAAGAATATTGATTGAACATGTTATGATTACATAGATAAATGTGATTTAAATTAGATGTTATTTTTAATGCTTGGAATTAAAATTGAAATTGAAATTGATGGTTAATTTGGATGCATAGAAATGAAATTTAAACAGTTCTCATGTTGTGATTATGAACTAACACACCATGTAGATTCATTTATTTTGGATTTTGCATATAGTTGGCCAAGTAAATTATATGACTGTCTGCTTCGTGATTGTTCTAAAAAAGAAGAAAATTAGTTAATAAGCATTTTAATGTGTTCTCTAGGATCTCTCTTCCCCTTATATTTATCAAATTTGGGAATTTTAAAATTTTAGGGTTTGAAGGGGACCATGGTGATAGACCTGTCAAAGGGATAAGGACATATGTTTTTGAATATGTAAGGTTATTTTGATATCCTATTAGAAGTCCTTGGATCATGTTTCTTACATATTGTAATTATTGTACAATAGTGTTGATGGGGCTAGGACTATGAGATGTGTCTGTTGAGTATGTGGAGTTATATGGGTGAATGTATTGTTAGGTAAGGGGTGGTGTGTGTTGATAATGGGATGTAGAGATGTAGGTTGAATGTTATAGTTTTTGGTATGAATATGCTAGTTTAATGTATTGATATTAGGTTGGTTTTGATGTATGTGTAATGTATGTTGTGTTTGGAGAGAGGGATGTGTGTGAAATGTGGAAGAGAGGTTTGTGTAATGTTAAGGGTTGGAATGGATGTTTGAGGTAGTTGAAGTTGTTGGATGAATTTTTTTGATTGATTTAGTGGTGGTTTAGGTGTGGAAGTATGTGTACTAGGATGAACTATACTTGTGGGTATGGTGACCCTAAGTTATGTTGATGGGTTGGGTAGAATTTGTTGTGAGATGAGGTGGGGTAGTTGAAGGGATTGTGAAAGCTTTAGTGTGCATGAAAGGTTGGGGTTGTGGGATGGTTGAAGGGTTTGTGGTCCCTTTAAATTTTTAAAGGGTTAGTGGATGTTATGTCACGTATCACTTTCTTGCATAAATGCAATTGATAAATGAATTGAATTGATTGAGAATATTGTTTGAATATGTTATGACTGTAGATAAATACGATTTAAATTAGATGTTATTTTTAATGCTTGAAATTGAAATTGATGCTTAATCTGGATGCATAGAAATGAAATTTAAACAATTCTCATGTTGTGATTATGAGCTTAATTTTTATATGCTTTGATTATGGTTTATAAGCTAACACTATTGATGGAAATTTAAGTGCAAATTTGTGTAAGTACATGTTGAAGATGAGAATATGGTCAAAGTAGGGGTGTTTAGTAGATTGACATCGACAAATATGATGGAGTCTTGCACACACCACATAGGTTCATATGTTTTGCATTTTGCATATAGTTGGCCAAGTAAATTATGTGACTATTTGCTCCATGATTGCTTTAAAAATGAAGAAAAATAATTAATAAGCATTTTAATGAGTTTAGTTAAACAAAAAAATAAAAATTTGAAAAAAATAAAAAATAAAAAATTGTCTTATGAATATTTTTCTTTCAAAATATTAGATTGATTGGAGCAATAAAATGATTTGTCATGAAGTCACAAATGAGGGACCTCATCCCCAATATAGATTCTCAACAATTACACTCCAATGGGATTTGAACCTTGATGATAAGAATAACAACACTACAACTTAATCATCACACCATACCACTATTAACATATTTGATAATATAATAATGATATATAGATATAGTATGTTAATAAAAAACTAGATATTATTAAGAATATATGAATAATCTATTATTTAATATATAAATATCTCAATTATTAAATCATTATATAAATAGTTATCATCTAAAAAGAAAACTAAAATTAAATAATATAAATTTATTTGATAGTAAATACATTTTTTTTTTTAAATGAAAATTAAAGGAGATTCATGCAAACCCAAAATTAGAGGGAGATTCAAGTGGAATAAAAATCATTAAATTGTGCATGATTTTTTACATGCGAACTGGAGAAGATTTTTAGTTTTGCATGAAATCAAAATATAAAAGAGGAAGTAAAGGCAGGGGGAACTGAAGAGGGAGACTGGACGAATTGGAGGCAAGGTATCGCTCAATTGAACTCAAACATACAATGTTGAGCCTCTGAAGTAATCCCCCCATTATCTCTGCATTTAGAAAACAATTCTCAATGGAGAGTTGGTGGGGATAATGACTCCCAATTGAATACATGCACACCTGTTCCAAACGTATTGCCTCACGCCTGTTATTGTCTTCGCAATATTCTGCACATCACTCACGCAACATCAAAATATATCATTGGACCTCTCAATCTCACTACCCTGCTAAATCACCCAACTTTCAATCTCCCATGGCCAACTTACTTTTGTTTTCTATTATTATACTTTTTCTTCTCGACTTCTGCTGCGGATGAATGAATGAATGTATGTTTTTAATTACGTCTATGATACAGTCAGTTTATAAGATCCAGAAAATAGAACTGAAATCAGTTTTACAAAACAACAAAACAATCACTGATCCCACCAATTACTTCTTGTTGCGTATATATTGAGAGGGAAGTCTTGCTCTTCTTCTCTTCAAAGCCGGCCTCAATCACTCTGCACATATTCTCAGTTCGTGGGAGAAAGGAACAGATTGCTGCCTCTGGTACGACATTATCTGTGATTACATCACTCAAAATTCACAATAGAAGATCTCGCATCAAAAAAATTTGAAGATTTCTTAATTTTGTGATTCTCGATCTTTTAGACTGTTTGATCTGGTGAACAATATTAAAATCTTTTTATTGGTGATAATATTACACATGGAATGGAGCGCGTCATATCTGAGATCCTGTGCACCCTCACTTTTGTTGCAACCCTACGCCTATCTGAAATGGGATTAACAGCAATACTAAGTGGGCATGGTGATCTGGGTTCTCCATCACTATTCAGGTAGGCTTCTTGTCCATTATTCCTTAAAATGATTATAATTGTATATAGTGTTGGATTATGCATTTTTAAATGTATGTATCCTGATCTGTCTGTAGAATAAATGATATTTATGTTTACTTAAAATGAATAAGCATTCAAGGATGGAGGAAATGGCTCATCTTTATTTCCCCTTAACCTCCAGAAATACTACAGCAACAAAGATTTTTGTATTAATTGTTACATTTTATTTAAACATGCACATACATACAACTTGAAACTTATCCATCTGATACAACTAACTGCACTAGGAATTGGACCGAGGGTTTCTGTTCCCAAAGAACTAACTGATCTGCTTGTAGATTTTGGTTTTCGTTTTCATAAGTTGCCTTCCCTTTCCTCTTAGCACTTCTATATTCTCTACTTCATGCTACCCTGAAGCAGTGAAATTCACTCCTAACTGTTCTTATATTTACTTAAATGTTTCTAAAGCCTTTCTAGTAAATCCATTCTGTGCTTATATTTACTTAAATGTTCAAGGAGGGGACGTGTTCTTTTGGGAGGGTATGTTGTGAGGTTTATTTTTTATGTTGATAATTTCATCTTGATTGTTCTCAAGGGATACAAGAGCACTCAAATGTCTTATAATACTTTTTGTAAGATGGAATATAAGTTAACAGTAGTAAGAGTAAGATCATGGTCTTTGCTAAATGAAGGAAAAAAATCAACTCAATTTTTATTTTGAAGAAAAATTAATTATGTAATAGCAAGATTATCTCTTGAGGAAAAAGTGGTTTTCTTTTAAGATAATATAAGATAAGATTTTTGAGATAATCTCATATGTTGTCATATGACAACAATAAAACAAGGGTATTCTAGATTATATTTGAATTCAATTGTTTGGAGACCATCCCCTATAGTTTTTATTGAAGGAGCATCACACTTTGCATGACACTTATAAATGATTAATATATAAAGGTGTGGGTCTATATTCTTAAAAGTAAAGCTGATGTGTTTAGTGTATTTAAGCAGTTTAGAGTGTTGGTTGAAAATAATACTAGTAGGTCAATCAAGTGTTTAAGAACAAATAATGGGGGTGAGTTCATATCTTTGAAATTTGAAGATTATTGTAAAGAAGCTAAGATCAAAAGGCATAAAACCACTATTTACAATCCTTAACAAAATGGCGTTGTTGAATGCATGAGAACCCATGGGGTTCTCATGCCTCCATGAGGCCTTTGTCATGTTTTGTTTTGTTTTCACTATGTTCATGATGTAATAAGGTCCAATGGACCATTTCAATATGTGTAATAGGTTGTCATAGGTGTCATTAGGTGTTAAATCAAAGTTTCAATGTACACTTGGTGCAACCAAGTCATGTTATTGATGTAATTTCAAATTTAGATTGTAAACTCAATAACCAACAGTCTCCTCATTCAAAAAGTAGTTGAGGACCATTGGCAGAGGTAGGTTAATGTTTAAAAATCCTCCATGTGGTCGAGGCAAGGTTGTTGGAAGATTTTTTGAAGAATTGAATACAAAATAAACTCTATTTTCTTGATTTTCCTATGTTTTACTCTGCTATTTTGCTTGGTACGGCCTGTAACATCATTGTATGGGCTCCACACATATATGGAATGATATAGGGGAGAGTCACCTTTCTTTTGGTAGTGATTTGGCATGATTTCATCAAGGATCAAGAAAGATATACCAATTTTATTGGAAGTGGGTTTAAAACCCTACCAAACCAGGGTTTGGTCTCCAAAATGCTTGTAACTCTCCATTCCATTGTGGTAAAAGTCTGATTCTTGGTGGAATGGTAGGGTTAGGAGTGGTTTTTGTGATGCAAGTGGTTTCAAGAGCAAAGACGGAGTTTTGTGTGAGCTCTTTGATGCTTTAGGCCTAGCATCTCTATGTGACAGGCCTATAATTGAACTTTGGAGTGAGTAACTTGCAGAATGTTGAGTGTTCGTGCAAGAGTGATGGTTGAAGTGTGTCAAAGAGGGCTTGGGGAGTCCTAAGGAACCTGTTGGTGGATTTAGGGGTGTTGGGGTCCATATTAAGTGCCTAAAACCAAGTTTCTTTTTCTAGTTCTTGCCCTCAACAAACTTTTATTTTGACTGTCCCGGTTGGACAGGGCTACAAGGATGCATAGGCTTGTATTGAAGCGATGGGTGAATGAGAATTCCTAAGTGCAAATTCAAGTTATATGGCCATGTTGAGAGTTTTCAAATCATTCCCAAGTCCTTTGGTCATGTTTGGTTGTGAGGGCCCAAATTTGATTGTTGGGTTGTTTTGGTGAAGGAATAGTGGAATTGGTGTGTCCACTTAGAGTATTTGAGAGAATCTTTTCATAAAACCTTGCCTTCCCTGCACACTTTGCATCAGATCATACTCGGTAATGTCAATTTGCAACAAGAGTTGTGGGAAAAAATATTCTTTACAACTTTCTATCTAGTAAATCAGTCCTGCATTTGCAATAGATTGTAAGATTCCTAAAGAGGTATGCACAAGTCATTCTTGTGATTACTCAATTTAAAAAAAATTGGTTGTGATACATATTCTTTTATTTATAATTATCATCATTCTAAGTTGGAACCCATATCAAAGAAATATATTTTGTTGGTTATGGTGATGGAGTTAAGGGATACAAATTGTAGGATCCCACTACCCACAAAATCATCATTAGCAAGATGTAGTATTTGATGAATCTCCTCTCATAAAATCAAACATAGTAGAAGTTGAAATGAAATAAGAACAAGTACCAAATCAAGAAATTTAGTTGGAAACTCATCCATCTACAAAAAAATAGGGAGAAGGAAGAAGTTTTCAAAAGATAAGATGAGGATGCAAAAAATCTATAGGAACATTTGATATACCACAATCAACTCCTGAGGAGATCTACAGAGAGTCAAAATCCTCTAAGGATATAGATATTATGTTAATCTATTTCTTTAATTTCTAATGATAGAGAACCTAATTGTTATTAGGAAATGATGGATGATATTGAAAGTGATAAATGGAAAATAGCAATGACAGAAGAAATGAATGCATTGAAGAAGAATTAAACATGTGACCTAGTAGAACTCTCAAATGGTAGGAAAGTTGTTACTTATAAATGGGTCACAAACTAAAGATGGGTGTTGATGATAAAGTAGAAAGGTACAAGCAAGAGTGGTAGGAAAATAATTTTCTCAAAAGGAAGGTATTGATTTCCATTAAATTTCTTTACCAATTGTTAAGCTTGTTTTCATTTAGATAGTATTAGCACTAGTTTCTTTAGTTAATCTTGAGTTAGAGGAGTTAGATGTTAAAATAATAACTTTACATGGAGATTTGGATGAGGAGATATATATGGAACAACCAAAAAGGTTTGTTCAAGATTGCAAAAGAATATTTGTTTGAAAACTCAAGTCATTGTATGACTTGAAATAGACACCCAAGCAATTGTGCAAGAAGTTTGATTCCTTCATGGTGAACTAGAATTTTAAACAAGGAGTGTGTATGGCCAAATTATGTTTACTTTAAAAGTTTAAAAAATGGTTTATTCATTATCTTGGTGTTATATGTTGACAATATGCTCGTAGCAAGAAAAATCATGGTTGAGACTAGTAGGTTAAAGGCTCTATTGGCGAGGACATTTGATATGAAGGATCTAGGAGCAACAAAAAAAATTGGGTATAGAAATACATAGAGACAAGGAACATGTTAAGCTTTGGTTATCAAAATAAAAGTATGTGGAGAATATCCTCATAAGATTCAATATGAAGAATGTGAAACAAATAAATATCCCTTTAGCTTCCCATTTTAAGCTTTCTTCAAACTTATGTCCTAGTAATAAAGAAGAAAAAGATTATGTCTTGTGTATCGTATGCTAGTGCAATAGGAAGTTTAATGTATGCAATGGTATGTACAAGACAAAACATTATGTATGAAAAATATAGGTAGATAGCATTGGGAAAGGGTGAAATCGGTGCTTCAAATAGTATCTTAGAGGTGTAAGTGATTAATGTATCACCTATAATGGTTGTAGTGATTTAGTTTATGGTTATGTTGATTCAAATTTTATAGGTGATTTGGAGAAAAGGAGATGTAATTTAGGCTATTTCTTTACTCTTGTAGGAGGGCCTATTTTTTGGATGTCCAAGCTTCAAATAAAAATTGTTTTATCAACTATTGAGGTGGAATATATGGTTGTTACATATGCATACAAAGAGGCAATTTGGTTAAAGGGTCTATTGGGTGAGTTTGGAAAAGTGTAAGATAAAGTGAATGTATTCAACTACTAAATCTTCTCCCTAAATCAATATCTATATCAATCATAAAATAATCTTACTCAATAATCATTTTGTTCCCCCAAACTTAAACCCTCACAATTCTGACAAGAACCTAGTTGCCTCACAACTTTTTTTTCAAAATAGATTGGGAGGATAATAGCCTAAGGTGCAATGGGATTTATAACTAAAACCACTTAGTCAATATATAACAAGGGTTATATAAATAATATCAAGATAAATAATAATAAAAAAAGATTTTTTCCCTTAATTGTGGTCTTTGCACCACAATGACATATGCTCAAATGTTGTGATTATATCAATTCAAAATCAATAAAACTTGTAGAAACACTATCCTCTTAAGCACACCTTTTACTAAAACAAAAGTTTTAATCAACTATCACCATAAAACAACTTAATAATGAAAATTAGATCTTCATATTACATTTTTTTTAAGTATGTATCAATTTGAATTCTATGCAATGGATGTAGGAGTGAATAAGAAAACAACATGCTAAGGAGGCCTCCTAGAAAATAAAAAATTAGGCTTGATTAAACTATTTGGGAATGGAATTTATCCATTACATTATTTAATTTGAATAATTTTAAATTTAATAGATTGAAGTTAAAAGGAATTGTTATGAGTTGAGTTTTTACATTGAATAGTATTGCTATTTTGAAAATATTTTAAATTAAAAATATTATAATAGGCTTTAAACAAATATTTAATTATAGAAATTGATGTTTTCACACTTAAAAAAAGTAATTTATGATTCTGATAGAAAATACATAAAACATAAGATCAATTATTAAATATTAAATTACAATAAAAAAATTATTAATAAATCAAAATAAATTTTACCTCAAAAGATTATAAAATGATAGAAATTGTTTGAAGGAAGAAAATCCTACAAGCCTTAATAATGAAGAGCCAATTTCAGGTCTTACAATATATTATAGGTGATTAAATTATCTTCCCACTTTATGATATTTTTCAAAGATACCAATATAATTATGCCGAAGGCATGTCCCCATTTGAGCTTTCGGAGCTCAATTTGTCATTTAATAGTTTATAAGCACCGAGAGGGCCTGGTTGATAGTGCACAGTAAATGGAAGCCATAGATTGTTTAACACAAGAATTTTTCCTTGGATGGCAGAATAATAAAAAGATTACATATTTTAAACACAACTATCTGCTTTGTAAACAAGAACAAAAGCCTAAATTTCATCGCCTGTGCATTGGTAAGGTTGCGCAACTTCTGGTTTAAAACTACAGATAACTAAAGATTTCCCATCTCTGACAAGGTCTCCTCTTCTCCACCTGTTAATGGTTATCATATATTTGGGTGTGAATGATAGAAAGAGAAACACAAAGATTAACTATATGCTTTTTAAATAAGAACAAAAACCTAAATTTCATCACCTACATGGGTAAGGTTGTGTAGCTTCTAGTTTAAAACTATAGATAATTGAATATTTACCATCTCTAATGAGGTCTCCTCTTCTCCACCTGTTAATGGTTATCATATATTTGGGTGTGAATGATAGAAAGAGAAACACAAAGATTATAAGAAATAAATGTTGTAGACATGGATTAATGTATGCATTGACATGAGTGAGAGAAATACTCCATTACTGTAGAATTTTGAGGTAAGTCAGTTTTTGTGGTTTCATTACGCCATTTCTACAACCTGTACACAACCATCTCATTTTACCTTAAGCTTTATCTAATTGTAAAATTACTATTTTCTTAGTTGTGCATAGGTTGGCTCCATAGGGCATCATCATATTGTTCCTGCAAAGCCTTCATAATTATCCTATAGCTTTATCTTGCAGGTAAGTCACTTGCCCTAGTTTAACAATATTACATCACATTGCTTAATGGTATCTATCATGTTCAAAAGGGATGTTTGGTATGTTAGGTTTTTGACTACTACTAGCAATCGCAGTATCCTAATCAAATCATTTTAAGAAATCTAGTTGTTGGTCATCTTTCTAATCTAGGGGTTAATGTCTCTAGCGGGGAGGTTCTTAAAGCCTTTATGTGTTCATATTTTCTAAGGCATGAAAGCCATGCTAAAGGATTATAAAGTGGGGTTAGGAAAAATGGAGGGCATATGAATGCAAATTGAGTACAAGAACTCAAGTAAGGATGGGAAAGCATTTAGTTTCAATTTTGTAGATAAAGCAGGGTCTAAGATACATGTTACCTACTTTAATGATCTTTTAGAAAGGTTCTACGATGTCATCGAGACCAATAGTACTTATGCCATCTCCAATGGCCGCATCAGAGTTAGGAACACAAAATATAGTAGTGGCACAAACCCTTATGAAATATTCCTCCACATCTCCTCAACCATAACTCCATTCACCTACATAGACTCCACTACACCAACACACAACTACCATATCAAAAGCATTGAATCATTAATGTCATTTCCTATTAATTCCCTTGTAGATGTCATTGGTATTGTTCCTTCTGTCTCCCCCACATCAACTATTCGCAAGAGGGATGACACTAAAACAACAAAGTGTATAGCTACAATCATTGACATGTCCAACCATACCATTGACATCACACTTTGGGGTGGCCATTGCCAAATTGCTAGGAAACAACTAGCTGACCTTCCTCTAGAACCCAACCCACCAATTATTTTGATTAAAAGTGGTCGTATAACCACATGGTCTGGAAAGTCTATAGATACTATCTTTCCAACAATCATTGTAATCAATCCAAACTTGGTTGAAGCCTCAACATTACAGACTTGGTATGCCACTATAGGGATTTCCCAACCTTGTCTTTCCCTCTCAAAGAGCCAACTATCGACCCAAAAATTTGAAAACACAATTCCTATTTCAAGTATTGTGAAACCAAGCTCTCTTGACAAACAAAATATTTGTGTAAAGGCCACTATCACAAAGCTCCACTTAGACAACTTCTACTACCTATCATTCCCTCGCATGGTGGAAAGAAAAAGGTGTAAGAAAAAGGTTCTTCAGATTACCCCAGGTGCATTTAAATGCCCCAAGTGTTCTGCAGAGATTGCTACATGTGATTTAACCTACATGCTAAAGATGGACTTGCAAGATGGTATAGGCCATCTTCTTGATGTTACTACATTTGATGAACCAACAACAACATTGTTAGGAGTTTGCGTAGAAGACTTCCAACTCCTACTAGAAAAACCCAATGCAACAAGCAAAATTCTGCAAACAGTTGTCAAATATGATTTTTTCTTAGCACTTACCATCCAATCAAATGATTTTGATGGGTGTGAAGCATAAATCATTTTTACCACAGCTATTAAACGTGCTTATATTTTCTATTATAAGATGTTGAAGTACACTTGTCATGTCATGTGCAACTATACATTTTTGTAAGCATGACAAATAGTTACAAAAAACATATATATATATATACACCACTCTACTTCATAATGTATGTGGAATTTACTCTCATGCCTTTTCACATTTAATCACACATTTGCAATAAATGAAGAACAAAATTTAATGGTTCCTTTTGTGAAGAATTATACTTCCAAATATTTTAGCATACTTCCAATTGCACTGGACAGGATTGAACTTATGTACATTTCCATGTCCATTTCAAGTTTGAAACATATAACACTGAAACAAACCTAAAACATACAATTTATTATTCCCACCTCTTATTGCTTCATGGGATTTGTAATGCTTTTCATCCAATTGATGTTACTACCATTTGCTCGATGTATTTAGTTTACACAACTATATTGATTATTTTTTTTTCCCATTTTTAGAACATTTATTACTCCAAGCTTTTATGATGTTATCCCCATTAATGTTGCACCTTCTATGTAAACTTACAATGACATACAATCTTGTTCTTTCGTAAGATCCCAATGCTTTTCTTCCAAGCAATGTTATTGTGTACTGCACGATGCAATCAGTTTAAATAATATTACTTAATGTTGAACCTTTTATGTAAATGTACAAAAAATAAAATATGGATTTGGAAAATTCAAGCTAAAGTTAAACGAGCCTATTGTAATCAGCAACAACGGGACTGATACCATGCACATAAAGACATCGTTAATAGAAGAAGACATGAAATCACACAAAGAACCCTTGCTAGCACCTCCACATCTACACTCCCCTCCTCCGCGTACCCTTCTCGGCTCTATCCACCTCTAATCTTTCCTCAAACCATTTTTTGCTGCAAGAAATTCTTTATGTTCTACACTAAACAAACTTGCACACATGTTGACTTGTCTAGTCTACATGGAACAATATCCAGGTATAAAGATAAAACAATTAAATGGACTTTCTACTTGTTACAAATGTGTAGCTGAAAAACATGGCCATCGCTTCTCAACATGGAATAACATGGACCCTGGTGAGCAACCTCAATTTTAAAAAAAACTCACTCAAGTTGAAGAAATGCTAATAGCTAGGGTTAGCCCTATCCTTCAAGTAACCTATGCAAAGGGAGGCTAGCTAAAACTATAGTGGCCACACAATTTAATTTCCTCAAGATATTTCTATGATTGCTACACACTTTCCTAGATGTATAGATGAATTAGACATCCTATTAGTTAATAGGTAAAACATCGACCAACAAGATTATAGCTTCTTCGTGAGTAGAGGGTGTGTTTACGACGCGTTGCATTATAAAACCATGCATGACCCATACTACCAAAATGTGTGTTTAGATGAGGTTGCATTAGCATGCCTACCAATTGCTTCCACTAGCATTATCGACCTCCTACCTACAACAACCACAATTACTAGCCCAAAACTACAACCTCTATGTATATAGATGCTACAACCTTCGACCCTTCTGAAGAAAATGTTCACCACTTGACTTCCTTTGCAGCTAACCTTCCACTAGCATGTGTAGAAGTCAAAGAATTGTGTTATGTACTGCAACTAGGTCAAGGCCATTCAACCTTGTTTATGGACTAGCCACCCATTTCATCATCTCCCATCAATGAGTATGTACACCACTGAAGGATTTTTTGTTATGGATTTCCCAACTTTGATTCCAAAAGGCATAGCTACTTTCAAACAAAAATGCATGCAAGAAGTTAAATTACATGAATATGCTCTCCACTTGCTTAGGTACTTTGATAATAGGTTTGGCCAACACCCTCGCTTCAGGTACTTCATACTTAATATTATTATGCGCCATTAGAGCCAAGCCACAACATCTGTATTTTTCCATAAGCACATTGATACATGCTTTCTAGCAACAATTTCTGATCTTCGTCAGCGATTAAAGGACCTTCCAAATGAAAAACTTGTTGAACAACTCATGCGCTTCAGATCATCAATTCATGGAACATGCCCTTTTTGGAACCGTTGTAGAAGGGAGCTCTTTGATATGGTTATCCAAGTTAGTTTCCCATTGCTATTCTTCACACTCAATGCAGCTGATACAAAATGGCCCGACCTGCACAAGATCATGTCATCAACCACACCTTGAAATTTGCAAGCCACATATAAATGGAGGGTGCAAAACATTGTTGAAAATCCACACCTTGTTGCCCACTATATGCACCATAGGTTCACTGCATTTCATGAAGAGATTTTGGAAAAACCACTTGGAGAAACTAACTACTAGTACAAGTATTTTTTTTCCACTCTCGTTCATTTCTAATAGATACCATTAAAATACTCTCTAAAAAAAGAATCTACTAGGTATGAATGGCAACACAAAGGCTATGCACATATTCATGGTTTCCTCTAGCTACCAAAAGCCCCTGATTTTGGGAAACTACAATGAAATAACCTTCAATCAGTACAAAATTCCATTCAATACATTGAAAGGAATGTCTTCACATGGAACCCCCGAGCACTACTTTCAAGGAACCAGGTAATTCATTGATCTCTTGGTGATGACCCATGTTTAATGGATAGTAGAATGATTTTGCAATCCGACCCTCTCATTGACTATACTGAACTAGTCAATTGTGTTCAACATCATACTAAGTGTACCTTGCTAATATGCCTTAGGAAAAATGTCCAATCACTACAGTGCTGATACAAAGCCCCTTGGGCCATTCAAGAACTTTCAACCCTTGCAATTGATGAAGTTGGCCAGCCAAAATTCACCACTACTCGCAATGACGACTGCTTAAACCTACACAATGCTTCCATCCTCTCCATTTGAAGAGCTAATATTGATTGTAAGCCTATTATTTCTATCCATGCAATCCTCAAGTATATTGCAAAATATGCAGAAAAATCTGAAAACAAGTCAGAAACATACCACACAATGCTATCTCGTATTTCAACCAATATAGAGTCTGACAAGCCCGCCCCAACAGCTTTCAAAAAAATTCTTGTTGATACACTAGTCGACTGTGATATTGGAGCCCAAGAAACTTGCCACCTCCTATTGAAACTTCCACTCATCCTATCAAGCTGAACTTTTGTCTCTTTAAATGTGAACCAAAAAAACTTTCAGCGGTTGTGCCTCTCATCCAAATCAACCACCACCTCCCAAAGTAGCATTGATGCTTACATGGTTTTTCCAATACATTTAGAAGTTATCACTTCTTGAGGTCACCCAAAATTGGACCTACAAGGCTTCTCAAAAGCATTGCTAATGGAAAGAGAAGTCCACTAAATCCATTGTTTGTGTCTCCCCACGCTTCACCTCCATCCCTGCAAGAGACAACAACCACTTCGAAGCATTTTTTTGGAGTGAGCTACTACTGTACAAACCATTCCACAAAATTCTCAATGAATTAACTTTGTCAACCACTCCTATTATAGAACAGTGGGAGAATTTTGTATCGAGTTATCATCTTTGGTATGTTCTTCGCACATCATCAGATCCTTCTGAAAGAACCGATTCTACATCCTCTTCTAGTGAAGAAGGAACAATGCAGGATAACAACCCATCTGAATGGAAAGTACTATCAAGCCTATACCCAAGCCTTCATTTCCACTTTGATGAAATAGATATGCTTGGTCACCGTGACATTGACTTGCACCATGATTGGGGTTCTACCCAACTCAATCCACACCAAAAAATCTATGCTACTACCTACATACAATCCAAACATCCAACATTTGAAGTCCCCCATCTTTCCACTCCCCCTAACCACTACGACCTCTTTGTCGAACAACTAAAATCATTTGATATAGTTTTCACGCATCTTGATGTAGGTACTTTTGAAACTCTTTTTAGAATGATTGTTCAAGGAATTGTTGGAACAGGTAAATCAAACCTAATAAAAGTCATCCAATATGCAATCCAAAATTCATCCCAAAATGTCCCATCACCATTACTACTTCTTGCACCTACAGGTGTAGCAGCATTCAACATCCAAGCATCAACTATCCACTTAGCCCTACGTGTCCCTATCAAAGATATTTCCCCCCTACAAGGCCAAACACTACCAAGCTTCCAAGAAAAAATGTACTGCACTCGCTACATATTAATAGATGAAATGAGCTTCATTGTTCCTAAGTTACTTCAAATCATTGACATGAGGGTACGTGAAGCATTCCCCAACCCCAACCAATTCCCATTCGAAGGACGATCTATCATGCTCTTTGGTGACCTTGGCCAACTTCCACCAGTCAAGGACATTTCTATGTATGCCTCAACCTCATACGAGGGTTCTCTATGGTGCAACTTCACCACAGTTGTAACACTAAGAAAAATATTTCGTTAGATCAATGAGGAACCAACACAAGTTACCTTTCGTAATATCCTCTCCAATTTGTGAAATGCGGAGCCTACATTGGAAGATTGGAAAGTTCTTATGTTGCTCTCAAGCTCTTCAATGGCCTCTACAGAGCAAGCAGAGTTCCTATCCTCAACACACCTTTTTTCAACAAATGAAATGGTCTCACTTCATAACCATCAAAGGTTATTATATTTGGCAACACCTATTGCCTTGTTAGCTGCAAAGCAACTATGGGGGTCACCATGCTCTAATCTTGATGAAGAACAACTCCAATCAAAGGTTCTTTTGTGTGTTCAATAAGAGGTAATGTTATTTTCAAATTTATGGGTCAAAATAGGCCTTGTCAATGGTGCACTTGGGAAATTCCAAGCTATAGTATACAAGGATGATGAAAAACCTCCTTCACTTCCATTTTTTGTTGTATTTCACTTCAAAAATTACATAGGCCCTACTTGGGATGTTAATAATCCAAAATATGTCCCTATAGCCCCTGTGAGTCATGGACTTCATTGCCAAATCCCCCTAAAAATGGCATGGGCTTTAACAATTCACAAATCACAAGGGCTTACACTAGATAAGGCAACTATCGACATCGGCAACATAGACCGCCAAGGCCTTACATTCACATCTATTTCTATAGTTTTTGCACCATCAGGCTTGTACATCAAACCAACCTTCACATTCCAAAGATATGCACGAATGACACATAGCCCATATGTAGCGTGGCAAAAGCAAGAGGAGCAACACTTATTGTCATTGTCTGAAATAAACTCTTGAAGAAACACTCATTCTGCACATATCTACAAGGTTAGTTTCTCCAAATATGTCTACTATAATCCTCTACCTACACAATTCATTTTTACAAATTCCTTTTTATGCAAATCTTTCATTTCTTACTATTATGTCTACTCAAAAATTGACAAGCAATTCACTAACTTTATCGACACAAGTACACATTGTGCATACATTTCATTTTCACAGGTGCAAGATGTATTTGGCATGTGTAAAAGGGATACCAAATTCAAATATATATTACATTTCTCATAAAGATTTACTATTTATTTATTTGAAACGTTTGTTTTACATAATGTTTGTTTAATGTATTGCTTTAAAAATGCAACATATACTACATACTTCTTCTAATTTGTTAATACCTTTGTAATTACTCGCCATCTTTTTCTCATTCATTCACCTGCTTACATTCTAATGTTGTACGTCCACTTATGTGTACATTTTATCCATGCATGTCAGGTCATGGCTACAAATGATACTTCTTCTATACAAAAATGCCTTTCCATTCCCGTGCATCCAAAACTGACAGTATCAAACTCATCGTCAACTGTTAATACACCTAACTTTGTTTAGACAACTGTTCAACATCTCTCTACAATTGTATCCAATAGTTGTGTCGACATCATTAACAAACTCAAACTTGTAAGTCAGACAACAAGTCTTATTCAAGATTTGGATGTGGAAATGATTCAAGAAGTAGTGTCAACTTACCAAGCTAGCTACACAAAACTTGAAGGATTGTGCAATTTCCTAAGGGAGCTTAAATATGATCAACACTATAATACTGGAGCAACACCTACAATAATCGTTGCTTTACAACTTTACCTTGAAAGCCTGTAGTGCCTATATTAACAATGCATTTGTTTTCATTGTTTCAACTTAAACTTCACTTGTTACTTTAATACTTTTTTCCATATGAATGTTCCTACTCAAGAGACCTTTATGTATCATTTGTTGTCAAGTTTGTTTGTTTCAAATATCTATACCAATGGAATTTCTTCTATGAAAATTTATTTTAAACAAAAACATAGATTGGATATCAATTGCAGGGACTTTGGCTACAGGTTCTATAGAAGGCAATGTAGCTTACACTTTTTTGAATGGTTTTTGTACACATGTAATATCTCTGGAAATTCGTATAATTGACAATGTATCCTCTAATGTTCTACTCTGAATGAACATATGTTTCAACAATTATGTTATTAATGAGACATAAATTTCTATAAATAGTTATTATGACACACAAATTTCTATTCAACAGGTGGTACAAAATCTTGTGTGAACTTGTAATGCTCTAAAATACACATTTTTGTTTGTGGACATCATTATCGATCATTTCAAATTATTCCAATATCATTGCTCAACAAGTATTTCTATGTAAATTTAATTTTCCTTTGAATGCTTAAAATGTCTTCAAATTGAGGATAATTATGGAAATAATATCTAATTAAGGATCCTCAATTTCCATAATGATCCTCAATTTGAAGACATTTTAAGCATTCGAAGGAAAATTAAATTTACATAGAAATACTTGTTGAGCAATGATATTGGCATAATTTGAAATGATCGATAATGATGTCCACAAACAAAAATGTGTATTTCAGAGCATTACAAGTTTACACAGGATTTTGTACCACTTGTTGAATTGAAATTTTGTGTCATAATAACTATTTATAGAAATTTGTGTCTCATTAATAACATAATTGTTGAAACATATGTTCATTCAGAGTATAACTTTAGAGGAGGATACATTGTCAATTATACAAATTGCTAGAGATATTACATGTGTACAGAAACCATTCAAAAAAGTGCAAGTTGCATTGCCTTCTATAGAACCTATAGCCAAAGTCCTTGCAATTGACATCCAATCTATGTTTTTCTTTAAAATAAAATTGCATAGAAGAAATTCCATTAGTATAGATATTTGAAACAAACAAACTTGATATAAAATGATATGTAAAGGTCTCTTGAGTAGGAACGTTCATATAGAAAAAAGCATTAAAGTAACAAGTAAAGTTTAAGTTGAAACAATGAAAACAAATGCATTGTTAATATAGGCACTACAGGCTTTCAAGGTAAAGTTGGAAAGCAACAATTATCATAGGTGTTGCTCCAGTACTATAGTGTTGATCATATTTAAGCTCCCTTAGGAAATCGCACAATCCTTCAAGTTTTGTGCAACTAGCTTGGTAAGTTGACACTACTTCTTGAATCATTTCCACATCCAAATATTGAATAGGACTTGTTGTTTGACTTGCAAGTTTGAGTTTTTTAATGACGTCAACGTAACTATTGGATACAGTTGCAAAGAGATGTTGAACGGTTGTCTGAACAAAGTCAGGTGTATTAACAGTTGACGATGAGTTCGATACTGTTGGTTTTGGATGTACGGGAATGGAAGGGCATTTTTCGATAGGAGAAGTATCATTTGTAGCCATGACCTGACATGCGTGGATAAAACGTACATATAAGTGGATGTACAACTTACAATGCAAGCAGGTGAATGAATGAGAAAAATATGGTGAGTAATCACAAAGATATTAACAAATTAGAAGAAGTATGTAGTATATGTTGCATTTTTAAAGAAATAGATTAAACAAACATTATGTAAAAAAAATGTTTTAAATAAATAAATAGAAAATACTTATGAGAAATGTAATATATATTTGAATTTGGTATCCCCCTTACACATGCCAAAGACATCTTGCACCTGTGAAATAGAAATGTATGCACAATGTGTAAGTGTAGATAAGGTTAGTGAATTGCTTGATAATTTTTTAGTATACATAATAGTAAGCAATGAAGGAGTTGTATAAAAAGGAACTTGTAAAAAAACATTGTGTAGGTAGAGGATTATAGTAGAAATATTTGGAGAAACTAACCTTGTAGATATGTGCAGAATGAGTGTTTGTTCAAGAGTTTATTTTAGACAATGACAATAAGTGTTGCTCATCTTGCTTTTGTCGCGCTACATATGGACTCTCTGTCATTCGTGCATATCTTTGGAATGTGAAGGCTAGTTCGATGCGCAAGCCTAATAGTTCACAAACTCTAGAAATAGTTGTGAATGTAAGGCCTTAGCAGTCTACATTGTCGATGTCGATAGTTTCCTTATCTAGTGTAAGCCCTTATGATTTGTGGATTGTTAAATCCCATGACATTTTTAGGGGGATTTGATGATAGAGTCCATGGCTCACAGGGGCTATAAGGACATATTTTGGATTATTAACATCCCAAGCAGGACCTATGTGATTTTTGAAGTGAACTACAACAAACAATGGAAGTGAAGGCAGTTTTTCATCATCCTTGTAAACTATAGCTTGGACTTGCCTAAGTGCACCATTGACAAGGCATGTTTCGACCCATAAATTTGAACATAACATTACCTCTTGTTGAACACACAAAATTACCTTTGATTGTAGTTGTTCTTCATCAGGATTGAAGCATGTTGACCCTCGTAGTTGCTCTACAGTTGACAAGGAAATAGATGTTTCCAAATATAATAACATTTGATGGTCATGAAGTGAGACTATTTCATTTGTTGAAAAAAGGTGTGTTGAGGACAGGAATTCTACTTGCTCTGTAGATTTCATTGAAGAGCTTGAGCATGACATAAGAACTTTCCAATCTTCCATTATAGGCTCTGCATTTCAAAAATTGGATAAGATAGTATGAAAGGTAACTTGTGTTGGTTCCTCACCGATCTAACGAAATATTTTTCTTAGTGTTACAATTGTGGTGAATTTGCGCCATAGAGAACCATCGTATGAGGTCGAGGCATACATAGGAATGTCCTTGACTGGTGGAAGTTGGCCAAGGTCACCAAATAGCATGATAGATTGTCCTCCGAATGGGAATTGGTTGTGGCTGGGGAATGCTTTATGTAGCCTCATTTCAATGCAGCTTTGAAGTAACTTAGGACCAATTAAGATCATCTCATCTATTAATATGTAGCAAATGCAGTGCATTTTTTCTTGGAAGCTTGGTAGTTTTTGGCCTTGTAGGGGGGAAATATCTTTGATAGGGACACATAGGGCTGAGTGGATAGTTGATGGTTGGATGTTGAATGCTGATACACCTATAGGTGCAAGAAGTAATGGTGATGGGCCATTTGGGATTAATTTTGGATTACAGATTGGATGGATTTTATTAGGTGTGATTTACCTATTCCAACAATTCCTTGAACAATCATTCTAAAAGGAGTTTGGAAAGTACCTACATTTAGATGCGTGAAAACTATATAAATTATTATTTTTTGTTTGAGAGAGAGTTCATAGTGGGTAGGGGGAGTGGAAAGATGGGGGACTTCAAATTTTGGATCATTGGATTGTATGTAGGTAGTAGTGTAGACTTTTTGGTGCAGATTGAGTTGGGTAGAACCCCAATCATGGTGCAAGTCAATGTCTTAACGACCAAGCATATCTAGTTCATCAAAGTGGAAAGGAAGGCTTGGATATAGGCTTGATAGTACTTTCCATTTTGATGGGTTGTTATCCTGCATTGTTCCTTCTTCACTGGAAGAGGATGTAGAATCGGTTCTTTCAGAAGGCTCTGACAAAGTGAATTCATTGTGAATTTTGTGGAACAGTTGTACAGTAGTAGCTCACTACAACAAAATGCTTCGAAGTAGTTGTTGTCTCTTGCAGGGATGGAGGTGAAGTGTGGGGAGACACGAAAAAATTGTTTTAGTGGACCGCTCTTTCCATTAGCAATGCTTTTGAGAAGCCTTGTAGATCCACTTTTGGGTGACCTCAAGAGTGACATAGCCTCTAAATGTATTGGACGAACCATGTAAGCATCAATGCTATTTGGGGAGGTGGTGGTTGATTCAGATGAGAGGCACACCCACTGAAATTTTTTTTGGTTCACATTTAAAGAGACAAAAGTTCAACTTGATAGGATGAGTGGAAGTTTCAGTAGGAGGTGGAAAGATTCTTGGGCTCCGATATCATGGTCAACCAATGTATCAGCAAGCATTTTTTTGAAATTTTTTGGGGCGGGCTTTTCAGACTCTATATTGGTTGAAATATGAGATAGCATTGTGTGGTATGTTTCTAACTTGTTTTCAAATTTTGCTGCATATTTTTCAATATACTTGAGGATTGCATGGATAGAGATAATAGGCTGGCAATCATTATTATCTCTCCAAATGGAGAGGATGGAAGGGTTGTGTAGGTTTAAGCGGATGTCATTGCGAGCAACGGTGAATTTTGGCTGTCCAGCTTCATCAATTGCAAGGGTTGAAAGTTTTATAATGGCCCAAGGGGATTTGTATTGACACTATAGCGATTGGCCTTTTTTCCTAAGGCATGTTTGCAAGGTACACTTAGTATGACATTGAACACAACTGACCAGTTCAGTGTAGTCAATGAGAGGGTTGGATTGAAAAATTATTCTACTATTTATTAAACATGGGTCATCGCCAAGAGATCGATGAATTGACTGGTTCCTTGAAAGTAGTGCTCAAGGGTTCCATGCAGAGACATGCCTTTCAATGTATTAAATGGAATTTTGTACTGATTGAAGGTTATTCCATTGTAGTTTCCCAATATCAGGTGCTTCTGGTAGCCAGACGAAACCATGAATATGTGCAAAGCCTTTGTGTTGTCATTCATCTCTAGTAGATTCTTTGTTTAGAAAGTATTTTAATGGTATCCATTGGAAATGAACAAGGGTGGAAAAACAATACTTGTACCAGTAGTCAGTTGTGTCAAGTAGTTTTTCCAAAAGCTCTTCATGAAATGCAGTGAACCTGTGGTGTATATAGTTGGCAACAAGGTGTGGATTTTCAACAATGTTTTGTACCCTCCATTTATAAGCGGCTTACAGATTTGAAGGTGCGGTTGATGGCATGATCATGTACAGGTCTATCCATTTTGTATCAACCGCACTGAGTGTGAAGAATAGTGATGGGAAACCAACTTGGATAACCATATTAGAGAGCTCCCCTCTACAATGGTTCCAAAAAGGGTGTGTTCCACGAATTGATGATTCGAAGCGCATGAGTTATTTAGCAAGTTTTTCATCTGGAAGGTCCTTTAATTGCTGACGAGAATCAGAAATTGTCACTGGAAAGCATGTATCAATGTGCTTATGGAAAAATATAGATGATGTGGCTTAGCTATGATTACGCATAATAATATTGAGTATGAAGTAACTAAAGCGAGGGTGCTAGCCAAACCTATTATCAAAGTACCTGAGCAAGTGGAGAGCATATTCATGTAATTTAACTTCTTGCATGTGTTATTGTTTGAAAGTAGCTATTCCTTTTGGAAAAAAAGTGGGGAAATCCATACCAAACAATCCTTCAGTGGTGTACTCATTGATAGGAGATGGTGAAATGGGTGGCCAGTCCATAGACAAGGTTGGTTGGCCTTGACCTAGTTGCAGTATAGAACACAATTCCGTGACTTTTGTACGTGCTAGTGGAAGGTTAGCTATAAATAAAGTCGAGTGGTGAACATTTTCTTCTGAAGGGTCTAAGGTTGTAGCATCTATATGCGCAGAGGTTGTAGTTGTTGGGATAGTAATTGTGGTTGTTGTAGGTAGGAGGTTAGTAATGCTAGCGGAAGCAATTGGTAGGCATGCTAATGCAACCTCATCTAAGTGCACATTTTGGTAGTATGGGTCATGTGTGGTTTTATAATGCAATGCATCGTAAATACTCCTTCTACTCACAAAGAAACTATAATCTTGTTCGTTGATGTTTTTCCTATTAACTAATAGGGTGTCTAATTCATCTATACGTCTAGGCAAGTGTGTAGCAATCATAGAAATATCTAGAGGAAAGGAAATAGTGTGCCCACTATATTTTAGCTGGCCTCCCTTTGCATAGGTTACTTGAAGGATAGGGCTAACCCTAGCTATTAGCATTTCTTCAACTTGAGTGGGTTTTTTTAAACATAGAGGTTGCTCACTAAGGTCCATGTTATTCTATGCTAAGAAGTGATGGCCATTTTTTTCAGCTACACATCTATAACAAGTAGATAGTCCATTTAACTATTTTATCTTTATACCTAGATATTGTTCCATGTAAACTAGACAAGTTGAAATGTGTGCAAGTTTGTCTAGCATAGAACGGAAAGAATTTCTTGCAGCAAAAATGGTTTGAGGAAAGATTAGAGGCGGATGGAGCTGGGTAGGCTAAGCGAAGGAGGGGAGTGTAGATGTTGAGGTGCTAGCAAGGGTGCTTTGTGTGATTTCATGTCTTCTTCTATTGAAAATGTCTTTCTATGCATGGTAGCGGTCCTATTGTTGTTGGTTACGACAGGCTCATTTAACTTGCATAAGAGAGGGGGGCCACTGCATGCAAGAGCCCAGGTCATGGAGGGTCAAGATGCGAGAGGCTGCCCTAACATACCTCAGCTAAGTGCAATGTTTAGGGTATGAGGATGAGAATGATGAGGACTATGGAGTCCTACAACCACTCTGCAATCTCGAGTTTTGAGGAGGGCTAGGCAAGCCAATTTTCAGGTGTGACTCTATGCCTCAGGGAGCTCTCTACCTGAAGACAAAAGTGTGGTCTTTGGATGACAGCACGTTGCGCTGGTGTCCCTAAAGTGTGTTGGCGTCTGTACGGCCAAACAACAGCAGAGACGAGGTCAAACCTATTAAAATGACTAATGACCCAACTGACTAACTAAAGGGCCAGAATAATATGACTAGATAAATTAAATATTCTCTAATGTTATAAAGAAAATATGCAAGAGTGATGAAAATAAGGAGAATCTCACCAAGGAACTCGTTTGCCAGTTGGTTCTCTGAAATCACACCCACCTGCACACAGAAAGAGGAAAAATGTGGGGTGGTTGTATAGGGGCTTGCCTCAATCAGACCCCCATTTAGGTGTTTCCACCTTCATGGACAACCAAAGAAATGAGATAAAGAAATAGTATAGTAAAGATCAAATAAGCACTACAAAATAGTGTTATGCTAATCAACCAAGTGATAGAGGAGAGGAGAGGGAAGCTTACCAACTCCACCAAGAGCACTCAAGTCTACTTGGGGGAGAAATGAGAGTACTCAAGCCTCTTCTGCATTGTCGTGGTCTCAAATGTGCTCTATCGAAGTGATGGAGTGTTGCTTTGTTGTAATGGAATGCTTGAATGCCTAGAGTGAGTGAAAGTGAGTGCTTGAAAGTGAATGTGAGAGTGCAAGAATGGAAGCTTGATGTGGTCAAGAGTTGTGTAGAAGTTGGAATGCAAGTTGGAAGAATGAATTTGAAGAAAGGATAGAGAAAAATGACCATATTTGGGTTGGTTGGCCAAAGGGAGCGTTACAACTTCACCTCCAATGAGAAGAGTAACACCTTTGCAGGTTCATCCACACGAATTTTCCAGGAACGTAAGCGCGCTGCGCGGACTTTTGCGCGCTGCACGGCATCCTCAATAGAAATGCCTTCATTGAAACACAAAAAAGGTGCCAAGTGGGATGCAATAAGTGGGCTTAGGTGGAATTAAGCCTCCAAACTTGGTTTTCTAAGGTGGGTAAAGGAAAAACAAGGAATTTTCATAAGGGGTGCAAATTCGCTCTTATACATTTTTTCCCCACCTTAGCAAGCACAAATACTGATGAGTGATCAGTAAAGTAGATTAAGAAGAGTGTAAGGTTAGGAATGTATACCTGAATTGTCGAGGAAGCAATACTTAGTCTGGCATACTTGAAGGTCAAGGCAAGTGAGGAGATTCATAGTTGCTCGGAACTATGAAGTTAAAGAAGGAAAGTGTCTTACAGGTTCCCGGTCCTATAAGGAAGGTGTCCCCCAAAAACTCTAGCGTGGAGGAGACCTAAAGGAAGCACCCTATAGGCCCTTAGTCCCATAGGAAAGGAATTCTCCATGAACTCAAGCATGAATAATACCAAAAGAAGCACCCTATATGCTCTTAATCCCATGGGGAAGGTATTCTCCATGAACTCAAGCATGAAGAATACCAAAAGAAGCACCCTATAGGCTCTCAGTCACATAGGGAAGGTATTCTTCATGAACTCAAGCATGAAGAATACTGAAAGAAGCACCCTATAGGCTCTCAGTCCTATAGGGAAGGTATTTTCATGAACTCAAGCATGAAGAATACTGAAAGAAGAACCCTATAGGCTTTTAGTCCTCTAGGGAAGGTATTCTCCATGAACTCAAGCATGAAGAACACCCAAAGAAGTGCCCCACAGGCTCTCAGTCCTGCAGGGGAGCCACCTCAAAGATCTCTCGCATGGAGGAAGCTCAAAGGAAAGCACCCTACAAGTTATCTGTCTTGCAGGGAGTAATCCCCCAAGATCTCTCACATGGAGGAAACTTGAGAAACCAAACTCCGCAGAGTCAGGAAGTGGCCACATGGGTGAGTAAATGAGCAGTCATGCGGATTGTCGATAGTTTTGAAAAATTTCGAAGGGGGTTCCTTCAAGGACCCACTGTGAATAAGGGGTCCACTCAAGGGATGCACAGTCCAAAAGTAAATATCCTTCTTACTAAATCAATCCTTCATCAAGGAATTCGAAAGGAAGAATATGCCCCCATACGCAGGGAAGGTCTTCAATTCCTTTCTTTGTGAACCCATGATGAAGGAAACATGTTTCGTTAGGGTTCCAAGTTGAGAATGTGATTTCAAAGGAAGGCCTCCCCGAATTTTCAAGAAAATATTTGTTGTCAATGAATACATTTTTTGAAAAAACCAAATGTTAAAGATAAGGCATTGTTACACATGAAAGGGACAACTCAAGCAAAGAAGAGAGAAAGATAAAGAGAAAGCAAAATACAAACAAAGGGCACAGGCAGATCTAGTTTAGGGGGGTTAGATCTATCTAAGCTGATATAATAATAGGTAACTGCAATGCAAGGCAAAAGATCATCAATCCCCAACTAGATTAGGAAGAATGCATGGAAAACAAAGTAAAAATTAAAAAATGGTTTAACATGGAAGGGAAGCCTAAATTCCCTCAACACTTTGCATCATCCCTAATTTATTGAAAGTCAAGAAGAAACATGGAAGAATGATGGTACAAATAGAAGAAGGTTTATGACACAAAAACCACACCTGTATCCAAGTACCAACAAGGCACGCATAGCATGAGTACAGGGGAACACATCACAAAACATACACACAAGATCAAGAAGAGGGACCTCCTCCAAGCATTGATCAGCCAAGAGGTCCTCATAAGGGGAAGGAGGATGAGCCTACAATGGCGGGATGTTAAGAGGAGGAGCACCCGACCCTCCCGCAATAAGGGCCAAGGAAGAGGGCCCCTCAAGGTCCTTTCCACTGAATTTTTGTGGAGTCAAAGTTAGCAATTTCGCAAAGATCGTCGAAAGGGATGGAACCTCGTCCATGAAGTTAAACATGCACCCGACATGAGTGCTATGTCTTATTTCAGCAGACAAGATGGGCTACGCCCGAGGTTCACCGCTAAGCTCGCCAAGTGACTCAGGAGTGGTGACGAACTCAGGGGAAGTCAGGACTGGTTCCATCACTAGGACAAAACAAGTCAACATAGGACCACCTTGTGAAGAAGGTGGGATCCTCTTACGTCCTTTGTTGTTAGAAGGACCACCCTCCACCTCTTTCTACATTGGAGGAGGTGAACTCCCAATAGATGAAGCTAGGGGTTTAGAGGAAAAGGAAGAAAGAATCATAGTGGACACAACCAAGGTATTAACTATATCAACTAGATTTGAAAAAGGTTGGATATACGTAACAAAGATCAATAAAGGCGGCTCCACTAAAGGAGCGATGAACACTTGTACCTATTTAGGGTTAGGCGCATGTGTGCTTGCAACGAAAGCTGAGAGTGGAATAGGACCATCCTAAAGAGAAGAAAAAGGAAGGGAGGAAGAAAACACTGTAGGAGGTCCTGAAGCAGGGGTGAGCATTTCTTCTTCCTTTCTTTACAAGGAGGCCTACTCGTCCAGGAGAGCCTTTCGTCAGCATTTGCGTTCATGCACAAGGTGGTTTCTACGACTCTTGGAGTTAGAGGCCAAAGGCTGTGAGGGAGCAGAGGGTTCCTACTCAACCATAGGAACATCCACCATGGTCATTTCCAATGGAGGGATAGGTTCCTATATGGGAGCAGAAGGAATAGGCTGAGGAGTGACAGGAGGAGTCGACTCGAGAGCCTCGGCACTAGGCCTCTTTCTGCTCACTGCCTTAGGAGCAAGAGCAGTAGGAGGCCGCAAATTGAATTCTCTATGAGAACCTTTCTTTCTACCATATAGATAATACCACAATCTGGGCTATTCATTAGGGAAATCCACGATTCTAATATTGGGCTTACGCCAAGGAGGGATCATCGGACTGAGTGCGTAACCACCAGGCCGACTCATCCAATACTCTTCCCAAGAAGGGGGAGAATGGGGAAAACTAGGAGGGGGTAGCCTTCTCTTTACCTTTACGCGAAGGAGAGGGAGCCGACGTGGACTTCTCCTTCCCTTTGGGGGAAGGGAGAGTAGTCGATGCAGGCTTCTTCTTCTCTTCTTGAGAAGAGGAGGTGACCAATTGTTCTGTCACGAGGAGGGTCAAATTTGGATCCCCTTTTCCCCTAGTTTTATACTTCACATAGTTCTTGTAAAGTAGGTTCGTTCTTGGAGGGAGCAGACCAACCAAAGAGGGCCAAAAGTGATCCAACGATTATCCACCATGGGATACCAAGGGATGATATTCGGTGTCATGTACTACATGCATGACACCTTCGTGGGAGAACTTTAAACACTTGTGTAATAGTGGCGATCCCATTCATGGAAGCTAGCCAAGGAATTCATAGCTTCACTTTGAACAGATCCGATTCTAGGATAACATCGAAAGTTGTGTCAACAGCTTTGGGTCCAACTAGAACGGACAAGGTTATTGAGCCATAGGGTTTGAGACTCATACCATTGTGTGTACGAATTTGGTAGATTTTATTTCTTCATATTTTTCCTTTTGTAATGAATTTATTACTAATGTTTCTACAATAATAACATTCACATAGCTCACAGGGTCAATCAAGACTCTTGTCATAATGTTACCATTGACACAAGTAGGAATGTACAGAGGTGAAGGTTTTTTTTTTAAGGGTGAATCCTGTGATGTGAATGTAATGTCAGGCTAACCAAGTGCAGGTGGAATAGTGGAAGTTATTATGACCATATTAACATAGGCCTCAGGTTGAGTGACATAATTAGTGGAATCAATAATCATGTTATCAGAATGCAACAGAAATGGGTTCGTGTATATTTTCAGTTCACTATTAGCTTTTGCCACTAATTTGTTAGTGTTTTGTTTATTCCCATCAATACTAATGGTACCATCCTCAATGTGGTCATGTATCTCATGGTGTAGCCACATACAACGTTCACTATCATGTCCATTAACACGATGGTACTGGCAATAAGTTCTCCCATCATACCAATTAGGGTAAGGTTCCTTAATAGGCTTAGGGGTCGGTAAAGTTACAATTTTATCCTTCAACAACTTTTGTAAGATGGAAGTATAAGATTCTAACAACTTTGTGGGCTTCCGGTTGCATTTGAGGCCATTGTCATCAACAACGGCTACTACATTCGCAACAACTTTTCCTTTCCTAGACATTGATACAATGGACTTTACCTTAGAACGGGAGCGTGAGAAGGAACCCCCGAACTAAACAACCATTTGCTGGTACTCCTATAAAGTTGCACACAAATGCGCGAAAGAAGGGTATTTCATCAAGGCAAACTTCTCTTGCCAAGGTCTTTGTAAGTTGCCTACGAACACCTTCTGCACGTCAGAATCGGGCAACTGATATGATATTTGTGAAAGGAGCGCTTGGTAGCATGCTATGAAATTAGTAATTTTTTCATTATCTCCTTGTTTACATTAGATGAGGTTTGAAAAGGTCATCTTTGGCTTGATGTTTTCTTGGAACTGTCTTAGGAACTGATTAACAAGTTGGTCGAATGAGAAAATAGAATTTTCAGGCAAGGAATAATACCATTCAAGTGTTGTTTCCTTGAGAGATCAGGGAAATAGTTTAGCCATCAACGCATCATGATGGAAGAAGTTGGTACCCAGGGCACTAAAGGCAGACATGTGTGTCTACGAATCTCCCTTACCACCGTACTTCTCAAATTTAGGGATCTCCATTCCTTGAGGGAAGGGAGTGTTTCAGATTGCAACCGACAATGGACTATGCTGGAAGAAAGGCTGGAAGATAGGTTGGGTAGAGGCCTAGGAAAGGATCACTAACTAGCTCTGCATCTTACTTATATTCTGAAGCAGAGTGCTTAGAATGGGGTCGTTAGAAGATAGAGGGCTGGAGGAACCTCCTCCAGAACTACCACCGGTATGACTTCTGCCAGAGCCACCACTAGAGCCACTGCCGCCAGTAGGGTCTCCACCAGAAGCACCGCCATGACCTCCACTGAAGCCACTTCCACCAACACCACCTTCGTTGCTAAATCCACTACCACTACCAAAGCCTCCACCACTAGAGGTGACATAAGGGGTAAAACTAAAGCCCAAAGGGACCTTATTCACTTTGATACTTTTTGGTTGCTCAGGGGTAGAAGTGATACTGATAGAAGGGACCGTGTCAGCCATGTAAATGAAAGTGGGAGGCATTGATACCCCTAACTGTCCCTCACGCTCTTCGAAAGTGACTCCTTGCACAAAACTAGGGTTGCTTGAAGGAGCACACACTTGGGCAAGACCAAGGAGACTTCTTTGAAACTCTATGCATGTTTGATCTTTACCCATCATGTGTTTCAATTTGTGCTAACAACCTGAGTGGCTCTAGCCATCTTCAGATTTCTTTCTAAGTGGTTTTCTCAGTCGCCCAATCCTTTAGCAAGGGTGGCAACATATTCTGTAGAGATCTAAAAAGCCTCATGCTCATCCACCGATGATGGTAAAGGAGATGTAGGAGGAGTGGGAATGTGATCATTTTTGTCAATGAATCCCATCTCATTCCTCGATAACTACTCCTGCGCAACCAAACTAACAACAGGACTAGAGAAAAGGCATGTAGAGAGACCAAGCAAGACCTTCATCCTTTCCATCAAAAGGTGTCGTACACTTCTCCTAAAGATATACCCGAAAGTTGTGGATTGGGTTGTGATGCTCATAAAACTTCACAACACTCAAGAGCACAACAATCACGAAGTAGCCACAAGAAGTTTCAACACCAACAGATGAACAAACGTTGGTTCACGCCAGGTTCACCAAAAATGTAAGAGAGGGGGACCACCATGTGCAAGACCCTAGGTCACAAGGGTCAAGATGTGAGAGGCTGCCCTACCTTACCTCAACTAAGTGAAATGTTTAGGGTATGAGGATGAGAATGATGAGGACTATGGAGTCCTACAACCACTATGCAATCTTGAGTTTTGAGGAGGGCTAGGCGAGCCAATTTTTAGGTTCAACTTTGCACCTCAAGGAGCTCTCTTCCTGAAGACGGAAGCATGGTCTTTGGATGACAGTGTGGCACGCTAGTGTTCCTAAAGTGCGATGGCGTCTGTGCAGCCAGACAACAACAAAGACAAGGTCAAACCTATTAAAACGACTAACGACCCAGCTAACTAACTAAAGGGCTAGAATGATACGACTAGATAAATTAAATATTCTCTAATGTTATAAAGAAAATATGCACGAGTAATGAAAATAAGGAGAATCTCACCAAGGAACTCGTTTTCCAGATGGTTCTCTGAAAGCGGGCCCACCTACACACAGAAAGATGGAAAATGTAGGGTGGTTGTATAGGGGTCTGCCTCATTCAAACTCCCGTTTAGGTGTTTCCACAAACAACCAAAGAAATGAGATAAAGAAATAGTATAGTAAAGAGAAAATAAGCACTACAAAATAGTGTTATGCTACTCAACCAAGTGATAGAGGAGAGGAGAGGGAATCTTACCACCTCCACCAAGAGCACTCGAGGTTGTTTGGGGGAGAAATGAGAGTACTTGAGCCTCTGTTGCAATGGTGTGGTCCCAAATGTGCTCTCCTGAAGTGATGGAGTGTTGCTTTTCTATAATGGAATGCTTGAATGCTTGGAGTGAGTGAAAGTGAGTGCTTAAAAGTGAATGTGAGAGTGCAAGAATGGAAGCTTTTTGTGGTCAAGAGTTGTGTAGAAGTTGGAATGCAAGTTGGAAGAATGAATTTGAAGAAAGGATAGAGAAAAATAGCCATATTCGGGTTGGTCGGCCGAAGGGGTCATTATAACTTCACCTCCAATGAGAAGAGTAATGCCTTTGTAGGTTCAGCCACAAGAATCTTCCATGGATGTAAGCATGCCACACGGGCGTCCTTGACAGAAATGCCTCCACCGACACTCAAAACATGTGCCAAGTGGGATGCAAGCATCGGGTTTACGTGGAATTAAGCCTCTGAACTTGGTTTTCTAAGGTGGATAAAGGAAAAAAGGGGAATTTGCATAAGGGGTGAAAATTTTCTCTTATACAACTTTCAAGCTTGAATTTTCCAAATCCATATTGTATTTTCCGTACGTTTACATAAAAGGTTCAACATTAAGTAATATTATTTAAACTGATTACATCAAGCAGTACGCAATAACATTGCTTGGAAGAAAAGTATTGGGAATCTTATGAAATAACAAGATTGTATGTCATTGCAAGTTTACATAGAAGGTGCAACATTAATGGGGATAACATCATAAAAGCTTGTAGTAATAAATGTTTTAAAAATGAGAAAACAAAATAATCAATATAGTTGTGTAGACTAAACACATTGAGCAGACGATAGTAATATCAATTGGACGAAAAGCATTACAAATCCCATGAAACAATAAGAGGTGAGAATAATAAATTGTATGTTTTAGGTTTGTTTCGGTGTTATATGTTTCAAACTTGAAATGGATATGCAAGTGTACATAAGTTCAATCCTATCCAGTGCAATTGGAAGTATGCTAAGAGATTTGGAAGTATAATTCTTCACAAAAGGAAACCATTAAATTTTGTTCTTCATATATTGCAAGTGGATGTGTGATTAAATGTAAAAAGGCGTGAGTAAATTCCATAGACATTATGAAGTAGAGTGGTTTGCAATTAAACAAATGAAAATGTATATATATATATGTTTTCTATAACTGTTTGTCATGCTTACAAATATGCACAATTGCACATGACATGACAAGTGTACTTCAACAACCTATAATAGAAAATATAAGCACGTTTAATAGTTGTGGTAACAATTCTTTGTGCTTCACGCCCATCAAAAGTATTTGATTGGATGGTAAGTGCCAAGAAAAAATCACAGTTGACAACTACTTGTAGAATTTTGCTTGTTGTATCGGATTTTGCTAGTAGGATTTGGAAGTATTCTGCGCAAATTCCTAACAACGTTGTTGCTGGTTCATCAAATGCAATAACATCAAGAAGATGGCCTATACCATCTTGCAATTCAATCTTTAGCATGTAGGTTAAATCACATGTAGCAATCTTTGCAGAACACTTGGGGCATTTAAATACACTTGGGGTGATCTGAAGAACCTTTTTCTTACACTTTTTTCTTTCCACCATGTGAGGGCATGACAAGTAGTAGAAGTTGTCTAAGTGGAGCTTTGTGATAGTGGCTTTTACACGAACATTTTATTTTTCAAGAGAGCTTGGTTTTGTAATACTTGAAATAGGAATTGGGTTTTCATATTTTTGGGTTTTTAGTTGGCTCTTCGAGAGGGAAAGACAAGGTTGGGAAATCCTTGTAGTGGCATACCAAGTCTATAATATTGAGGCTTCAACCAAGTTGGGATTGATTACAATGATTGTTGGAAAGATAGTATCTATAGACTTTCTAGACCATGTCATTATACAACCACTTTTAATCAAAATAATTGGTGGGTTGGGTTCTAGGGGAAGGTCAGCTAGTTGTTTCCCAGCAATTTGGCAATGGCTACCCTAAAGTGTGATGTCAATGGTACGGCTGGACATGTCAATGATTGTAGTTGTACACTTTGTTGTTTCGGTGCCATCCCTCTTGCGAATGGTTGATGAAGGGGAGATAGATAGAACAATACCAATGAAATCTACAAGCGAATTAATAGGCAATGACATTAATGATTCAATGCTTTTGATATGGTAGTTGTGTGTTGGTATAGTGGATTCTATGCAGGTGAATGGGGTTATGGTTGGGGAGCCGTGGAGGAATATTTCATAAGGGTTTGTGCCACTACTATATTTTGTGTTCCTAACTCTGATGTAGCCATTGGAGATAGCATGAGTATTATTGGTCTCAATGACATGGTAGAAGATGTCTACAAGATCATTAAAGTAGGTAACATGTATCTCAGACCCTACTTTATCTACAAAATCAAACCCAAATACTTTCCCATCATTACTTGAGTTTTTGTACTCGTGAATTGGACTTTTAGCAAGGGCACGACCATGAATGGACCAAAGCTTATGGTTTGGTGTTAAGGTTGCAATGGGAGTTGGTTCAGATGGTTCATCAAGTGAAATGTTGGGAGATTGAGTGGTGGCCAATGGCCCCTGAGAGCTACTAGAGGGTGTATAGAGTGTAGCTTGTTGAATAGCAATTGGAGCTCTAATAATTGATGCATTGTTTGTGACAACTTCCAGGCTATGAATTATGATAGTCATGCAAGGAAAGGACAATTTGAAAGTGAATGATATGTACATGATTAAACAACAAGAACTTAAAACAGTATGGTAATTATGTATGTACGTGAATCTATGAATTTTTTTGCAGTCGTATTCTTTGAGGTGGACAATGGAACCTTTGACTAAAGCCTCCTCCGTGACAAGATCATTGAATTGGGTAGGAAGCAATGCACGATGTGTGTGTGTCCCATCTAACAATTAGATACAATACTTGACAAGTGTAGCACGAGGCTCTTCAATGCTAGTGATAGATACA
Source organism: Sequoia sempervirens (assembly GCA_007258455.2). NCBI lineage: Eukaryota > Viridiplantae > Streptophyta > Pinopsida > Cupressales > Cupressaceae > Sequoia > Sequoia sempervirens. Next base: position 381,606,013 of record VDFB02193867.1, on the reverse strand, counting down.
ACTTGTAGAAAGGGATCTACATCTGGCATGCCTGAAAGGATGTCGAAAATGGCATTTATAGTTAATGTAGACATGATGATGTTGGAAGACATTTGAAGCAATTGGCCTACAGGAAAGCTGAGTGTAGGGAATTCAGACAATAAAGAAAAGTTTCAGTAGTAATTATGAAGTTCAAAATGGTTCATACAACCTTTCCTATGAGTACAACTTCAAATATCCTACTAAGGTATGCAAATAATTGATTACAGCTTATTTGAATTATTACACCAACAAATTGTAAGTAAGTGGTTGTTTAGTATGTGTAGAAGGGATAAGCGATACCTAAATATAATGTTAAGGAGAATGGGAAAAACAATGCATTCCATAAGTTAAGATTCAAAGGTTTTGTGATAGTCATTTGTTTAGTATTGTGGTAGCATAAATAAGCATCAATATTTGTGAACTATCCATAATAATGGGCAAGTTGGGATATTTGGTTCCTTACTCGTGGAATTCTAGTAGCATAACATTCAATCAAAAGGATATGCAAAGTAAATAAAAATTACCTTAACTAAGAAATAGAAATTGCATAATAACAAAGTTAACAACATACAAGTAAATTATATGGCATTGCTTAGTTTGAAATGAACATGCAAAAGTATCACATAAAAAGTAATTGTGCTTGCTATCAAAATTTAGAAAAAAGAACATGGTGACAAAGATATTAGAGTATTTATTGGAAATTGCAAGTGTATATTTCAATGTTGGAGTGGATTTCAACTATCAAAGGAAAAAGGTGCATTTGTCAAATTTCTTGACATGCCTGAAATTTCCTTCCGTGAATGTTTTCATTGAATTATAGTTTTTTAGTAATTATTAATTTATTATTATTTTATGTGTTATTGGATAAAATTGTGCTTTCTTATTATTTAATTTTATTTACATTACAACATAATTAATATATAATGTATTTCTATATAATGAGCACATGTATATTTTAACATAACAACATAATTAAATGTTTTCTCGAACAAATCATGCAATTTGTAAATTAAAAAATATATGAAGGTAAATAAAAAGATTAATAAAAAATTCAAGCCCCTTCCATTAAAATAAAGCTATTATGTTTTACACAAAAACCTTTGCAATAGCTTTGATCGACCCTTTTTTTATAATTTTCAATTAACTATTATATATATAAAGATTAAAATTCTCAAGCTTTCTAATATACTAATATACTTATACTAAAATTCAATTAACATCTTCCATATTACATATAGAATGCTAAGATATATGCTACTTATTTATTATTTATGCTAATATATATCTAACTACATAGGATAAAGGATGTCATAATGTTAAAACTTAAATGTGCTAATTTTTGTACACTAAATTTTACTTTTACATATTCCCAGCTTAAGGTAATTAAAGGCTGTCCTATTGAATTATCATTTTAAATAATTTAAACATTGCATAAGTTTAATTTTTAAAAATTTTCAATTGTCTTCCAAATTTTTGTACACTAAATTTTACTGTTTACATATTCCCAGCTTAATATTACAAAACTATCATTTTTATAATATTTTAATCTTATAAACGTTAAAACCTCAATTTTCTTAGCTTGGATGAGCTCAAATTTATTATAAACCTTGTGGTTAAAACAAAAGAAAAGAATTTACTATCAAACTAAAAAAAACTACTGGCACAATCCCTGATCCAAAGCATCCAACAAGAAATCTTAGAAAATAAAAAATAGAACTTTCAGAGGCCAAAAACCAAAGGGGAAGAATAATAAGGCATTTAGAAAAATCTGGAAAAAAAATGCTAAGGAAATAAAAAAGTTAAAGCAATCAACAAGAAATCTCGAAAAATACCAGTGGAAAAGTTGATAGCGGCAGTGCTAGAAAACTAACAAATACAAAAAAAAATGATGATAAAATATCAATTTTTTATTCCAAATGCTATGTTGCAGGAAATCCCAAGCAAGGCAAAAAAAATTTGACCAATGAAGATGTGTCAATGTCCATTCAAAAATGGATTATTAAAGACCATTAACCAAAATAAAATGGTTCAAACTAATTCTACATTCATTAAATCATATACATTGAATTCAGAGTCATATTGAAGAGCAATATTGATAAAAAGATTGAAAGAGGCTTTACTCTTCACAAGTTCCTTATAGTGTGCCATATTAAAGAATCTATATAGGACATAAATGAATCAAATTTTCACTGCCCGTAAGCAACTTTCTTCTAGGTACAAAACATCAATGTTACGAATGACCAAATAGGTTCATACAGTTTTGTATTCAAGCCTTCTAAGTTGTTAACAAAACATCACTCTTGACAGGCACTTTTAAGTTTTGTAAACCTTTAACTCTAGGCATCAAATTTACACTTGTCATTCATGCCTTCTTAACCGTAAATAAAATATCTCTAATGTTATCATTCAGGGCAATTAGGTTCAGATTGATCACATTATCTAACCATTTTTGCAATAAACATCAAGGGCTCAACATTTCAACATTTTTGAATGTTTCACTCACTATTCAAAGCATCGTCAAGAGAGGCAAGGCCTTTGGTTAAGGTCCAACCCTTCACATAGCTAAAGACATCATCAAGCCAAATATCAACATATAATATAGATAAATCATAATATATTTAAGAAGAGAGAAACTAGCTCTGTTCTCCATATTCATAGTCCAGATCAATCAAATTGTCAAGAAAAGGCCAAAAGAAATATGTTTACAGAAAAACCATGATAAAATTAAAAAGAATGGACTCAGCTAGATACTAGTTGTTGGTAAGGTGGGTAGGGCTTCATAAAAGATGCACAAAAAGAACATCAAATGATGTAAGAGTACATACAACACCTCCTTCAAACTGGATAATGTTTATTGTATTAGAAATGTAAACAAAGAGAAAGATGCAAAGAAAAGAAGCAAGGGAAACCCTGAATGGGTTAAAAATATCCAAACCAAAAAGAAATCAACAGTGGTAACTTTCTTGGGTCTGATAAAATACAAGTCACCTCAAATAAATACAAAATTTTGCTGGAAAATACTTGAATGAAGCAAAAAATTATCAGAATTTACAATTCAAAAGTTCTTCCTAATCAATGTGCTCTCTCTCTTCATTTTGTTTCTTTTGTCTACAAGAAAACAATTGTGGCGATAATGAAGATTCATCAAATTTGATAATTACTCTACTTATGGTGTGTTTACATTTTCTCTGTAGTATTTTTTTGTTGTTGTGGAACAAAAGAAATTTGTGGTACATGATTGTTTTTACCTTCCTATGTTTCTGATATAGTTGTCTGGATCAACAAATTCGTGCACAAAAACAAAAATTATTCTCAATGTTATGTTTGTGTTGTCCCCATTATTGTGGGAGGATGCTAGAAAAACTTACTTAGTTTGAATTTGCAATTATGTTTTCTTAAAAATTACTTGGGTCTCTTACTACCAGTGATTATATTTGAAGTCAGTATAAGATGTTAGTCACATTACAATGCAATAGCCAACATCATTCTAGCATTCTATCAAACAATTTGTGTGTTCTATACATTTCCTACTAATCTTCTAGCATAGATGAAGCTAGTGATGAGTGTTGCATCTGCTATTGGCAATTTTCATTATCAAACTAGTGAGACATTGTTGGCCTACTCATTGAGACATCTCCCATTCACACTCTCTATAGCTGAGATGATCAACTTGTCATCAATGATCATTGACTTGAAACTCGATTAACTCTTTAGCACCTACATTCTTTCTACCTAATCCACTCAACTCTCCATATTCCCTTAAGATTCAATAAGGAGGTCTCAACTATTATCAATTAACTTGTTTACTCAAGGTTGTTTTCATGAGTGTTGGCGTTAAAATTCGCACCTCTAGAATGCAGATTTGAAACAGACAACTATGCACAGATAAACTGCTCTTCAAATTAGGAGGGGAAGCTCCATCTTACTGATAGTGTTTAAGAAAGTAAACTAAAACTAAGTTGCCTATCTTTTTTATCAGCTAAGAGCACAAGGTTTATAAAACTCAAGCGTCGTAGTTGAGATTTTCTGATTTAGAACTTCAACTATGACTAACCTACGCTAAAGACGTTTCTAATTTCTCAAGTAAATGCAGATCAAGAGAATTAGAAATGGACAAGGTTTGATGAACTCTGAAAAAATACTTAGATAAACTCTTTTTCCAACATACATCTACTTACTTTCAATGCGAGTTGTAATTAAAGATCATATAAGTATAACACAATAAACAAAAATTTGAGACATTATATCAAGGCAAAATAGGCTCAATACTTTATTTCTCAAATCTCTAGAACAAAGATTACACTAAACACATGCACAGAACAAGAACTTGTAGCTAAAAGAGACTTGCAAACTTGTTCTTACACAAAGAAAACATCAACTACAACAACTTGTTGGCTAAAGAGGCACAACACTTTTCTATCATAAACACAATTGAACAACACTGAATAACAATAGAAGGTACTATAGGCTTAGCGTTTGTTATCACAAGCATGGTTGAAAATAAATGAGCAAGACTACTCTTATTTATAGCCAAGCAGAGGAGTAGGGAACCCTAAAATCTCCTTGCTTTTACAACTATGGCTTGCTTAGCAAGCAAGCTTTATTTCTAAAACTAAAAGAAGATAACATCTAACCACCTAAGAAAGCAGGAAATGCCAACTATTACATTTTATCTTCTTTCTCTTCTTCAAAGAATAGATAAGGATTGTTCCAAGAATAGAAAGAAAGTGGAAAGAAAGTTGCTTTAAATCTCGATCACATCCGCTAAATTCTAGAAACTGTGTTCCTATTAGGTGCATCAATACTATCAATAGCAAAGTTTCACTTTTCCAAGATTTCTTCACCATCTGTGATTGATCTCAGGAAATCTTCAACCTCATTGGCTTCTTTCTCGAACTTTGCTGACATCATGGAAATGTGACTTGGAAGAGTCTTATGTTTTTCTTTCATCCACTTTTGTTCAATCTTCTTGTTGTATTTGTCTTTATGCATCTCCCATATCCTTTCACATTCTCCTTTACAAATAGTCACACTTTCAGGCCAAGGGGGAATTGAAAAGCATTTCTCAATTGTGTCAAGTTTCAAACTATAGGTCACTCTGCCATCTACTAACTAGATCTCTCGTGTTGTTGGATTGTAATGCTTGATTCAAGCGATTAAAAACTCTAGAGTCTAAACTGAAATAGGAATGGATGTCGCTCTCAGAAGTCCAGAGTGCCTTAGGTTTATGATTGTAGTGTTACCTACGTTCTCCAAAGCATGTAGGTCGAACATCGACTTGATGTGATGCAAGTCAATCTTAGTTGTTTTGATGAAGTCATGATATAGTACTGACTTCGTCTTGAAATCATTGGGAGTGTATTCCATTATGAAAACTTTGAAGAATGACTATAAACTTGCCTAGGTTCAAACAAGTTTTGAGCAACTTTCTATTTTTAGAATGCTGATTTTTCTTCCTCAAACGAACAAATTTTTAGAAATTTTTCTAAGATATGGGCTTTGCTCAGAATTTCGTTACAAGACAACCCAGATCACCCATTTTTGAAAATTTTGAATGTAGACTAAAAAAGCAGCAATCCCTAATTTCTTCAATTTTTCACGAAAAAAGTTGGCACATGGGTTTTGTTCAGAATAAGATTTGGAATGAACCCAATTGATCAAATTTGAAAAATACTAAGGGCTGATTGAAAAAGCAAAAAACCCTAGAATCTGGAATTTTCTTGAAAAAAAGTTATGATCTGGGTTTTGTTCAAAAGAATGTTTTAAGTGGACCCAGATGATCAAAACTTGAAAACTCTAGTGATTTCTCTAACATGCAAGGAAAAAGCAGCTACTGCAACTTGAGAAATTTCTTCAAAAAAATTTTAGAATGATGAGATGAAAAGACCCAGATTGCTAAAAATTGAAAAACCTCGACCTTCTTCAAAAATTTGATGTTTTGGATGAAAAAATCATGAAAAAGCAAGGTCTTATGTTGTTGGTATGAAAATTGATGAAGAATTTCTGAAAAATCAGCAAGTTGAAGCCTTGAATCTTGAAAAGGAAAACTTTGAAGTTGTTTCCCCTCTTCAACTTGGACGCCATCTGCAAAGAATGATGAAAATTGAATGGTAAAAGCCTCTTAAATAAGCTTTAGGCTTGAGATAACTCTGCTTTCTTTTTGCTTTTATCCTCCAAACCCTAAAAACTTCTTGAACATTGAATTTGGACATTCTCTTCATCTTGAAAATTTTGAGATTTTTTGCTAAGGCATGGTAACTTGGGTGCCCTTCTTGGCTAGAGGCGCCAATTTCTCCTAGACTTAGTCATTTTCTTGAGTTTTTCAACTTTTCCTCAATTTTGAACCCTATTTTGATTTTGATCTCCAGCTTCCAGATTGATTCGATGGACAAGCTAAATGATTCGTCATGTAGCCTGACTGAATCTAAGAAGATCATCTAGGAAACACCTTTAGCTAAAAAATTTGTTTCATGCTTCAAAATCATGGGCACCCATCTCCTTCTGGGGTGTCCAACCTTCACAGTGTTAGCCATTTTTGTGTTCTTCATTTTCTCCATGTTTCCCTTTGATCATCTGATGAATCCTTAATTTTGGGAGCTATGTTGATCAAATCGGCTGACTGACTACTCCCTTGGATAGCTTGGTTGAATCTAACGAGGTGATCTTGGAGGCTGCAACTACAAATACTGCCATTTGAGGCCTTAAAACCCTAGGCGCCTATCTTCTCTAGGGGCGGCCATGTTCACCAAACAACCATTTTTTCACTTTTCCAATTTTTAAGCTTATCTCCTCTCTTTCAAATGATCTTGCCATTTTGGATGATCTGGAGCTCTGATAAATTGACGGTCAGACTCATCAGATGGCTTGAAGGGTTTCGAGAGGGGTCTTCTAGGAGTTACATCCATAGGAATGTTGATTTGAGTCATCAAAAGCTTGGGCGCCCCTGGCTAGCTAGGGCGCCCAACTTCACCAGAGTTAGAAATTTTTCAATATTTTCTTCTTTGCTTTTGACTTTTGATATTTTTCTTTTATTTTTCCCTCTATTCCACCTTTAGCATCTGATGACTATCAACTCAAATTGACGAGCTAATGATCTCGTTGGAAAGCTTGGTCAAATCTGAAGAAGCTATGGTGGAGGCTTCATTGGAAAATTCATATGTTTAAGCCCACAAAAACTTGGGTGCCTATCTCCATCTGGGGCACCCAAATCCTCTAGACTTAGCCATTTTTCATCTTATTTCATCTTCAATCTTGAACCTTCATTTTATACCTTCAGCTTGATCTGGATTTGTCGGTGATTGATGAGTCTGATGATCTGATGAAGACAACTACTACGAAGCTGACAAGATCCTGAAGAGATTGAGCCAAGTTCGTTGACTGGAATCAACTAACTTGCGTATGATTGTGACTATGTTCTTGTTTGATGATTCGACTTGTCCATTACCCTGGGGGTAATAATCTGATGAGTGAGATAAAGTGGTGTCATGATCAAAACAAAACTCCAATAGCTCCTCAAATGAGAAACATGTTACATTATTTGTCATAATTTTGTGAGGCACCCTGAAGCACGTAACAATATTTTCCTTCAAGAAGTCACACACGACCTCAGACGTAGCCCACTTGGTAGGAATAGCTTCAACCCATTTGGTGAAATAATCAGTGGCTACAAGGACATAAATATGCCCCTTGCTGGAATGTGGGCTGATCGGACCAATAAAATATAAACCCCATTGTTGAAATGGAGTGTCTATAACAACTAGCCTGAGAGGAGCGGCTGCCAACTTCATCTTTCCAACAAATTTCTGACACAACTAACATTTGTGCACCCATTTATGCACCATGAAACATAATTGACCAAAAGAACTATGCCTGCAAAATTTTGAAAGTTGTCACCTTCAAAGAAAAGTGGCCATCGGATGCTTGACTGTGAAAAGCTTCCAACAAACGTCGTTGTTGATCTTTGGTGGCATATAGAAAAAAGGCTATGTCAAGCCCTCGCTTGTACAAAATGTTGTTAATAATCACATAATTTTGCACTTTTAGCTTTAGTGCTCTCTTTTGTTGCTTGTTCAAATGATTCGGGCAATCACCATAAGTTAAGTAATACCATATCTCAATAAACCATTCTCCCGTAGACTCAATCAGTAGGACCATGGGAATATCCTCTTTAACTTCAGGTTCAAGTTCAGGTATACCTCTAGCTTGAAGCTTCTTATCTCCATCCTCTGCTATCAACTACCAAAGACCTCTCCCATGAATGAGTTTGGTTGGCTTGATCTCCAAGTCGTACTCTTGCACTTTTGTGACCCAACTTCCTCTCTTTGTACCCATCTCCTACTAAGTTAGCACACTTTTAACTGCTAGATTGGTGACATAAACAATGGTATGGGAATTCAAGATATAAAATCTGAAATTCTTTACAGCTCGAACCATAGCATATGCATTCTTTTCAATCTGAGAGTATCATGACTCGCTATCTTTAAAATTGCTACTTATAAAAGCTATTGGAGACTTGGTTTATTCATTCAACTTCTGTGTCATTATGGTAAGTAGAGCATGCTCTAATGCATAGCAATAAAGGATGAATCCTTTTCAAAATCAGGCAAACTAGCACTAGAGCTCGGCTAATAGCTTCTTTTATTGTTGTGAATACCTTCTTCCATCCACTTAAAAAAATTCTTCTTCTTCATCATAGCAGATATATCTTTTGTCAACTCAGAAAAATATGGCACAAACCTTTGTATGAAATTCACTTTACCAAAGAAAGAGTTTACCCCTATTATGTTGTTGGGAGAGATAAGATTTTGATAGCTTCAACCTGGCTTGGGTCAATTCGAGTTCCCTCCTTAGAGATGATGTGGCCAAGCAACTTGCCCTCCATCACCGCAAAGATGGACTTTTTGGGATTCAATGATATCTTATGGTATTTGCATCTCTCAAAGACTTTCCCTAGATGTGAAAAATGATCTCCTCGTGTCTTCGAGAAAATAGTGAGGTCGTCTAGATAGACAACTATTACTTTATTCCTCAAGTCTCCAAATGCCAAATCCATGGCTCTCTAAAATGTAGCACCGGCGTTGATGAGGCCGAAGGGAATTCTTTCATATGCAAATGTACCCCATGTGGTTGTGAATGTCATCTTGTACTGATCTTCTTCAACTACTACAATTTGATTGTAGCGAGAAAAACCATCCAATAAGGACAACATCTTTGAACTAGTAACCGTCTACAAGGTATGCTCCATGATTGGCAGAGGATAATTATCCTTCAGAGAGGATTGATTCAAGTTCTTGAAATATACGCAAATTTTGGTTTCTCCATTCTTCTTTTGTATGTGAACTATATTAGACATCCAAGTGGAGTGATGAATTGGAAAGATGATCTTTGTGCCCACCATCTCCTGGATTTCCACGTAGATGGTATCTTAAATTCGTAGATTGTAGTGTATTTGTTTTTTCCTAAAGGGCTTCACTTCAGGTTTAAGAGGAATTGTGTGAGACAATCTCTTGGTGTAAAAACTTTCAAATCTTCATATGACCAGGCGAAGACATCACAGTATTGCTTGAACAAAGAGATGAACCTCTCACTTTCCTCTCTTGTGCAACATGTACCCAAATTAACAAGCCGAGGCTTGTCATTTGTACCAATATTTACTTGTTTATATTCAATATAGGTTCTTTCTCTTGAGTTCTTCTGATCTCGTATGTATTGGTCATGACCTTATCAAAAATATTCTCCAAGGAAACCAAGCCCTTGGGATTTTTATTTCCTTTCAACTAGATAATGCTTATATCTGGTTGTTCAGAACTTTCTTTGTCTTCAACAACCTTTGTCACATCAAAGACTTTTGTTACTGATTCTCTATGAGTAAATGAATTTCCCTCAAAGAACAATTCTTTGAAACTATCTCCCATAACAATAAAATCCTTAATGTGGTCATCGTCATCAAAGACTTTCCAATTATCACAATTGTCAGGTATAGCTGCCCTGTATATTAGCTCAATGGAAAATGCATTCTGATGGAAGTCAGAATGTGGCATGAAAAGTGAAGCTAACACCACTAAGGTATCTACTCTACTATTATCTAGATGTGGAATGTACTTGATATCAAATGCTTCAAGCCAATCTATTGCATTCCACACCCTATTTCTATAATTTCGGAGATGATCTGCTTTCACTCTAAATTGATCTTTGACTTGCTTCACAACTAGTTCGACATCACCTTCGACTTTGAGATGTTTGATACCCATGTCCTTTGCATTTTTGAGACCTAGTAGGAGCACCTCATAATTTTGTCGTATTGTTTGTAAAGTCGAATTGTAAGTGGTATGCAAATGGATATAACCATCCTTCAAGAGAAATTATCACAACTCCCGCACCCGAACCAACAGTAGTACAACTACCATCAAATTGCATAGTCCATAGCTGAGGAACATCTACTAATTTATCTGTGGAACACGCGACCTCTTGACTTTCTTTAGGTATCTCTAACAACATGGCATAAGTACCAAGTCTTGTTTCTTGATATAGAACTTGAGCTTGAGGATGTTGAGACTTCACCACCACAAATCGAGACTTGGGCTATGGTTCTAGCTTGAAAGTACCATTCTTTAATGGAATGTTCACATAAGACCAATCCATTTGAATCTCTCCACCGAAGTCCTCGCAAAAGCTTTTGCTTAACAACATTCCATAGCTAGCTGGAATATCAGCCACCAAGATGGTCATCATAATTTTCTTCTCAAGACAAGCCACCAACCTCACTTGAGCATCTTTCAACTGTCCAATTAATAGCACCAACTTTGACTCTAGTGAGTAACATTTGTCTTTTTTCTTGGTGCACGAAAGTCCTAGTGCATTCATTACTTATAGAGGCATGACATTTTCTGAGGCTCCAGAATCAATGATACACTTGCTCAATTTGTAACCCCCTTAATACAGAGAAATATAGAATGGCTTATGCTTTTATTCCGTCGAAGCGGATGATTCAAGCAATGTGGACTGCTTGACAGGTGTCTTCTTCACAAATTTAAGAAGTCAATCCACTTGCTCTAGATGATCTTGGAGATATTCTAACTTAGAAATCTGCACTTTGTTCTTTGTCAAGGCATCTACAATATCAAAATTTGCTGAAGACAATCTTGAGTAACTGCTTGCACGTTCTCTTGAGAAGGCTTGATATTAGAAGTAGAAGCTACTTCTTTTCCTTTTTCTTTTTCTTTCTATACCTTCAGTCTCTCTTCTTCTTCTCTCTATGCTTTTAGATGTTGAGCTCTTGTAAACACAGGAGTGGTGTGATTCTCAGTATTTATTCTAAGAGAGTACTGACAAAAATCTTCTTCAAAATCAGGTTCACTTTCAAAGTAGCTCGTCGTGGAGCCACCATCAAAGTTGTCTGATCGTGGTAAGACAATATTTGAACTTGGAGTAGGTATGAAACTTGGTGCAGGTGCAGTTTCGACATATCCGATTATCTCATTCACTCTAATGTTTTCAGGGAACATGGAACCATTATGTTGATCGGAATCATGAAAAGATCAAAACACAACATTTTGTGTATTTTCAGCCGCTTGCCTTGGTGGAGCTGACCATCGTGGCCTATAATTGTTGTAAGGATGAAATTTATTTCTCCTCAGCTGGTACAGCTGCTAAGGTTGATATGGTTTTTGTGCTTGATACGGTTGTGATGTAGGAAAGGCGAGTGGTGGTGCAACTTGAGAAAGGGGTGTAGGTTGGATAGGCAATTGCCTCTTGAGAATAGTCATTTCATTGGAAACTTTTTGAAGTAGTGGGTCTATAGAATTCTAAACCAAAGGCCTGATAGCATCTCCCTTGATATTTTCTGAAGTGATCATGTTGTCTTCAATTTCTATGGCACCTTGTTGTGCATTCTCCAGTTTTGTCTCATTAACCGATCTTAGGGAAAAGGCTATCTCAGATGGAAGTGTGTTGACAAAACTGCTCAATAAGATCTCAGGAAATGGATTGAGTGTATACAAGAGTCGAGTGACCAGGCGGTTAAACCTTGCCACGAAATCCCTCATTGGTTTGTTGTCCTCCTTTGAATTTGAAAGTTGGGCGAACAATTGGTGGCTATCTTCAACTGGCTTGAATCTTGTTAGAAACTTCTCAGTCATAGTATCCCAGTTGCTTATGTAGCCTGGCTCTAGGTGATTGAACCATTCAGTACTAGCTCCCACAAGAGTCTCAACAAAGAGACATACATCAATATATTCATGAGCTATATGCAAAACAATGCAAGTCGTTGAAAAGGCTAAAAAATGATCATCAAGATGTTGACTTCCATCACCTTGGAACTATGGAAAGTGTTTTATCGACCCCTTAGGCAATTCATGATTTGTTGCCAAGGCCAATAGTCTGATTTGATCACCCCAAGGTAGCAGGGGTCCTCTTCTCCGATTTCGATTATTGTTGTTGTTGTTATCACCCATCGTGTCTGGTTGAACTACAAGTTCTTCAATCTCAGGTACAGTGTTGAACTTAGGGACTATGTTGGATAGTTCTCCAACTTTTGTAGGATGTGTGTGTGGAAGGAAAGGATTTGTTGAATCAACTTCTCCTTGGAAGAGAAGATTTGTTCTTGTTCTCCTCCTTGTATAAACTATATAAGCCAGGATTGTCTAAACCCACATAGGTGGTGGCAAGACAAGCCTTTTGGCAGTAATATCGGATTTCTCTTCCTCTTTGTCTAGAATAGGAGTAGAGTTTCTCCATTGAGCAGGGGTCTCCTTCTCAAAGACGAAACTCCTTAGGCTACTAATGATGTCCACTTGCTCTCCTTTAATTATCTATAAATTCAACTAGATAATTGGAGGTGTAAGATCAGGTTGTTGAACTGGAGTAGTAGGATGCCAAAGTGTCATTCCCGTGACATAAAGCCTAAGCTTTCTTTGAAATTTTATGCCTCGTGCCCCATGGTGTGTGCCAAAAAACTGTTGGTGTTTAAATTTGCACCTCTGGAATGCAGATTTGAAACAAAAAGCTATGCATAGATAAACTTCTCTTCAAATTAGGAGGGGAAGCTCCCTCTTGCTGATGGTGTTTAAGAAAGTAAACTAAAACTAAGTTTCCTATCTTTTTGATTAGCTAAGAGCACAAGGTTTATAAAACTCAAGCGTCGTACTGGAGATTTTCTGATTTAGAACTTCAACTATGATTAACCTACACTAAAGACGTTTCTAATTTCTCAAGTAAATGCAGAGAAAAAGAATTAGAAATGGACAAGGTTTGATTCTCTAACAAAATACTTAGATAAACTCTCTTTCTAACATACATCTACTTACTTTCAATGCGAGTTGAAATTAAAGATCATATAAGTATAACACAATAAATGAAAATCTGAGACATTATATCAAGGAAAAATAGGCTCAAGACTTTATTTCTCAAATCTCTAGAACAAAGATTACACTAAATACATGCACGAAACAAGAACTTGCAGCTAAAAGATACTTGCAAACTTGTTCTTACAAAAAGAGAACATCAACTACAACAACAACTTGCTGGCTAAAGAGGCTTAACACTTTGCTATCATAAGCATGATTGAACAACACTAAATAATAATAGAAGGCACTATAGGGTTAACGTTTGCTATCACAAGCATGGTTGAAAATAAATGAGCAAGGCTGCTCTTATTTATAGCCAAGCAGAAGAGTAGGGAACCCTAAAAGCTCCTTTCTTTTACAACTATGGCTTGCTCAGCAAGCACGCTTTATTTCTAAAACTAAAAGGAGATATCATCTAACCACCTAAGAAAGTAGGAAAAGTAGGAAATGCCAACTATTACATTTTATCTTCTTTCTTTTCTTTAAAGAATAGATATGGATTGTTCCAAGAATAGAAAGAAAGTGGAAAGAAAGCTTCTGGAAGAACGTTGCTTTAAATCTTGATCACATCCGCTAAAAAGCTAGAAACTATCTTCCTATTAGGTGCATCAATACTATAAATAGAAAAGTTTCTCTTTTCCAATATTTCTTCACCATCTGCGATTGATCTCATGAAATCTTCAACCTCATTGGTCACTTTCTCAAACTTTGCTGACATCATGGAAATGTGACTTGGCAGAGTCTTATGTTTTTCTTTCATCCACTTCCATTCAATCTTCTTCTTGTATTTTTCTTTATGCATCTCCCATATCCTTTCACATTCTCCTTTAGAAATAGTCACACTTTCAGACCAAGGGGGAATTGAGAAGCATGTCTCAATCATGTCAAGTTTCAAACAACAGATCACTCTGCATCTGCTGACTAGATCTCCCATGTCGCTGGATTGTAATGCTTGATGCAAGAGATTACAAACTCTAAACTCTAAACTAAAATAGGAATGGATGCCACTACGAGAAGTCTAGAGTGCCCTAGGTTTTTTATTGTAGTGTTACCTACATTCTCCAAAGCATGTAGGTCGAACACCGGTTTGATGTGATGCAAGTTAGTCTCAGCTATTTTGATGAAGTCATGATATAGTACTAACTTGGTCTTGAAATCATTAGCAGTGTATTCCATTCTAAAAACCTTGAAGAATGACTATAAACTTGCCTAGGTTCAGACAAGTTTTGAGCAACTTTCTATTTTTAGAATGCTGATTTTTCTTCCTCAAATGAACAAATTTTTTGAAAGTTTTCTAAGATATGGGTTTTTCTCATAATTTCATTATAAGACAACCCAAATCACCTATTTTTGAAAATTTTGAATGTAGACTGAAAAAGCAACAAACCCTAATTTCTTCAAATTTTCATGAAAAAAGTTGGCACCTAGGTTTTGTTCAGAATAAGATTTGGAATGAACCCAATTGTTCAAATTTGAAAAATACAAGGGCTGGTTGAAAAAGCAACAAACCCTAGAATCTAAAATCTTCTGTAAAAATGGTTGTGATATGGGTTTTATTTAGAAGAATGTTTTAAGTGGACCCAGATGATCAAAACTCGAAAACTCTAATGATTTCTCTGATATGCAAGGAAAAAGCAGCTGCTGCAACTTGAGAAATTTCTTCAAAAATTCTTTAGAATGATGAGATGAAAAGACCCCGATTGCTAAAAATTGAAAAACCTTGACCTACTTCAAAAATTTGATGTTCTGGATGAAAAAATCATGAAAAAGCAAGGTCTTATGTTGTTGGTCTGAAAATTGATGAAGAATTTCTAAAAAATCAAAAAAGTTGAAGCCTTGAATCTTGAAAAGGAAAACTTTGAAGTCGTTGCCCCTCTTCAACTTGGATGCCATCTACAAAGAATGATGGAAATTGAATGGTAAAAGCCTCTTAAATAAGCTTTAGGCTTGAGATAAGTCTTCTTTCTTTTTGCTTTTATCCTCCAAACCCTAAAACCTTCTTGTACATTGAATTTGGACATTCTCTTCATCTTGAAATTTTCAAAAAAAATTGCTAAGGCATGGTAACTTGGGTGCCCTTCTTGGATAGAGGCGCCAATTTCTCCCAAAATTACTTTCTTGAGTTTTTTAACATTTCCTCAATTTTGAACCCTTTTTTGATTTTGATCTTCAGCTTCTAGATTGATTTGATGGATGAGTTGAATGATTCGTCGCAAATCCTGACTGAATCTAAGAAGATCATCTAGGAGACACCTTTAGCTAAAAACTTCATTTGATGCTTCAAAATCATGGGCATCCATCTCCTTCTAGGGCACCCAACCTTCACAGTGTTAGCCATTTTTGTGTTCTTCATTTTCTCCATGTTTCCCTTTGATCATTTGATGAATCCTTGATTCCGAGAGCTATGTTGATCAAATCAGCTGGCTGACTACTCCATCAGATAGCTTGGTTGAATCTAATGAGGTGATCTTGGAGGCTACAACTATGAATACTTCTATATGAGGCCTCAAAACCCTAGGCGCCTATCTTCTCCAGGGGCACCCATGTTCACTAGACTTAACCATTTTTTCACTTTTTCGGGTTTTAAGCTTATCTCCTCTCTTTCAGATGATCTTGCCATTTCAGATGATCCAAAGCTCTGATAAACTGATGGCTAGACTCGTCGAATAGCTTGAAGGGTTTCAAGAGGAGTATTATATGAGTTACATCTGCCAAAAAGTTGATTTGAGTCATCAAAAGCTTGGGCACGCCTAGCTACCTGGGGCACCCAACTTCACCAGAGTTAGAAATTTTTTAATATTTTCTTCTTTGCTTTTGAATTTTGATATTTTTCTTGTGTTTTTCCCTCTATTCTGCCTTTAGCATCTGATGACTGTCAACTCAAATTGAGGAGATGATGATCTCATTGGAAAGATTGGTTGAATTTGAAGAAGAAATGGTGGAGGCTTCATTGGAAAATTCATTTGTTTAATCCCACAAAGACTTGGATGCCTATCTCCTTTTGGGGAGCCCAACTCCTCTAGACTTAGCCATTTTTCATCTGATTTCATCTTCAATCTTGAACCTTCATTTTATACCTTCGGCTTGATATGGATTTTTTGGTGATTGATGAGTCTGATGATCTGATGAAGACAACTACTACGAAGCTAACAGGATCCTAAAGAGATTGAGCTCATCTGCAAACCCTAATTGTTGAGTTTGACCTCTCAAAAGTTTGGGCGCCCCTAGGCAACTGGGGTGCCCAAAGTCCCCAAACTTAGATTTTTTTTGAATTTTTCCATGGTTTTCCTTCTGTCTTCTAGTTGAAACCTCTCTATTTGATCTTGAATTTTGGGTGGCTGGTTGATCTAATGATGGTACTGTCAGACTCACTACAGAGCTAGAAAGAATCTAAACAACATTTCCTGGAAGCACATACCTTGATTCTAATATCTGATGCCCTAAAAATTTGGGTGCCTATCTCCTCTTGGGGTGCCCATAGCTGGTAGACTTAGTCATTTTTCTGCAGTCTTTTCCTTCATCCTTTATTCTTCCTGCATGTTCACCATCCCATCTTTTGTTTAGTGCTTGAACGTTGAATCTAACACCTAGCAGCTGACTAGCCTCCATTGATGACTTTTGGAGCTCCCAAAAAGCTTTCTGAAATTGAAAGAGTAGAATAGACCCACTAGGGAAAAACTAATCATTTTGTGATTCTAACTGCACCAACCTGATGAGGAAGTATTTTGAGCCAATCAAAATTAGTTTGAACCCTACTAGCCACACTTTCTATTTTTAGAAAATTTCTATTTTTAGAAAATTTTGCCAATATCCATTTCAAAAGAAACCCAAAAAAACCTAGAAAAATTTACCATTTTTGGAAAGTTTCTAAAAATAACAATTTTCTTAGAAAGTAGGAATGAAAAACAAAGATCTAGGTTTTGTAGATTAGGTTACTTTGAGCAGACCCAGATCGTCAAATTTTGGAAATTTTGAGTTTTTCCCCCTCATGGAAGACATGCACACCCAAATTTTGACCTTTCTTGACAAATTTGAGAAGACTTTTACTTATTTCTTCAAAATGCCAAAGTGTAGCAAATTTTTTAATTTGGGGTACAACAATGAGTATAACTGTTGGCGAAACAAGGATAGACAACTAAGAGGGGGGGGTGAATCAATTGTCATAGAATATTTAAACATTTCAAACTTTACTAACTTAATCTCAGATTTGATGAATGAGCATTAAACCATGAACAAACAACACAGAGAAAACACAAAGAAAACCAATATTTTTTATGTGGAAACCCTGTTAGGGGAAAAACCATGGTGGATGTCAGTTCACAATATTATACCTTGTTAAAAGTATAAGAAAAATAATGGGAATGCACATGCATTCATGCACACTACCTAGAGCTCACGGTTCAAATACAAGAGGGCTCACTGCCCAACAATACACAGCAATACAGATTAGACCCCAATGGTATGAACTGAGAAAATAGCTTTTACACAAGCCTAATTACAATTCCAGTTAAGCACAAAAAACCTTCCTCACACTTCACTCAAACTTCTTATCACTCTGCTCTACAATCAAATTATTAGAACACTATTCACACATCTACACTTTCTCTGGCATACATTCACTCTCTTGTACACACTAACTTTGCTCAAACAATCGCTCTTATATATTTGCAACATGAAATTACATCAACAACTTAGTCAGCGAAAAATATAAAACATATTTGCAATGTTGGCTCAAATTTACAAATAAATTTTCAATGTGGATCAAACACCATCGGCTATTATTATGATGAGACCCAAAAAAATATCCTCGAGCGTGCCAAACATTCAAATTGAAATCTTCAAGGATCTGCAACACATTGCAACCATTATGTTGGCCAAGAACATGAAAACCCGAACATACCAAGAAAAATATTTGACCATGGGCACACCAATCAACACAAACGTACAAGGATAGAGAATGATCTAGAAGCATCCATAAACAATGAGAACTAACAGAGAAATATCCGCAACAAAAAAATTACTAGAATCACATAAACTTCAATCAAGAACAATGACAGAACCCACAGAAATACTATCAGAACACAATTGTTCATAGCACGATCAAATCTTTATGCGAACCTCTGAAACTTCTGGTAGATGAACTAGATACTCTCAGCAATAAACCCTTTAGTCAACAACAACTGATCTTCAACATACAGAAAAAAAACACCTTCATGACATGTTACCCATTTTTCACCTACGGGCTCAAATAGGCAGGGGTCTATTTTTCAAAATATTCGTGAAGGCCAAATGGATTAATTTCTGCCACAGGTCACCAAATACATCTTGGTCGCTATGAGTTTCAT
This sequence comes from Sequoia sempervirens, assembly GCA_007258455.2. Classification (NCBI taxonomy): domain Eukaryota; kingdom Viridiplantae; phylum Streptophyta; class Pinopsida; order Cupressales; family Cupressaceae; genus Sequoia; species Sequoia sempervirens. The sequence goes on along the minus strand of VDFB02193867.1, from coordinate 381,587,304 downwards.
ATCTCCCTCCGCATGGGAAATGGTCTCCCTGAAATGGTCTGAGCTCGCTGAGAGATGAAGGATTTGGTGTCAAGTCTTGCCGACCCATGGTGCTTTCATCGAAACGGAATGCCCTCGGTGTAATGTGGTAGCTTCGGCGAAAGGTATCGCTGATGACAGAGAGTCTCACTGAAGCGAATGGTCTCAGGGAGATGTCTCCTCAAAAGGATAGGGTCTCGGCGAAAGTTGGTGCCTTCGCTATGATGTCTACCTGAACTGTTGAGGTCTCCCTGAAACAGAGGTCTTGGTGTAAGTTTTGGCGCTCGGTGTGAGGTCTTACCGATCCAGGGATGTCTCACCGAAGGTTATTGCCTTCGGCATAACATCTTGCCGAAATGTTTGAGCTCAAGGAGAGTGGTTTGAGTTCGGCATGATGTCTGGCCAATAGGGTAAAGTCTTCCTGACTAATATGAGCTCTCGCCGAAACAAGGTGGCTTCGATATAAGGTCTTGCCGCAAGAGGTGAGGTCTCAGCGAGAAGAGTTGCCATTGACAAGAGGTCTCTCTAACATAGATGGCATCAGTATAACGTCTGGCCAACAAAGCGAAGTCTTGCTAAAGGAAGTTGCATTCACTAACATAAGGCTTGGTCAACATAATGTCTCACCGACTGAAGGTGGTCTTGCCGAAAGGAAAGAATTTGCGCTCAGGGAAATAGAATGGTTTTAGGATGATGTCCTGCCGATTGCTAGAGGTCTCGGTAAAATGAAATGAGTTTGGGGGGAAGTCTCCCCAATCCGATGGTGTCTCACCGAAGGATGAAGGGCTCGGTGAAAGGTCCTGTTGACAATGGAGATTCTTGCCGATAGCGCTGGACTTGCCAATCGAAAAGGAATATCGACATGACTCTTAGCACCCACTATGACCTCTTACCGAATGCAATTATCTCAGCGATGGAAGGGGAATGTCGCTATAACTCCTATTGCACACTGTGATGTCTGGCCGATAATGATTGTCTTGCTAATGGTTTTCTGTGATATCGATATGACTTTTGAAGCTTGATATGAACTCTTGCCGACGGTTGTAAGTTATGCTGATAAATGCTGAAGGACATAATCGCATCGGGTAGACATGGATAGTGTCTCACTGACATGTGATTCTGATGAAGCGACCTTTGACCGTCTAGGAATCTATGTGACACGAGTTCAACCAATCATAAGGAGCTAAAGACGAACCAGTGGCAGTTTGAATGATTAACTACCCCTGCGCCTAGAGGATCAATAGAGCATAAATGAAATGGATCCACTTTGCTTCAATGGATGATCAAGACATGCAAATTCAGTTCAAAGGGGCACTTGATGCTGCTTCTCGAACAAGGTCAACTTGCGGAGGGGTCTAGAACAAAAGGAGAGCAGAGAGGCTATGAGTCACAAGGATAGCTAGGATGTTGGCTGGTAAAGGAGGTTCGAGAGTGGATAGTGAGGATACACATTGAATGCAAATGTAACTTGATTCAAAAGATCTAAGGGTAGATCTTTCTGGAGGATGATATTTTTGGGCAGGGGCTGACAGTTTTGTATATATGGCTTTTTTTGCCTCTTTGTAAAGGAGTTCTTATGCTTTTCGAAAGTTTGTGACTTTTGCAGTCCTTTCTTAGATTAGCAAACTTTTGTAACTCATTTGGAGCATGATAAATAGATTTACCTTGGTTACCATTGATGGTTCAATTTTCCTTCTGGTTCTTGCAAAATATTGTGCATTTTTAGGCGATCCATCAAGCTATTTCGTGAAATATTTCTTTTTCCTTATATCTTGTGTTTCATGTTAGCATGCCTTTCTTTGCAAAAGTAGTATTATGTAGTTACAAACTATGTTTACTCAATTGCACATGAGCTTTTAATTTGTGAAAATCTGCTTTTCCTTCTTGAAAGTGTGTGCATGTCAAACCTGGTTGTATGCATAATCTACATAATCTAGTTGTGCAGACCCATATCCATCATCAGTATTCAAGTGTAACCTGAGTATTTCATTGCTCTTGTCAATTTGGTGCATCACCATAGGGTTTAATTTTAATTTTAAAGCATTCTCTTTCTCCCTTTTCCTTTCAAAATTAGTAGTTTTAGGTGATGACCCAACAAGGAAGCCGACCTTCTCCGGAGGTTGACCTCTGTCTACAAGTAACCCATAGCTTTTAGAGGTCTTCCCATGTTACACTGAGGTGTTGAACATTAGGTACAATAGGGTGCAATTTCAGGTGATAACAGTTTTGGCACACTTGGTGGGACTGTTCGAATCAGAACAGTTTGAATATTACATGTCTATTATTGGTTTTTGATATGCAACTAGTAAGATTCAAGCCTTTAGGAGGTTAACATCAGCATATCATGGTGACTCCGATATAATATCAGCTAGTTTCTGCAACCCAGGTACCTATAGTTAAGGAGGTTTTCTAGCTAGACTTGCTTATGCTTCATATTCTACCTTGCAATGTCTAGTTATCAACAATATAGTGGTTATTCTCCTCCATTTTATGAAAATTTAAGTTATGGGTCTCCAAACAGTCCTTCTTCTCATTGCAACCAGCATTATTAGCAATCCTATCATGCTTTCCACCCTCCCACCCCTGCGCAATTCCCCTCACAACATATTAATTCCACTTTGAGCCAGCCTTGTAGCCTCCCGAGTCAGTCCCAAAATTCTAACAATGTGAATATCGAGTTGGGTAGCATCAAGGAGATGTTGCAGTTTCAAAGGAGGATGTTAAACATAGAAAGGGAAAATGAGTATAATATGCAGCAAGAGGAGCTTTCCCTTTAAGCTCACATTCGTGAGCAGAAGTCAGAAGCGTGAATATATGAGAAGGAGTTGTTGGCTAGACAAGTTGCAGCTAAGGATGAGCAGATGAAACAACATGAGGGGGCCTCAAAGTACAAACTTCCAATTTTCATGCAGGGTGAATCTAGCATGGACAACTACGATGAAATTGCTAAGTTGGAGGAGCATGTGTTTTCAGTTCCAAGCTTCAAGCAGATTGCTTCTTCTCAAAGTTCAAAACTAACTGAAGATCTTCCTCAAGTGAAAGGCACTTGCGAGGTTGCAGTCTCACAACAACTAGAAGACATCAAACAATTTGGGCAGTTGTCGATTGATGACAGTCAGCAAAACAACAATAGCACATGTGAAGACAATGTTCAATCAAATTCATTGCTGAACCCCTTAGATTTTGATTCATTTGAAAAAAAAATTGATGCTATTTATAAGATGGCTGAGAGCATAATGTAGGAATTGTCAATTGAAGATCTACACTTGCAGACAGAGGATGCCCAAGTTTCACTAGAAAAGGAGCCACATAAAGAAGAACAATTGGTTTATTTGCTTGACCAACTACTTGGTTTTATTGAGCAAGCTAAAGAGAGCATATAGGCACCTATTTTACCAGTTGATTTGGGATGGCCAAAGAATATTGCTGACTTATTCGATGAGCTTACTCAATTTTTTCATGAAGATGAAGATCTCACTTGCATGATAGCATCTATTCCTAGTGAAGAGCAACTAAATGATAAAACTCATCTAGATTTAGTGCAAAATTATGAGTTAGATGATATCATAGAAGCTTTTTGTTCTAACATAGATGATGAGCTAGTATCATATGAAAGGGAAGCATGTGATCAGCCCATTCGAGTCAATGAGACTATTGAAAAATTTGTGGAAGATAATGTCTTGCAGCCTGTGAACTTATTTGATGCACTGCCCCACTTTGTTGAGGAGGAGGTGTATTATGTCATGGACAAAGAGCATAACGAACAACAGTTTGAAGATTTTTTTTAGTTATCCAACACAGATATCAGCTCCTTAGTCAAAAAGATCCAACCATCGAAAGCATTGATGGTTTCTATTCAGAGACTATTATACATGATGCAAAGAAGCAGGACTCCTTTTTCATTGTAGAGCTGAAAGAAAGAACAACTGATCCTCCTATAAACAATAATAGAAAAATATTTCAAGAAGATCATACTGTAGCAGTCAATGAACAACCTAATTATTACCTCCAATCAACATCTTTTCAAGGAAAAGATGAAGCCTTTAGAGATCAACAAGGGACTGGAAGTTACAAGTTGGGTGTCATAACAAAGGGATGTCCTATCAGACACCTGGCACACTTAGTAGGCACTAAAAAGGGGTTGCCATTTGAATTACCTACTTGGGAGCATGGGATTCCATATCAAAAGTCGTCAATGCAGGTGGCTTACCATATTCAAAATAGTTGTAGGCACCTCTTGTCTAACACATAAAGGGGGATAGTTTTCATGATTGAAGAGGTGTTTAATCTATGCACTCAACATTTACTTTTCCTTCATCATTGTTGGACAATTTGCAAGCAAGAAGCACGTCCTATGTTGGTGAGAAAGGGAAATTTTTTCTCACAACTAGTAAACGGTTATGTCTGATTACTACCACTGCTGGGTAGTGTAGAATAGAGTAGGCGTAGTTTTAGTTTTTGCTTTCATAAGTGCCCTATGGCACTTTTCATTTCAGTTTTGTTTCATTTTCAATAAATGCAGTTGTTGCACTTGGTTTTTCAGATTCTGTCTTCAACAGAATTGCATTAGTTTCTTTCAACTTGTGTAGTTTGAGTTGAGTTACAAGGTTTTCAGAAGTTTGAAAAGTAGAACAATGACTCCATGCCCAATGGATAGGCCTAGGCTACTGATTTTCATGTTTAGCAGGAAAACATCCAGCACAGGTCGCTAGAAATGTTACCCATTTTTCACCTACGGGCTCAAATAGGCAAGGGTCTATTTTTCAAAATATTCATGAAGGCCAAATGGATTAACTTCTACCACAGGTCACCAATACATCTCAGTCCCTGTGAGTTTCATATCTCCCTCCGCATGGGAAATGGTCTCCTTGAAATGGTCTGAGCTCGCCAAGAGATGAAGGCTTCGACGTGAAGTCTTGCCAACCCATGGTGCTCTCGCCGAAATAGAATGCCTTCAGTGTAATGTAGTAGCTTCAGTGAAAGGTCTCGCCGATGATAGAGAGTCTCACCGAAGCGAATGGTCTTGGGGAGATGTCTCCCTGAAAGGATAGAGTCTCAAAAAATATGGTGCCTTCACTATGATGTCTCCCTGACCTATTGAGGTCTCCCCGAAATGGAGGTCTCGATGTAAGTTTTGGTGCCCGATGTGAGGTCTTGCCGATCTGGGGATGTCTCACTAAAGGTTATTGCCTTCGGCATAACGTCTTGCCGAAATGTTTGAGCTCGAGGAGAGAGTTTTGAGTTTGGCATGATGTTTGGCCGATAGGGTAAAGTCTTCCCGACTGATATGAGCTCTCACTGAAACAAGGTGTCTTCGATATAAGGTCTTGCCGAAAGAGGTGAGGTCTCAACGAGAAGAGGTGCCATTGACAAGAGGTCTCACCGATAGCGAAAGTCTCACCGACATAGATGGAATCGGTATAACGTTTGGCCGACAGAGCAAAGTCTTGCCGAAGGAAGCTACATTCGCTGATAGAAGGATTAGTCAGTGTAATATCTCACCGACCGAAGGTGGTCTTGCCCAAAGGAAAGAATCTGCACTCGGGGAAATAGAATGGTTTTGGGATGATGTCCTACTGATTGTTGGAGGTCTCAGCGAAATGAAATGAGTTCGGGGGGAAGTCTCCTCAACCCGATGGTGTCTTGCCGAAGGATGAAGGGCTCAGTGAAAGGTCTTGCCGACAATGGAGAATCTTGTCGATAGCAATGGACTTGCCAATTGAAAAGGGATATCGGCATGACTCTTAGCGCCCGCTATGACCTCTTGCCAAATGTGATTGTCTCGGCGATGGAAGGGGAATGTCACTATAACTCCTCCTACACGTTGTGATGTTTGGCCAATAATGATTGTCTTGCCAATGGTTTTCTATGATATGGATATGACTTTTGAAGCTCAATATGAACTCTTGCAGACGGTTGTAAGCTATGTCGATAACTGCTGAAGGACATAATTGCATCAGGGAGACACGGCTAGTGTCTCACCGACATGTGATTCTGATGAAGTGACCTTTGACTATCTGGGATTATATGTGACACGAGTTCAACCAATCAGAAGGAGCTAAAGACAAACCAGTGGCAGTTTGACTGATTGACTACCCCTGCGCCTGGAGGATCAACAAAACATAAATGAAATGGATTCACTTTGCTCTGATGGACGATCAAGACATGTGAATTCAGTTCAACGGGGTACCTGATGCTGTTTCTCAAACAAGGTCAACTTGCAGAGGGGTCTAGAATAAAAGGAGAGCAGAGAGGCTATGAGTCACATGGACAGCTGGGATGTCGGGTCATAAAGGAGGTTTGAGAGTGGATAGCGAGGATACACATTGAATGCAGATGTAACTTGATTCAAAAGATCTAAGGGCAGATCTTTCTGGAGGATGATATTTTTGGTAAGCCCTAGGGCAGGGGGCGACACTTTTGTATATATGGAATTTTTTTGCCTCTTTGTAAAAGAGTTTTTCTGATGCTTTTCAAAAGTTTGTGAGTTTTGCAGTCCTTTCTCAGATTAGAAAACTTTTGTAACTCATTTGGAGCATGATAAGTAGATTTACTTTGGTTACCATTGATGGTTCAATTTGCCTTCTGGTTCTTGCAAAATATTGTGCGTTTTCAGGTGATCCATCAAGATACTTCGTGAAATATTTCTTTTTCCTTATAGATTTTGTTTCATGTTAGCATGCCTTTCTTTGCAAAAGTAGTATTATGTAGGTTACAAACTGTGTTTACTAAATTGCACATGAGCTTTTAATTTGTGAAAATCTGATTTTCCTTCTTGAAAGTGTGTGCATGTCAAACCTGTTTGTATGCATAATCTACAGAATCTAGTTGTGCAGACCCATATCCATCATCAGTATTCAAGTGTAACCTAAGTGTTTCATTACTCTTGTCAATTTGGTGCATCACCATAGGGTTTAATTTTAATTTTAAAGCATTCTCCTTCTCCCTTTTCCTTTGAAAATCAGTAGTTTTAGGTGATGACCCAACAAGGAAGCCGACCTTCTCCGGAGGTTGACCTCTGTCTACAAGTAACCCATAGCTTTTGTAGGTCTTCCCATGTTACACTGAGATGTTGAACATCAGGTTCAACAGGTTGCAATTTCAAGTGATAACATGACCTTCACTATTCCACTGGCAACCTACAACTCTTCCTTTGACAATTTTCTCAATATCCTCGACATATACAACCTTCAATACAATAATGCTAATAGTGTTGACATCAATGACAACCACATATTAGAAACACAACCACAACATCCAAAAATCTCCCCCTTTGGAATTGATGGCAACACATGATGTGAAAAACACCATCAACCCAACTCTCAATCAACACTTACTCCCCCTTAGATTCTAACTCTTCTTCCTTGACCTCTTCTGCATGAAATTCACCCCACAATACTTTTCACTCTAGATAAGCAACATTTTTTCACATTACTCTTCTCCCCCTTTGACATCAATGGAAAAGATAAGCTTTATCTTCCCACATATGTACAAGCTCTGAGCCACATATCTACACATCTGACTACTCCCCCTGAGTAGCAGCCATGGAAACATCAATCTAAATTAGGAAATATCTATGGAGCACATGGATTGATGCAAGAAAATGAATCTTTTGTTCATATCAAGAGGGGTAATTACCCCTATCATCCCTATGAGATACTCAAAAGTATCCTTCGACAACAGCTTGGTGAAAATGCTTGTAATCTATTCTTTGGTAGGCACATACTCCAGTCTGACTTCTTTCTCACTCACTTTTTCCCTTAAGAAGTGAAGCTTGATTGATATATGCTTGGTTTTAGAGTGTAGCACCGGATTCTTTGATATGTTGATTTCACTTGAGTTGTCACAGTATATGGCAATAGGTTCATCATATAATACTTTGATATCTTTCAGCATATGTTTCCTCCACATCACTTGAGTACAGTTATTTGCAGCAGCAATATACTCTGCCTCAACAGTAGATAGAGAAATGGAATTCTAGTTTTTGCTCACCCAAGACACCAACTTCTTCCCTGGGAAGAAGGTACCACCACTAGGGTGATCGCATAATAGTGGTTTACAATTTTTGGCCAAACTGGACACTGAATTTTTTTTTTAAAACTAAATCTTCACTTTCGATCACCTATAACGGTTAAACCGTGAGGAATTTGAAGATGATACAAACTAGAGTTTCGTGAAATTTTGTCTACAAATTCTAAATATATTTTTTTCAAAATTTTTGGAATCAGATTGCACTCCTTTTTCTATCTCCATCAAAAACTAGTATTTTCAGAAAACAACATTTTTAAAAAGTGACGCTCACTGTATAACACATTACTTTTTTTCCATGAAGGATAAAATTCTAATTCTTTCAAATTTATATTTGTAACTCTGATATCTAGTGCTTCCACTTGATTAGATGGTTTTTTATTGAATATTTTTTATTTAATCAAGTTTCTAAGTCAAACCATTTATAATTCAGACATAGTGTGACCGTATAACGCGTAACTTTTTTTGTATGTATTGAAATTCAATTTTTCTTTTTTTGTTAGATTAAGGACTTCAATATTTGGTGCACTCATATTTTTCAATTTTTTTTTTTTTGATAATTTGCTATTTTTCCACATGTGTAGAACAAAGAGCTTATTTTTGGTGAAAAATCTACATTCACAAGAAATAAAAAATAAATATAATAATCAAATTAGATTTTATTAAAATTATACTTTTTTGGAATCTTATAATAAGGACTAAATACTTAAAAAAAATAAAAAAAATTAAATGAATTCATTTGATCCCCCAAAAGGTAAATCAAAAGTGGTTTTTTATCAACATTTTGATAGGTGTAAAGGAGACTCCGTTATAGGTATGGTTTAAAACTAGTGGGGTTCTATCCAAGGGGGATTGGTCTAAGGTGATTTGATCAAAACTTCTTCAATTGGAATCCTTTAAATAGAAAATTTCAAGGCTTAAATCATTATATTTTCTAAAAATATGTGATTTCAGCAAAAATTAGGATCTCCCAGAAATTGTAAACCATTAATGTGGCAACACTGACTAGTACTCTTCCTGTCATCTACATCTCCTGCCCAATCTACATCAATATATGCATTCAAAGTAAGATCATCATCCTTAGGATACCAAAGCCCAAAATCAATTGTTCCTTTTAGATACCTGAAGATTCTCTTTACAATAGTCACATGAGATTCTTTTCGATCAACCTAAAATATAGCAACCATACATACATCATTCATAATGTTTGGTTTGGTCTAAGTTAAGTAGATCAATCCACCAATCATTGACCTGTATCTTGTTTGATTTTCCTTAGGAGAATCATCATTTTGTGTTAACTTACATCTGGTAACCATGGGAGTACCAACAAGTTTTGAGTCATCCATTCCAAACTTCTTCAACAACTCTTTCACATATTTGGATGAGACATGAAGATCCCCTTGTCTAACTGAGTAACTTGCAATCCCAAAAAGAACTTCATCTCTCCAATCATGTTCATTTCAAATTCACTCTTCATTTCATCAGCAAACTTCATACATAGATTATCATCTCCTCCAAAAATAATGTCGTCTACAAAGGCATCAACAATTAACTGTTTGTTATGATCCAATTTTAAATACAAGTTGTTGTCAGTAGTCCCTTTATTGAATCCAAGCTTCAGTAAATATTTATCCAGTCTAGCATACCAGGCTTTGGCAGCTTGCTTGAGTCCATATAGATATTTCTTCAATCGGAAAACCATGTCTTCCTTATCAGTCAATTGAAATCCATCTGAATGTTCAATATATACTTCTTCTAGCTCACCATTCAGAAAAGCTGACTTCACATCCATTTGATGGACTTTATAGTTCTTATATGCAGCATAAGCAAGAAATAACCTTACAGCTTTAATTCTGGCAATGGCAAAGGTTTCTTCAAAATCAATACCTTCCATTTGAGAATACCCTTTACATACTAGTCTTGCTTTATTCCTGACCACTTCACCTTGTTCATTCAGCTTATTTTGAAAGAACCATTTAGTACGAATCACATTTTTATCTTTAGGTCTGGGAAAAAGTATCCATGTATCATTCTTTTCAAAGTGCATCAGTTCTTCCTTCATAGCTTCCATCTAGTGTTCATCATTGCAAGCTTCATTGACATCTTTAGGCTCAATCTTGGAAATCAGACAATACTCTTCTGCAATCTTTCTTCTAGTTTGCACACCTTTATTCTTGTCTCCTATAATTTGATTTTCAAAATGATTTAGCTTTACATACCTCAAAAATTTCAGACTCTCTCTAACTTCTTATTCTTCTATTCTTTCTTCTGCACTTGCACCTATCTCTCCTTCCTAACTACCTTGATTTACCAAAACAAATTGAAATTGTCTTACCAGAACATATGGCACAATTTGAAGTTGATTATGTGTCTGAGCACTCATCACTTTGTTTGTGTTGTCTTCCTAGTCATCTAAATCATATCCACAATATTTGGATGATTACCAAAATACTCATCAACTCTGACATTTGCACTCTCAACCATTTTTATCAGTCTTTTGTTATAGCACCAGTAGGCCTTGCTTTTAGTAGAGTAACCTAGAAAGATTCCTTCATCGCTTCTTGCATCAAAATTTCCTATATCCTCATCTCTCTTGATGTAACACTTGCTTCCAAAGATCTTGAAATATTTAACAGTAGGCTTATAACCAAATGATAGTTTGAAAGGATTCTTACCAGAATTACCATTTACATTTACCCAGTTCAAAGTGTGCATAGCATTACTTACAGCTTCTCTCCAATATATGTGAGGCACATTTCCTTTAATCATCATTGTTCTAGCAGCATCCAAAATTGTTCTATTCTTCCTCTCTACAACACCATTTTGTTGAGGGGTTCAGGGAGCAGATAATTGTCTTCTGATTCCATGCTCTTCACAGAAAGAATTAAACTCCCTCGAGACAAACTCACCACCTCTGTCTGACCTTAAGCATTTGATTTTTAGACCTTTCTCATTTTTTTCCATAGCTTTGAAACTTTTGAACTTCTCTAATGCTTCACATTTTTCTCTTAAGAAAGCAACCCATATCATTCTAGAGTAATCTTCAATAACAAGCATAAAGTACCTTTCTCCATGGAGACTTCTAACTCTGGAGGAACCACATAGATCAGTATGTACTAGCTCCAGTAATCCATTTGAATGATGTTGTTTTCTCTAAAAAGAAACTCTAGTCTGTTTTCCCATTTGACACTCCTTGCAAATTTTGTTAGTAGGCTTCACTAGCTTAGGTAGATCTCTTACTGCTTGAGTGGAACTTATTTTAACAATGTTATCAAAATTCACATGACACGGCCTCCTATGCCATAACTAGCTCTCATCTACTTGAGCAATTAAACAACTTTCACTAGTAGCATTCAAGTGAAAAATATTACCTTTTGTCTGTTTACCTCAAGCAATTACATTTCTAAAAATTCCAAATATCTTGCATCTCCCATCTTTCAACTGAAGATCATAACCCTTGTCCACCATTTGTCCAACACTCAGCAGGTTGTGCTTCAAGCCTTCAACATAAAGAGCATCATCAATGTTATGCTTACCACCAAGACAAATAGATCCTCTTCCATGAATCACACAAGCATTGTTATCTCCAAATCTTACAACCCCACCGTCATACTTCTCTAGACTTACAAATTTTCTTTTGTCACTAGTCATATGATGTGAGCATCCGCTGTGAATAACCCACTCATCCTTTTCTTCAATTCGGGTTGCAAGAGCTTTCTCAACTTTAGCAAATTCAGTAGCCACTGGACTATTTTCCTTGATAGCAATGAAAATCCAATCATCTTCATTTCCATTTTCTTTATCAAACTCTTCATCAGTCACTCCTTCTTAAACAAAATAGCATTTCTTTTGAAATCTAGATTTGTAAGGCTTAGATCTAGGAACTCTTTTAGGACACCTTGATGCAAAATGACCTATTTTACTGCAACAAAAACATTTGATAGGAAGCTTTCCTTTATACTTACCTTCTCCTCTACCTTCTTTCTTCACAATCAATGCTTCCAACTCTTCTACCTCTCTTTCTTCATCTTCAAGTTGTTTCATTTCTTCTTCATACTTGAATGTCTTTCTAGAACTCTCTCCCAGATCATATCTTTGCTTGTTTCTTCTAGATACAATAGCCTTAAATGCAGTTTCAGTCTTGGGAAGAAATTCACCAAATTCACTCAACTCAAAGGCAACAAGTTTACCAATCGATGTATCCCTTGTCACATTCGTCAATGATCTGGTCTCTTCAATAGCATGATCCTTTGCTTTGTAGGAGGGAGGAAATGATCTGAGCACCTTAGCCACAATTTCTTCTTCATCCAGGGTACCACTGACACGTCTAATACCCATCACTAATTCATTTACTCTCTACATAAAAGAAGAAATATTTTCATCTTCACCCATCTTCAAATTTCCATACTTTCCTTTCAAACTTTGTAGCTTAGCCATCTTCACATGTACATCTCCTTCATACAAAGTTTCCAGCTTCATCCACGTCTCATGAGTTGTCTTCAAACCTATCACATTTTTCATTTCCAAATATGTTAGAGCGCTCAACGAAGCTTCCATAGCCCTGACATTATTCTCAACCTCTTTAATCTCATTAGTAGTGGAAGGACCATTCTGAGGAATAACATATTTGTTCTTTGTAATCTTCTAGAAGGGTTCACCAATACACTTCAAATGACACTCCATCCTAGTTTTCCACAATGAGTAGTTTGTTCCATCAAATCTAGGATTGTCCTTCTTGTATGATGTCATTTTGGATCACCTCAAGCTTTTAAACTTCTTCAAAGGAACCTTCTCTAATACCAATTGTTGGAAAAAAAAAAAAGGATAGACAACTGAGAGGGGGTGTGAATCAGTTGTCACAAAATATTTAAACTATTCAAAATTTACTTAACTTAATCTTAGATTTGATGAATGAAAATTAAACCATGAACAAACAACACATTAGAATATAGAGAACACCAAGATTTTTTACGTGGAAACCCTATTAGGGGAAAAACCATGGTAGATGTCAATCCACAATATTATACCTTGTTAAAAGTATAAGAAAAATAATGGGAATGCACATGCATTCAGGAAAACTTCCTATAGCTCACTACTCAAATACAAGAGGGATCACTACCCAACAATACACAATAATATGGATTAGATCCGCAGGGTATGAACTGGGAAAATAGCTTTTACACAAGCCTGATTACAGTTCCAGTTAAGCACAAAATCCTTCTTCACACTTTGCTCAAACTTCTTCTCACTATGCTCTGCAATCGAATGATTATAACACTATTCGCACATCTACACTTTCTTTGGCATACATTCGTTGTCTTGCACACACTAACTTCACTCAAACAATTGATTTTATATATCCGCAACATAAAATTACATCAACAACTTAGTCAGCCAAAAATATAAAACATATTTGCAATGTCGGCCCAAATTTACAAATAAATTTTCAATGCGGATCAAACACCATCGGCTAATATTATGATGAGACCCAAAACAATATCCTCGAGTGCACCAAACATTCAAATTGAAATCTTCAAGGATCCACAACACATTGCAAACATCATGTCGGCCAAGAACATGAAACCCCGAACATACTGAGAAAAACCTTTGACCACGGGCACACCGATCAACGCAGATGTACAAAAAGGATAGAGAATGATCTAGAAGCATCCACAAACAATAAGAACTAATAGAGAAATATCCACAACAACAAAAATTACTAGAATCACATAAAATTCAATCAGGAACACTGACAAAACCCACATAAATACTATCAGAACACAACTGTTCATAGCACGATCAAATCCTCACGTGGACCTCTAAAACTTCCGCTAGATGAACTAGATACTCTAAGCAATAAACCTTTCAGTCCACAATAGTTGATCTTCAATGTACAGAAAAAAAACACCTTCATGACCTTCACTATTCCACTGGCAACCTACAACTCTTCCTTTAACAATTTTCTCAATATCCTCGACATATACAACCTTCAATACAATAATGCTAATAGCGTTGACATCAATGGCAACCACATATCAGCAACACAACCACAACATCCAACAATAAATTCATGCATAATGTTCAAATACAGGATAGTGTTATCTGTTGGATAAAACTAAAATTACTTTGTTCAATGGTAGAATATACTAAAACATAAACAAAAGGTCCTAGATTTAAACCCTTACTGGTCCATTAAAATAAACATAAAGAACATATAAAAATAGCATAAAGAGCACACAATGTGATAGATTAGAAGCCATACTACGGACAACAAATTTCTAAAATTCGGACAGGAAAACAACCAATCCAAACACATCACAATAAGAGAAACTAAAGCAAGAGTTAAGTTTAATGAAAGATGAATAAAAGCAGAACTCCAGAGTGGTGCAGGGGCACCAAGCTCATTTTGCTAATGTGGTCAATTTTGGTCTTTTGATAGGATTTAGGGTGTGTGAGTCTTTTTTTGTGCCAATAAGGTCATGATATACCATCTAATATGTAATTAAGAGTCATTGAGTTCATATTGTCATATTTTTGCAAAATTGTCAAAAGTGTCATATGCAACATTGTAAAAAAAGCAAAAAAGCAACTTTGTGGAAGTCCAAGGGTTGGGTGGTTCAAAATTTAGTTGAGTTGGATTTTTTTTTTATGTGTCAAGTTTAAATATGCCTTGAAAGGCTCAAAACAGGGTTGGAATGTTGATTGGAGAAGTAAAAAAAATAAAATAATATTGTTTCTTTGTAATTTTTGTGAGTTTCCATCAAACTTTGTTGTTTCAAGTTGTGGTACGAATATGTACAAATGGATATGGCTTCATAGGATTTTGAATTTTTTGAAGGAATTTCTTAGCTCCATTTTTAATGTGGTTTGATTCAATTTTATTGGGTTTGAATCCTTTGACAAGTAGTTTACTATCCACGGGTCTGTACTCAGAAATTGGGGTTTTGAGGGATTCAAAATGTATTGAAGACCCATTCCACTAGTAGATGTGTTTGAAAATTGGTGGAATGGGGGAATTAGGGTAGGTTTAGGCATTAGAGTAGAATGGAGGAGCAGGGTAAGCATTTTGAAGATATTTGATTGCTTCCCTAACATAATTTGTGTGAATTTTGACTTGAAAATGGTGGTTATATGAAAGTGGTTGGTAAAATTTCATTGAGTAGGGTTGGGAGATGATTGATTTAGCATGTTCTGACATATATTGAAGTTTTTGAAGTGTTGGAAGAGTTATTAGAGGTTTGTAGGGTTGATTTCCAATAAACCCCCTTGGTAATGACTTAAAATGAGGGTTTTGTAATTGGATGTGATTTTGGTGGTTCCAGTTGAGGAAATTTGTGGAATTTGAGGTTATGTGGTCTGAAAAGGCTCTATCAAGTGAGTTTTAGGCTTGGAAGAAGTTTTAGATAGGTGATGCTTTGTAAAAGTGGCCTAGTTGGCCTATTAGGGCAATGTAGTAGCACTGTTTTGATGATGTTGGTCCAAAGTGACCTAATGTGTTTTTGTGATATGTTTTTGAAGGCCTTAAAGGGTGTCTGAAAAGGTGAATTGTTTGTGAATTGGAAGATATTTTTTCAAGATAAGTTCAAGAAATTAGGTCTACAGACCTACACGTGTAATTGTGAAGTTTTTTGAGGAATCACCCTAGTTAGGCTTTTGGTGAATGAAGTTTTGTTGAAATCAGTTGTAGTTGTGACCATTAGTTGATTTTTTCCCTGCTCTACATCACAAAGTTGAGAATTTAGTCAAACCCAACCATGACTCAAATGAAATCAAACCAAATCATGCCAAGGTGTCATGACCAAAGTGTGGGTTTGAAGCACAACAGACAAAACTGAGCAAATCCCAAAATGGAAATCTAAAATAACAAGGGAAGGACATTTGCATTCATATGCCCTTGATTTTTCCTAACCACACTTTATAATCCTTTAGCATGGCTTTCATGCCTTAGAAAATATGAACCCATAAATACTTTAAGAACCTCCCCACCAGAGACATTAACCCCTAGATTAGAAAGATGACCAACAACCAGATTTCCTAAAATGATTTGATTAGGATACTGTGATTGCTAGTAGTATTCAAATACCTAACATACCAAACATCCCTTTTGAACATGATAGATTCCATTAAGCAATGTGATGCAATATTGTTAAACCAGGGCAAGCGACTTACCTGCAAGATAAAGTTGCAAGATAATTGTGAAGGCTTTGCAGGAACAATATGATGATGCCCTATGGAGCCAACATGCGTACAACTAAGAAAATAGTAATTATACAATTAGATAAAGCTTAAGGAAAAATGAGTTGGTTGTGTATAGGTTGCAGAAATGGCATAATGAAACCACGACTACTGACTTACCTCAAAATTCTATAGTAATTGAGTATTTCTCTCACTGATGTTGACGAAGGAAGATGTTGACAGTTTGCATAATGGATATTATGCAGATTTTTTTTTACGAAAGCCCTAGTTGTTCACATATACATTGGGGATGAGGGTGAAACAGTAAGTTAGGAAGGACTAAATGCACGCATTAATCCATGTCTACACCATTTATTTCTTCTAATATTTGTGTTTCTCTTTCTATTATTCACACCCAAATATGTGATAACCATTAATAGGTGGAGAAGAGGAGACCTCGTTAGAGATGGGAAATCTTCAGTTATTTGTAGTTTTAAATTAGAAGTTGCACAACCTTACCCATGCAAGTGATGAAATTTAGGTTTGTGTTCTTGTTTATAAAGTAGATAGTTAATCTTTGTGTTTCTCTTTTTATCATTCACACCCAAATATATGATAACCATTAATAGGTGGAGAAGAGGAGACCTCGTTAGAGATGGGAAATCTTTAGTTATTTGTAGTTTTAAACCAGAAGCTACACAACCTTACCCATGCAAGCGATGAAATTTAGGTTTTTGTTCTTGTTTACAAAGAAGATAGTTGTGTTTAAAATATGTAATCTTTTTATTAGGCTGCCATCCAAGGAAAAATTCCTGCGTTAAACAATCTACGGTTGTCATTTACCACATTGTCAACCAGGCCCTCTCGGTTCTTATAAACCGTTGAATGACAAATTGAGCTTTGAAAGCTCAAATAGGGACACGCCTTCAGCGTAATAATGAAGAGACATCTAAGAAAGAAAATAAACTCTAAGAAATCTTACCTAAAAGATAAAATGAAATGTATATAAATAATACAATCATGTATTTTTAAATGATTTTTTTTATTAAAAAAATAGTAGAAATATTTCTTAAAAATAAATAATCTATTACATAACTTTAAGATCTAATAAATAGAACTCTAATGATCAAGGTAAGATTAATCTTAAAAGATTAGAGAAGTTGAATTTTTTTTAGAAGAATTAAATATTTTTTAGAGTTCAATATATTTATAACATCATTACAAGCAATAGGTTTCTTGTGTCTTCTAGAAATTTTGCTATTTCGATAAGTTATTAAGAAAACTCAAGTTATAATAAACTTCTTTTTTCACACAATTATGAAGATAGAAGTACAAATTTGTGTGATTGTTAAGTGGGATTTGAGGTATACACTTGAATGTCCCAAGACTAGTCCATGCTCTTTCCACCTTTGAACCAACAATCTCCTCTCACAAGTAATATTGGCATCCCCCATCTTAGCCCTAGCTTGAATGGGGAAAGGATATGTCCATTTTGTGGATTTGGAGTAGGGAAGGGCCATGGTCTCCTCAAAAATCATTTTCCTTTTGAAATCAAACCTTCTTTTTATATATATTGCTTCTCACAACACAAACCAATTTTGTAAGGAAGATATATCATAATTTATTCAACACCATGTCTATAGAAAGATTATTAAAATTCCACCTTATTTACATAAATTCAAATTGTACATGTTAAGTTCATTTAGGTTAGTTTTGTAATTAAGTAATTGGGATGTTCACTTTGAATTATAAATATGTGTATATCATCTAGAATGACAAGTCAATATTCATTCAATATGAAAAGTTATTGAATTTCCCTTGTGGTGCACTATGGTTTTTATGTTTTATAAACTTTAGTGTCTCATATCCCAATTTAATCATGGGAACAACTTTTGGGTATGAATATGTCCTATTGGGCCTACTGTTATGCATTCCTATAATTATGTGGTGGGATATATATCATTGACATCATTATAACACCATGTTTGTTTGGAAAGGTGTCTCAACCTTGCATCCCAATGTTTTATATTTACTAATTCTAAGTATTTATTTATTATTTTGTCCACACATGGGAGAGAGGGTGTCTCACTTTGAGGTGACCTTATTGGATAAATTTAAATAATTTTTATTGTTTGTAAGAGGTTGTAAGAGCATCTAATGTCATCATGATGTGTAAAAACATCCTACGAAATTGTAAGACAAGAGTTTTTAATGCCAGATTCTATGATGTACAAGAGCATGATTATATGGTAGCTACATTGGAATCTCAACCAGCATTATGAAAAAT
This sequence comes from Sequoia sempervirens, assembly GCA_007258455.2. NCBI lineage: Eukaryota > Viridiplantae > Streptophyta > Pinopsida > Cupressales > Cupressaceae > Sequoia > Sequoia sempervirens. The sequence goes on along the minus strand of VDFB02193867.1, from coordinate 381,568,796 downwards.
ATTATGATGCATCATAATGCATATTTGAATGGGGATAATGGAGCCAAAGTGGAACATCCAAGTTGGTGACTTGGTGTATGATGGATTATGATAGCATAATAGGATCTTATATATTATCATGTTGACTCATCATGTTGATGGGGATTTGGGCACTATTTTTTGTAGTAGTTTTCTCCCATGGTTTATTGTTTGTCATATTTGGTTTCCTATTTTGTATCTTATACATATTGGTGTATAGGGTGGATATTTAGTATGGTGTAATTTTGTAAGGGGTTATGCTAGTGAAATTTCTTCAATTTTTTGTTGGTTGTTATCCTATAAAGGCTTGATCCTATTGATGTATTGTAACAAGAATGGTATTATAAATGCATTGGTTCAAGATTTGGAGGTTTTTTTTTAAAGGTTTTGTGAAGGTAGACATTGTGTCATATTGGTTTGATTCATAAAGGATCTAATTATTGTACTCTATGGAATGTTGTTGGGACAATGGACAACTTCTTAGATGATGGAGAATATTTATGGTGGTATGCAACATCCATGTGTAGTCTTCAACATACAAGAACACCCTAAAAAATGAATATTTTTCTTATAGTGGGAAAATATCACATTGGATGTAACGCCCCGCCATAAAACCCTAGCGGACAACATTCTAAAACACCTAAAAAATAGAACTTTTTTTTTTTTTGAAGTGCAACATACACAAGATTGCAAATAATACAATAACTTGCATTCTAACATAAGTCCTCTAAGATTCCATGACTATGCTACTAGGGCGGGTGCATGAAGTTGGGTACCAATTTTGTGGCCATTTTTGAAAAATAATTTAGAAAACACGCTCATGTTATTTCGTGTTAAAAGCAAAGAAAAAATTGAAATTATTTTCCTTGGGATACCAACCCAAAGGCTTGGAGGGCATTCCCAACAAGGCTAGAGACGTGTTTTTGCAAATTCTATAATTTTTTACATAATCGAGTCCGTGCTCACCATCAAGATTGCATCTAGTTCAATATCGACAAAATCAAACACATGGGTAATGTTAAGTTCTCTCTTAAGTATCCAACGATGTAATTTTTTTCACTTTTTGACAATGTTAAGCCTTTCATCCATAATTTTTTTGTTTGTATGTCTTTTTGCTAAAAAGCAGTGTTTGGTGTTTTTTTTGTTATAAATTAATCATTCATCAAAATTTCAAATAAATTACATTTTTAGAAACTAGACTCCATTCTACAAATTTAAAAAAAGAAAAAAAAAAAAATCCATTATTTTCAAAAATTTGTAGGGGGAGCACAGCCAAAATTCTGCTTTTCAGGAAGTTCCCACTTAGAAATGAAGTTAAAAAAAAAATATTCATTAAAAAATTATCAGAAAAATTATGCATCAACTAGATGTTGTTAGCTAACTTCTGACTATAGAAATTTTAAAAATACTAAAAAAAAGTTCACCGTGCTCAGGTCGTACAAGAGTTGCTATGTTATGTTTTTCTGACAAAAACAGTACCAATTTGTGTACATCCCTCTTCTGAACCCCTTAATGTCAACCATTTTCAAAATAAATTAGTAGTTTAGAAAATAGACTCGGAGCACTTTGATCCTTGTTTTTGTTCCATCTCAAAATTTTGAGTGTAACTATCCTCAATTTCACATCCAAGGTCAGCATTTTTTGATTTCAGAAAAAAAGTGGCCACTTAAGCCCCCTTTTTTGGAACCATCTTGGTGCACTTACCCACTAGAATCCCATTAACCATACCTACAAGAATTATAAATCATCTTTATCATCACATTTAAACAAGATTCCTCTAACAATATGAAATTTCATTTAATCCATCACATTTAAATGATCAACCAATAGGAAATAACCATAACATGTCATCTATAGGTACCATTCTAAATCAATTTTGTTAACTCACATAAACAAAGTACATTATTAACATTACTCATTACAAGAGAGTTCACCAATGAATTAAAAAATTACATCATTACATCAATGCTTCCCCGAGGTCAATTGGGGAGATTATACATCAAAATTACAATACATAGTACAACTTATTTCAATTTAGTACAAGTACATGAAAATATTCCACTTGAATTGGAACAAGTGCAGTAGCCCACATCATCAAGAGCAGTCACCACGAACATGAAGCACAACAAGGGAAACCCAATGGAGTACAAGGCACATTCCACCTGACCATGTGAAACCCTAAGGTCCACCCCTTGTGCTAGGACATAGCAATAAGGTCCCACCACCATAATGACAACAAGGTGACAACCAACTAACATAATAAGACTATATAGGACTCTGACATGCAAAGTACAACGTAACATTACATAACAGTGTCATTGCTTATGTTGGAAAAACAAGGAAAGACAACTGAGAGGGGGGGTGAATCAGTTGTCTCAGATTATTTAAACTTTTCAAACTTAACTTAATCTCATATCTGATGCATGAATAATAAACCATAAACAATCAACACATCAGAAACACAGAGAACACCAAGATTTTTTACATGGAAACCTTGTTAGGGGAAAAACCACAGTGGATGTTAATCCACAATATTATACCATGTTAAAAGTATAGAGAAGAATAATGGGAATGCACATGCATTTAGGCACACTGCCTAGAGCTAACTGCTCAAATACAATAGGGCTCACTGCCCAAAGAAGAGAAATACGAATTAGATCTGTAGGGTGTGAACTAAGAAAATAGCTTCTCCAAAAGCCTGATACAGTTTCGGTTAAGCACAAAAACACTCCTTCACACTTCACTCAAACTTCTTCACACTCTTCTCTGCAATCGAATGATTAGATCACTATTCGCACACTTGCACTTTATTTGGAACTTCTTCACACCACAAGCATGCATAACTTCACATGACCATCTACTCTTATATATCCACAACATGGATTTGCATCAACAACTTTATCGACCAAAATATAAAACACATTTTCAATGTCAGCCCCAATTTACAAAAAAAAAAATCAATGTGAATCAAACACCATTGGCCAATATTATGTTTTGGCCCAAAACAACATCCTCAAGCATGCCAAACATTCAAATTTTAATCTCCAAGGATCCACAACATGTTACTACCACAATGTCGTCAATAACATGAAAACTCAAACACACATGAGAAAAATATTTGACCACAAACACACCGATCAACATGGACATGCAACAAAGATATAGAATGATCTAGAATCATCCACAAGCAACAAGAACCAATAGAGAAACATCCAAAGCAACTGAAATTACTAGAATCACATCAACTTCACTTAGGAATACTAACTAAAACCATAGAAAAATTGTTAGCACACAACTGTTCATAACACAATCAAAATTTCACACGAACCTCTAAAACTTCTAGTGGATAAAATAGATACTCTCATAAATAAAACCTTTAGTATACAATGATTGATCATCAACGTACTGAGCAAGACACCTTCATGACCTTCACTATTCCACTGGCAACCTGCAACTCTCACTTTAACAATTTTCTCAATATCTCGACATATACAACCTTCAATACATCAATGCTAATAGTGCTGACATCAATGACAACCGCTTATCAGCAACACAACCACAACATCTAACAATCTCCCCCTTTGGAATTGATGGAAACACATAATGTGAAAAACACCATCAACGCAACTCTCAATCAACACTTACTCCCCCTTAGATTCTTGCTCTTTTTCCTCAACTTCTTCTACATGATCTTCACCCCACAAGGCTCTTCTCCCCAAATAATTCACATTTTTTCACATGAATCTTCTCCCCCTTTGACATCAATGGAAAAGATAAAAATTATCTTCCACATACAACCTCTGAACCACATATTTGCACATCTGACTACTCCCCCTGAGTAGCAACTACGAAAACATCAATCCAGATCAGAATATCGCTTTGAAGCATATAGATTGATGCAAATAAATGCATCTCTAGTTCATATCAAAAGGGGTAATCACCCCTAGCATCCCTCTAGGATACTCAAAAGTATCCTTTGGCAACGACTTGGTGAAAATGTCTACAACCTATTCTTTGGTAGGCACATACTCCAATCTAACTTCTTTCTCATTCACTTTCTCCCTCAAAAAGTGAAACTTGATTGATATATGCTTGGTTTTAGAGTGTAGCACTAGATTCTTCAATATGTTATTGCACTTGAGTTTTCACAATAAATGGCAATAGGTTCACATCATATACTACTTTGATATCTTTCAGCATCTATTTCATCCATATCACTTGAGCACAATTATTTGCAGTAGCAATATACTCTACCTTAGCAGTAGATAGGGAAATGGAATTCTACTTTTTTCTCAACCAAGACACTAGCTTCTTCCCTAGGAAGAAAGCACCACCACTAGTACTTTTCCTGTCATCTACATCTCTTGCCCAATCCACATAAGTATATGCACTCAATGTAAGATCATAATCTTTAGGATACGAAAGCCCAAAATCAATTGTTCCTTTCAAATATCTGAAGATTCTCTTTACAATAGTCACATGAGATTCTTTTGGATCAGCCTAAAATCTAGCAACCATACATACAACATTCATGATGTCTGGTCTGGTCTGAGTTAAGTAGAGCAATCCACCAATAATTGATTTGTATCTTATTTGATTTTCCTTAGGAGAATCGACATTCTATGTTAACTTGCATCTGGTTACCATGGGTGTACCAATAGGCTTTGAGTCTTCCATGCCAAACTTCTTCAGTAACTCTCTCACATATTTGGACTGAGATATGAAAATCCCATTGTCTAACTGAGTGACTTGCAATCCCAGAAAGAAATTCATCTCTCCAATCATACTCATTTCAAATTCACTTTTCATTTCATCAACAAAATTCATGCATAAATCATCATCTCCTCCAAAAATAATGTCATCAACAAAGACTTCAATAATCAAATCTTTATCATGATCCAACTTAAAATACAAGTTGTTGTCAACAGTACCTTTATTGAATCCAAGCTTTAGTAAGTATTTATCTAATCTAGCATACTGGGCTCTAGGAGCTTGCTTGAGCCCATACAGAGCTTTCTTCAATCGGCAAACCATGTCTTCCTTGTTAGTCAGTTGAAATCCATCAGGTTGTTCAACATATACTTCTTCTTCTAATTCACTATTAAGAAAATTTGACTTCACATCCATTTGATACACTTTATAGTTCTTATATGCAACATAAGCAAGAAATAATCTTATAGCTTCAATTCTTGTAACAGGGGCAAATGTTTTTTCAAAATCAATGCCTTCCATTTGTGAATACCCTTTACATACCAGTCTTGCTTTATTCCAGACCACTTCACCTTGTTCATTTAGCTTATTCTGAAAGACCCATTTAGTACCAATCACATTTTTATCTTTAGTTTTGGGAACAAGAATCCATGTATCATTCTTTTGAATTTGCATCAATTCTTCCTTCATAGCTTCCATCCAATATTCATCATTGCAAGCTTCATTGACATTTTTAGGATCAATTTTGGAAATCAGGTAGTAGACTTCTGCAATCCTTCTTCTAGTTTGCACACCTTTTTTCTTGTCTCCTATAATTTGATTCTCTAAATGATTCAATCTCACATACCTCAGAGTTTTAGGATTCACTCGCACTTATGGTTCTTTTGTTCTTTCTTCTACACTTCCACTTGTCTCTCCTTCTTGACTTTCTTGATTTATCGGAACAACTTGAACTTGATTCTGTGTCTGATCATTCTTCCCTTTGTTTGAACTATCTTGTTGGTCATCTAAATCATATCCACAGTATCTAGATGATCTAACAGAGTCCTCATTAACTCTAACATTTGCACTTTCAACCATTTTTCTCAATCTTCTGTTATAGTATTGGTAAGCCTTGCTCTTGGTAGAGTAACCTAAAAAGGTTCCTTCATCACTCCTTGCATCAAAATTTCCTATGTCCTCATCTCTCTCAATGTAGCACTTGCTTCCAAAAATCTTGAAATATTTAATAGTAGGCTTATAACCAAACCATAGCTCAAAAGGAGTCTTGCCAAAAATACCATTGACATTTACCGGATTTAAAGTGTACACAACATTGTTTACAACTTCTCTCCAATAGATGTGAGGCACATTTCCTTCAATCATCATTGTTCTAGCAACATCCAAAATTGTTCTGTTCTTCCTCGCTACAACTCCATTCTGTTGATGGGTTCAAGGAGTAGATAACTATCTTTTAATTCCATGTTCTTCACAAAAAGAATTAAACTCACTGGAAGTGAACTCACCATCTCTATCTGACCTTAGGCACTTTATCTTCAAACCTGTCGCATTCTCTGCCATAGCTTTGAAACTCTTGAACTTCTCTAATGCTTCACATTTTTCTCTTAAGAAAGCAACCCATATCATCCTAGAGTAATCATCAATAAGCAACATAAAATACCTTTCTCCTTGTAGACTTTTGATTCTGGAGGGACAACATAGATCAATATGTACCAGCTCCAGTTTTCCATTAGAATGTTTCTTTTTACTCCAAAAAGAAACTCTAGTCGGTTTACCCATCTGACATTGCTTTCATATTGTATTAGTAGGCTTCACTAGCTTAGGTAGATCTCTTACTGCTTGAATGGAGCTTACCTTGACAATGTTATCAAAATTCACATGACACAACCTCCTATGCCATAACCAACTTTCATCTACTTGAGCAATTAAACAACTTACATTACTAACACTCAAGTGAAAAATATTACCTCTTGTCTTTGTACCTGAAGCAATCATATTTCCAGAACTTCCAAGTATCCTGCATCTTCCATCTTTGAATTGAAGATCATAACCCTTGTTCGTCATCTGTCCAACACTCAACGGGTTATGCTTTAAGCCATCAATGTAAAGGACATCATCAGTGTTATGTTTACCACCAAGACAAATAGATCCTCTGCCACGAATCATACCAACATTGTTATCTCTGAATCTTACAACCCCACCATCATATTTCTCTAGACTAACAAAACAAAATTTGTCACCAGTCATATGATGTGAGCATCCACTGTCAATAACCCACTCATCATTTTCTTCAAATTGGGGTGCAAGAGCTTTCTCAACTTTAGCAAATTCAGTAGCCACTGGACCATTTTCCTTGATAGCAATGAAAATGCATTCATCTTCATTTCCATTTTCTTTATCAGATTCTTCATCAGTCACACCTTCTTCAACAAAATAACACTTCTTTTGAAATCTAGGTTTGTTAGGTTTAGTCCTAGGAACTCTTTTAAGACACCTTGAAGCAAAATGACTATTTTATTGCAAAAGAAACATTTAATAGGAAACTTTCTTTTATACTTACCTTGTCCTTTGCCTTCTTTCTTCACAATCAATGCTTCTAGCTCTTCAACATCTCTTTCTTCTTCTTCAAGCTATTTCATCTCTTCCTCATACTTGAATGTTTTTCTAGAACTTTCTCTCAAATCATATATTTGCATGTTTCTTCTGGATACAGAAGCCTTAAACGCAGATTCAGTCTTAGAGGTAGAATGACCAAATTCACTTAACTCAAAGGCAACAAGTTTACCAATTAGCATATCCCTAGTCACATTTGTCACTGATTTGAACTCTTTAATAGCATGAGCCTTTGACTTGTAAGAGGGAGGCAATGATTTGAGCACTTTAGCTACAATTTCTTGTTCATCTAGGGTACCACCGACACATCTAATACCCATCACAAGTTCATTTACTCTTTGTATAAAAGAAGAAATATTTTCATCTTCACCCATCTTCAAATTTTCATACTTGCCTTTCAAACTCTGTAGCTTACCAACCTTCACAGTACATCTCCTTCATACAAAGTCTCCAGCTTCATCCAAATCTCATGAGTTGTCTTCAGACCTATCACATTTGTCATTTCTAAATCCGTCAAAGAACTCAACAAAGCTTCAATAGCCCTGATATTGGTCTCAACCTCTTTAATCTCATGAGGAGTGGAAGGACCATTCTTAGGAATATTATATATGTTCTTTGTAATCTTCTAGAAGGGTTCACCAATACACCTCAAATGTCACTCCATTATGGCTTTCCACAGAAAGTAGTTTGTTCCATCAAATCTAGGGTTGTCCTTCTTGTATGATGCCATCTCGGATCGCCTCAAGCTTTTAATTTTTTTTAAAGGAACCTGCTCTTATACCAATTGTTGTAAAAACAAGGACAAATACTGAGAGGTGGGGTGAATTAGTTGTCTCATATTATTAAACTTTTCAAACTTAACTTAATCTCATATTTGATGCATGAATAATAAACCATAAACAATCAACACATCAGAAACACAGAGAACACCAAGCTTTTTTACGTGTAAACCCTATTAGGGGAAAAACCACGGTGGATGTTAGTCCACAATATTATACCTTGTTAAAAGTATACAGAAGAATAATGGGAATGCACATGCATTCAGGCACAATGCCTAGAGCTCACTGCTCAAATACAAGAGGGCTCATTGCCCAAAGAAGAGAAATATAGATTAGATATGTAGGGTATGAACTAAGAAAATAACTTCTCCAAAAGCCTGATACAGTTTTGGTTAAGCATAGAAACACTCCTTCACACTTCGCTCAACTTCTTCAAACTCTTCTCTATTGTAATCAAATGATTAGATCACTATTCACACACTTGCACTTTCTCTGGCACTTCTTCACACAACACGCATGCATAACTTCACACAACCATCTACTCATATATCTGCAAGATGGATTTGCATCAACAACTTCATCAACCAAAATATAAAACATATTTTCAATGTCAGCCCCAGTTTACAAATAAATTTTCAATGTGAATCAAACACTGTCAGCCAATATTATGTTGTGGCCTAGAACAACATCCTCGAGCGTGCCAAACTTTCAAATTTAATCTCCAAGGATCCACAACACGCTACAACCACCATGTCGGTCAAGAACATGAAAACCTAAACACATGAGAAAAATCTTCGACCACGAACACATCGATCAATGCGGACATGCAACAAAGAAAGAGAATGATCTAGAGGCATCCACAAGCAACAAGAAAAAACAAAGAAACATCCAAAAAAAAAAATTACTAGAATCATTGCATCAACTTCACTCAAGAATACTAATTGAAACCACATAAAAGTTGTCAAAACACAACTGTTCATAACACGATCAAAACTTCACGTAGACCTCTGAAACTTCCAGTGGATAAACTAGATACTCTCAGCAATAAACCCTTTAGTCCACAACGATTGATCATCAACGTACTAAGCAAGACACCTTCATGACCTTCACTGTTCCACTAGCAACCTGCAACTCTCACTTTAACAATTTTCTCAATATCCTCGACATATACAACTTTCAATACATCAATGCTAATAGTGTTGACATCAATGACAACCACATATCAACAAAACAACCACAACATCCAACAACTTCCAAAGGCACACAAACATCAAAGGGAGACATGAGGCAAGGGAATACTAGGTTGCAGGAGGGAGGTGTTTCATCACATAGCTTACTATGGGTTACCCTGGCAGATTTTCCTAGGCCCTAGACCTCATCCTAGGTTACCCTGGTTGCCCCTACCGATCTACGCCCCCCATATAAACCTATTTGGAATCAACATACCTGTCATGAGGACAAGACTGTTGATCTTTCCATTCCAGGCCTTCTCATCTCATATCAAGCCTAAACAAGCACTTGAGCCATGAGTGAGACATTCACTTATCTTGATTAGTGTGAATACTATCCAAACCCCTAATTCATTTTAAGTTATTACTGAATTACGAAACTCCCACATGGATTACCCTGGCGCCACTTTGTGCGTCAGCCCCCATTGAAAGCCACTCCCCTACTAGCAACTAGGAAAACCAATGAAATCAATAGGGAAAAGCCAATTTGCACAAATCACAAAACCTCATTAACATACACAAGAGGCATGGCATAAAGCATTCCGCATACAAATCCCAATCAAAGTGGTGAATAAACCGTGCAAGGCTAATGACCCTCGTATACTCATTCAAAACATAAACAACCATCTCAAAATGAACAATCATAGGATCCATCAAATAGAAAATTCCCCCTAGCCTCTAGAAGCCTAACTAACCATAGCACAAGAACTTCTCCACTTATAACTATATTTCAAACCATCACCCTTTCCATAATTATCATATACATGAACACTAGTTCACTCATAGAGAATCTACTAGTACAGAGTACAAGACAAATACATCATTTAAATTTTTATCTATTCATCCATTCCACTAATTTCTGAATAATTCTAAATGCTCGTTTATCCTATAAATCATCCCATAATTCAACAAACAACACATAATACATCTTGTAACCATTAACACATAGTGGAAATTAAATTTACTTTTATTAAATAATTGCAATGAAATTCGTCGTTTGACATTAAGAAGAATTATCTAATTTTCTTATTTATTAGATCATCCAATTTGAAATAAATTAACTCATACATTATTAAATATATGAATGTATATACATATATGTGTATGTATATGTATATATATTTAAAAACGAATATTTTTATAACCTCAGCCAATCAAAAATTTATTTAAAAGATTACGCATATAGATATACATATACGGCCATATATAATAAAATGAACAAGTAACAAATACAGGTGCATTTAATACAATGAATGAGTAACAATTACAGACGTATATAATACAATGAATAGATAACAATTAGAGGCACATGTAATACAGTCGACACCTATCCACATATACACATATCTTAAAGATTCAAACTCAAGTTTAAACTCCTATTTCAACATTCCCATACTGATGTTTACTCATAGAACACATACCTAACTTAAGGCCATCGAACCTACAGGAGAGATCAAGGAGAATAATATGCAAGGCGTATCGGCTATATCAACTTACTTGTTATTAATCACTATGTAGTGGCAATGTGGGTGAATTATATGGTTACATCTAAGATAAGAAGAATACAAAAACCAGAGGTATGCTTGAACAATGATTTATTGGATGTCACAACATAAGCACTAGAAATGATTTTGTGTATGGCGAATTCAATGACCACACAGAGCCCCAACAACAGGTTAATATGAGGCGTACCAAAAAACAAAAAGGCTTTCATCCAAAATACAATATATACACTAAATGTAAATCGAACCTCCAACCCATTGAATAAACTTTGATAGACAGAATTAAATTAGCAATTCTAAATCAAATACACCAATATAGTACATAACCGCTTATAATCGATGCAAGAGGGGATATACTAGAAATATACATTAGATACAGAGTAGACCACTTAATTCAAAATACCTAAGACTAAAGTCTGGCGTAGGGTTATATCTAAGTAAGCAGTGATTATCATCCATTAGCTTTGAATGTGAAATACAAGAAAGAGGGGCATATGCCAAGATCAAGCATTAAGATTGTCAAATATTGCAGTCAAATTGGAAAAGAAACAAAGCAGTTAACGAAACAACAAAATGCTCCAAAAGAAAAGAATTTTCAAAGCTGAATGAAATTTATAGAGTAAACACAATTAGATTTCAAGAAAGGCCTTGCAAATTTCTAGACCATACACTTAGACCATACACTTATTAAATTGCACACTTCAACATTTAACATAAAATTGTTTTGTTTTTTTATAGCACAAACACACTCCATTTCCATTTTCTACAAAATTTAAAATTAAGATTAGGAGAGAACTTGGTTTCTCTAATTGCCAAGTAATGATTTGATGCATAGCTCGCACTCCTAGCTTGCAGCTACAACCCAACTTCAACACACTTCAAATCTCAACAATCTCAACAAAACCCAATTCTAAAACCAGAAGGAGCCTCCAAGAACAAGAAATTCAAAGCCTCCAAGAACCAGAACTCCAAACCTCCAAGAACAAGAATACTCACGAGAAGAGAAAACAAGATTAGTTTAATAGAAAAATGTGCAAAAACCCCTTTCTTTAAGCAATTTAACCAATTTATTTACTATTCTTTAATGCCCATTACTACATGCACTCTCTTATTTAAATTAATTATTTAATTTAATTTCCCACTACCGTCAACTACTTCATTCTTATTTTTATATAATTTAATCATACCTTAATAATTGCACATAATAAATCAACAGTTAAAATATTTAATTTATTAATTTAATCTTTCATTTCAATTTTGTTTGCACAATACCATAATTAATATATTTAATATTTCTTTATTAAATCGTAAATTTTAATTTATTTAGACCAAATAAAACATTAATAATATTTTATTTATCAAAACCACAAATGTATTAAAACATTTATTTAATTATCAAAAAACTTTTTAACCTCAATAATCTTTTATTTTAATATAATGATCAATCAAGTACAAATCAACCCAAATTAATCAAAGGAATAGATTACCAAGCAATACCTGACCTCATAGCGGCACAAAAGGAAATACAACAACAACATCAACTAACCAACTTGAGTTGACCACACAGATAGGGTATGACAAACGTATACTCATCCTCGTTAAGGATGATGGCTTAACATAGGGACCAAATGCTATCTCCATTTCAATGATTTCTATTGGACTTAAGGCACGCTCAAATCTGACAACTCAGGTTGAGTTAATGCCTAGTACCTACAACCTACAACAAACCACACAGCCGAGCATGTACATAATCAAACAGTTAGACACACTATGAAAGGAAAGTCGTAGCATCGCAGGGCACTCACAAGTGAGTGATGCGACACTATTCCCCTTCACCAAAATACATCAACGCACAATATTCAAATACTAACAACGTGATAAGAACATACATTAGATAATCACATAATACTCATAGCAATAATAACCCACACAATCAATTAAACCATAAACTAGTCATGACATATACATAAACATTAGTGATAAAAGTATCATCAACTATCATCATAACTGTGCATCAAAGTATCATAATGTCCAAATACAAACAAGTAACCGTCAGTGATAGAAAAAAAAATGAGGGGCACTACATTTGAATAGGTGGTGAAAGTGTCATCTACTGAGTTGAATTCATCTCAATTGTGGAAAATTCACCAAGACAACAAAAATAAAATAAAACACCCATTTAATAATATCAATGAATTTATCACAATAATTTATTTTTTATTGATCTTGGTGTGTTTTGTTGATCTCTTCAGTCTCTTTATACATTATAATGTTAAATTCCTTGTGGGAAAGGTAAAGCATTCTTAGTGGCTTATAAGCATTGTTCAAGTCTATAGTTAGATATTTTAGTTGAATTTTGTGTGTTTGAGACTACCATAGTAGAAAAGGCTGATTTGAGAGTTCATTGAGATTGTTTAGAGATTAGACAAAGGTGTATAAGTTCTCTCTAGAAATCCTAATAGTTGAGATGCTCACCTTTTAGATAGAAATTTCACCTAAAGAGAGATTTTGCAAGGTAAACTTGCCTTCATTCATGGTGTTTTCTCTCCAATATGTTTCATTTCCTTATTCAATTAATGCTATTTGAATTCAATATTTGATGAAACACACACTTATACTAAGATGGGGGGAAATGAATCAGTATGAGAAAAAAAATTCACAACTTAATCAATCACAACATTATTACTTCAAAACTTAATCATCCATAGTAATAGCATACATGCGAGATCTAGAAATTAAGAACATAGGGAGAACACATGATATTATGTGGAAACTCTTATGGGAGAAAACCATGGAAAAAATTGCTTGTATGAACCTTCTTACAAATTTTGTAGGCACCATCCTACTATAGACTCCAATCCCCACCATTGAGCACCAACTCAACAAGAGATACCAATCTCTTCTAATAAGAGGCACCAACCTCTCAATCTCCTCAATTAGGAGGCTCTAACATCCAAATAAATAATATGATAATTATTTGTAACTTCCTCTTAGATCTGCCCTTAACAACTACTCACAAATTTGCAATACAATCATTCATAAATGTGCAATATAGTATTGGATATGTCTACTCATAAAACTATCATGATCTTTCTTTTATTTTTCTCACAAAATTAATGCTAAATACCTCTCATAAATCTGCTCACATATCTCTTGTAAATCTGCTCAAATATCTTTTTATTTCTACTCTTCATATGAATAATAATCCTTGAAATTGATTGTTTTTCCTTCTCTATCAATCTCCATTTATACTTGTCCAATTACCATTTCAACCAAGGGAGGTGGCTCCTCCAAGGGGGGTCGGCCCAACATCATCAAATAATTTTTATTTATTTTATTATTGCATGCCCAAGGTGGGTGCACCATTCAAGGGGGGTTGTCCCTCTTTAAAAAATAAATTTAATTTATTTTTAATTTTTAAATCCCACTAAAGTGGGCACTACACAAAGAGAGGCCGGTCCACATTACATACATTTTTTATTTTAATTTTTGTCTTCACATTAGATGCATCAAACTTAGATCCATGGGTCGATCATCACCTTTGACGTCAATGACAAAAAAAATACCAATAGACTTATTTTCTCTTGTTAACTAAGACAAAAATATGGTGTTAACAAACAAGTGTGTAAAACATCCTCCTTGTTTATGGATCAAGTATTTTTAGAGCAATCTCTTTCTTTCCAAACAATTATTATGAGTGTTTTGCAAGTTCGTGCCCAAGAAAAGGTAAAATTTAAAATAAGGATTATATTTACAAAGAGATATTGAATCTCATAGGTAAAGCAAGCTAACAAGCATGGAAATAGAAGAATTTGATGTTCAAGTAAGATTCCCAAATATGGATCCTAATATTGCAAGCCTATGCCAATCCATGGAGGTCATGAAGAGCTTGATGGAGGCACTTATGAAGAGGTTAGACAAAGGAAAGGGTACAAACAAGTCCAATGAAGAAGAGCCTTCAAAAAGTGAAAAGAGTCTTCTAAACAAGCCTTTGTTCCAAGTGGAAGCTAAGATAGAGATCCCATCATTTGAAGGTGAAGTGGATGTGAAAAATATTAAACACTAGTTGGCATCACTAGAGGTGTACTTTAGGAGTCATTCTCCTACCTTAAAAAAAAAATCCATTGCTGGGTTGAGTTTAGCAAATTGTGTTATAACTTGGTTTGAGAGTCTTTTGTATTCTATGACACTAAAGGAAAAAGCTCCAATAAGTCTTGGGATCAATTTAAGCAAAGTGATTAAGAAACAAATTTATCCTATCTGTCATGGATGGGATAATGTAGAGGAATGACAATACTTAAAATGAAAAAATGAGAAAAGTGCACATATAGGTAGTGAGTATCACAGAAGAGTTGTGCAAATGGAAAAATATGTACAAGATGAAAGTCTTAATGAAATACATGTCTTCACAGTCATCTTTGTAGACCTATTTTTCTTTCCAAACTAATGGACATAAATGAAGCATTTTCTCATGCTCATTAATTTGTAGTAGATAGGTCTCCATCCTATCCTAAGATTAAGGGAGCCAAAGCCAAGGAAAAGAAGGTAAATTCCACAACCACTAAAAAGAAACTTGCACTTTGTTGTGATCATTGTGGTAAGGATGGTCATGGCAAGTCCTCTTTGTAGAAATTGAATCCAAAAAAGAATCCTCATAAGAAATATAAGAAGGGTAAAATGAATTATAATGTTTTCACTAGAAAGGGTAAAGAAACTATGGTAGTTGATTGCACTCTAGAAGAAGCATTGTGTAACATTAAAATTCAAGTTAATGGTGTTATGATGAATGCATTGTTTGATTTATGTCCCTAAACTAACCCAGTTTCCCAAGATTTAGTGAAAATTTTGATGAGCACACACTTATATTGAGAAAGGGGGTGGCAGAAGGTGAATCAGTATAAGTTAATATTTTACTTTTTCAAAACTTAATCAACTGTAACAACCATAAACATACATATCTAATAATTATGAAGGCAAAATTTATGTGGAAACCCTTTCAAGAGATAACCATCACCGAATATTTTTTATATAAAATTATCTTACAAATTTTGTAGGCACCAACCTCTCCAATACAAGGCACCAACCTCTAACTCAACAAAGTCTTATCTTCTTGAATATCACTTCTTCAATGAGAGATGATCAATAAATTTTCCTTCATAAAAGATCTTGTAGATGAAATGCTCTTCACAAAATTGATACAATCATTTCATACACCTTCCTTTTAGATCTACAGATACTTCTCTTTTAAATCTGCATATGCTCCTCTCTTAAATTTGCATATAACTCATTTTGTTTTTTGTTGTTATGCTTTAGAATTCCACTCCAACTTTCTTCAAAACAAATCTGAAATATTCTTAGTAATATTTCTACTCTTGGATTACTATAGATCTTCTCTAAACCGAATGATATTTCATTGTGTTGCTTGCTATATTTTTCTTCCATGTTCTCTTTTTTATATACCCTTTTAAATGTGCCTTTTCACCAAGGCAGACGTTTATTCCCAAAAGAGGTCAGCCTTCTTAAGGATAACTTATTTTTGAGTGTTGCCTTTATGAGGTTGACCTCATAAATATAATATAATTTGTTTTTGTTTTTCAAAAGGTGGCACTTGCTTGAAGGGTGTCAACCATATTTAACAATAAATGACTTCAGTTTATTTCACCAATGTGAACGCAACTTGAGGTCGGCCAACATCATAATGAGTATGCTTTATAATTATTATTTTCTCCTAGTATGCATATATCAAGGCATATTATGGCAATAGTATGATTCTTTCTTGATATAATGATTCGCTTCATTGACAAAAAACTCTATACACCTTCGACATCAATGACAATAATCTTGGACTAGTGATGACATCAATAACAACAATATGAATTCCTTCTCTCGTTTGACATCAATGACAACAATATTTCTAGCAAAAACTAGGCCTTAAAACTATTCAACACCTCAAGCCTTACAAGTTGGGTTGGGTAAAAGAAGGTGCTAGTATGCTATGAATAATGCAAATTAAGCTTTTTAGTTGGGATTAATTTTGTTGATGAAACAATGTTTGATGTCACTCCTCTAAATGTATGTGGTGATATCTTGGGAAATCCATACATGCATGACACAAAGCAATGTTTTATAGGAGGGAAAACACCACCTTATCAAAGGTGGAAGAACTTTCATGTTATATGCTTACTGGTAGAAAAAGAAACATGAGAAGGTCTTGAATCCTCATGGGAAGATGAGTGGCAACACGGGTTCTTTCTTTAGAGAGATCCAATGTTGAGCCAATTTGTCCATGTTCAAGCAATGTATTCCCCTATCATATGGACAATCAAAGAGGAAGGTGTGCCAAATTTTGGCTTGTGTTTGTATTGCGGTACAAGACAAGATGGTGCATGTGTCATCAAAGAGTTTTTCCTCCCTCATCCATTGAGCTCATGAGTTTTTGGAGACCAAAAGCCTTTATATTAGGGAGGTGTGATATACAAATGATCCAATCATTGATCTTCATGGCATGTTTGTGGGACAATGGACAATATTCTTGGATGCTAGAGAATGTTTGAGGTGTCATTGGGCATCAATGTACACACTTTAGTGTACAAGAATATGATATAAGCTAGGTATTTTTCCTTTAGTACTACAATCACCATTTTGATCGAGCAATGAAAGTGTCATGTAATGTGGCAATTTTTTCTATATTGTGGTTGTTTCACCACTAATGTAGAAAAAATGCAAGCAACTCTATCAAAAGCAATGAATTTGTCACAATAATTTGTACACATCCAGTAACATTTTAGTTGTCGTCAATTTCTTTATACATTGTAATGTTACCTAGAGTCCATATCAGCCATAGTTAGAGGTTCTAGTTGAATTTTTCGAATGTTTTGGGACTGTCATAGTAACAAAGGCAAGGCAAGTGATTTGAGAGTTCTTGAAGGTTATAGAGCTTAGATAGAGATGTATGAGTTCTATCCAACAAGCCTAAGGGTAGAGACCTCTTTATAATGCTATTGTTTAAGGACGAAGTGAGATTATGCTCATGTCCATTTAAGAACTAATTGAGTGAGATTTAGTTTTGTTTGTTCCCTTTAACTAAGACCAAAAATTCATTGTTGACAAACACGTGTAAGGAATATCCAATCTATTTACAAATCATAGAAGTTGAAATCTTATTGTAACACCTCTTATAATAAATATTTGGACATCATTGTCAATGATACTCAAATTTTGATATTGTAAAATTTGTAAGGTTTTTTAATACAACAATTTTCTTCATTAAAAACACCATATTAAGAACATAGAAAAGAGATAAGTTGTAGTGAATTGTATGCTTCCACTTTCATAAAACAAAAAGCTTGCCATCCTTTTGGCAAATCTTTACATATGCTTCTATTGAATGAATTTCACATCTCATAAAATTGCAAAGTCCTTTTTAATTTTTGAATGAAAAGATGGTGTACGGAAATATTTATTGTAGCCTATTAATATTATTTGTCTCTTAAATTGTAGTACTAAATCATATATTCTTTTATGAAAGAAATATATTAGTTTATATATATTGTGTTGTAAACACCCAACCACACCTGATTTTAGCCTATCTTAAACCTTTAATTAAATAAATATTTATTATTTATTTAATTATTCACATCCTTTCCCATCTTTATCTTAATCATTTAATTAAATAAATATTTACTATTTATTTAATTATTCTTCCCTTATTTAATTAATTCACTTTTATCCTCTTTTTTTGTTCATTTAATCCTAACCCTCTATTTTGTTCACATGGATCATAATCTAAAATTGTCATCATGTGACAAGTGTCCCCTTCACATATTTAACTAACTCTTTATCTAGATCCATGGAACCTAACACCTCCCTAAAAGTCAAACTAATTTTTCATCTTATCCTACCCTCTATTTTGTTCACATGGATCATAATCTAAAATTGTCATCATGTGACAAGTGTCCCCTTCACATATTTAACTAACTCTTTATCTAGATCCATGGAACCTAGACACCTCCCTAAAAGTCAAACTAATTTTTCATCTTATCCACTATTCTCAATCCCACCTCTTAATCCTAGCCATTCACATAAATCTTACCCTTCATGTGCCACTTGTCACATGACTACATCTTTGAGCCAAAACCCAGTCCTTATTCAATCTTAGCCATCCATCATCAATCATTTTTAGCCACTGATTTTGTCTTTTCAAGACTCTATATCTAGATATTCGTCCTTCATCAATCATGAACTTTGAAGCTATCATACCCTTTTATTGTCATTTTGATTTCTCATCTTGCAATCATATCAAGGTTATGTTAGAGTATTGAGCAATCCACATCCTATCAACATCATAAAAGCAAATCAAATGGAACAAGGGTGCACTCCATTTCCACTCATCAAGGAGTGAGCAAAGATTCTAGGTGAAAGTACTGTGTTTGTATTGCATTATCTTCCATTTTATTTACCATCAATCTTTTCCAAATCTTCATTTGTAAAGTCATAATATTGTACATTTTTTCAATTGAAATAAAAAATAATTTATTATGCAAAAATATGCCATGTATATGCAGTGCTCTCCATTGTTAAAAGGGCCCCATGAAATGGTTGACAATTATAATATAAATTCTTGAAGTTCTAAACTTTCTTGCAATACAATCTTGGTTACAATAATATATTCTTTTGTAGGGCACATATTCTTGCTAGCAATAATATCATCTTTGGCACTTTTATATTAAGAAACCAATTCAAAAAATAGTGCAAGCGTGTAGGCCAACCATCTTGTAGTTTCCCACTAATTAAGTGTGAGGGACTAATAGTTGAGCATGCCCTGGCAATTGTGATGATACTTGAAAAGTGGAGAACTTGTCATTGTTCCCAAAAGAGCTATTTGATGCGGCTATAAAAATTAATTTCCGAAAAAAATCCAATACAAGAGCAAAAAATATCAAATCATGTCAAGGCACAAGTGTACCGAAAAGCGATGACTTGAAACAAAAGCAACGAATCAACCCTTTTTTCTTTATATTTAAAATCTACTACAAATGCCTCTAAAAATGCCATTCCAAATAAATTGAAAGCTGAAAATGAAAATTTTACCTTTAAAGCCAATTATTCATCCTCTTATATAAATTTGCTCGTTGGCGTGGCTCCAAGTTTAGTGGAGGGATCAACATTGGGTGCCTAACTACTACTGCCTCTTTGCTAAATGGGCTAAAAACGTGTCACTGCATTTTAAATCGTATAGTGGATATACATTGTTAATGATTTAGTTCTACATTAACATCTACGTACAAAATTTTAACTACTTTAGTGCCAGGTAATCTAGTTCCATCACCTTGAGTGTAAGAAACAATGGAAAACAATAAAAATTGTGGTTTGTAAATATTACCTATTAATCCATTGGGATCTGGTCACCCTTATGTTTGAAAAGGTTAACCTTAATGAATTGTGTGACTGGTTTACCATTGAAACATTTGCACATAGCAGTGAATTTAATTCATGTTATGACAATTGTACCAAGCTTTTCAACCAAAGAGAAAGACCAGAATACATAACAGTACAGCAGGGGAGGATCATCATCCTTGTATTAAATGCTTTCCATATATATTCTGCTGATAGATTCATACAAGATATTAATGGTTCAGCCATTTCCACATATTTTTTGCTTGTCACTGAATCCACTGTCTAGAGGTATTAAAAGTACAGCAGGGGAGAATCATCATCCTTGTATTAAATGCTTTCCATATATATTCTGCTGATAGATTCATACAAGATATTAATGGTTCAGCCATTTCCACATTTTTTGCTTGTCACTGAATCCACTGACAAAGGTCTAGACTCCAGTCATAGAAACACAATTGTACATCATGGGATTTTTCTCAAGCATTTCACCTAGAAAATAATTAATAATGTCTGCAATGAACATATTTAATATTAAGCAATTTGATTTAATAAAATCATAAATATTTTCGAAGAAGAGAAACCAATATTCAACAAATTAAACTATTTTAAGACTCATTTGATGTTCCTTCAAGTAATAAGATGCATTTCTCTCCATAACCCAAGAAAATAGAACTCATTAAACTATCGATGATGATAGAACTAATATTTTTATTAAGTGTGGTGTTTGCAAGAACAACCTTCCCTTGTTGGCCAAAATTTAGTTATTATGCCTTTAAGGAAAGGCAAATATATGGTGTCACCAGAACAAAAGCAAAGATGGAAACGGCATGGAAAACTAAATATTAAAGCATTGCTTCACAACTATGCAAATTACAAATTTTCAGTGAGGACTTGGAAGAGGGGATAAAAATGCATGTTTAACATTCAATTGGTTTATATGTACAATGAATTAATGTCTTCTTTCCCTCAAATATGCCAACATGATCAGGTTATCCAATAGGATGCACCTTATGCCTTTCCATAATGTAGGCTTAGATAGGCACAAAGCTTACATGATGATACCAATATAACATTATGAAACATCCACTAAAGCTTGATTTTTACATCCTTAGTCAGCATTTAAAAGTACAGTTCTTACTCGTTTTCTTGGAATGATCCCAGCATGCAGAAAATAAGGAGTTTAACAGATCTCACAAACTTCAATAACTTGATACTGTGAGCCTTATTTGATCCTGCAATTAGATGCAACACCCCGTTTGCAAAAACCAAGTAAGACTAATGCAAAAGCCAATTGCTCAATTAATTTTGAAAAATAGAAACCAATAACATTGAGACAAATTATGAACACCCCCAAATTGACTGCATAGAGACATTATCAGAAACGATGGAGAAGATTTAAGTACCTCAAACTTTCTTGTTTTTGTTTTTTTTGGACTTCTACGGTAGATTTCACCTGCACAATTTTTTCTCTTGTTGTCCTCAAGTCATTCTCTAGCCTTGTGATCTATTGAAAAAATTCCCGTCTGTTAAACCTGAAGGTAGGCATTGTCTTCCATGCACATTTATAATTGAAAGTAACATATAGATATAATAAAAGACAGGTGGTCAAAAGTCCGTGATTTTCCCCTTTTGTTAAAACACTAAGTTACATGCTAACCCACTAACCAATAGAACATTATCAAGATGGTGAATGATCATACCAGCTGGTTTAACTGTGAATTGCTATGCCTGTACCGTTCACATCTGATTCAAAAATCAATTATGTCAAGTGTTGTTAATACATAATTTAAATTTGTGAATTTTATTTTTTCAAACTTCTCTAATACTAAATTCAGAAACTACCACCATATTGAACTTCTCACTCTTGAATAAAAATAGTGACTTTAATATCCCTTGTTATCAAGACTAAAAGGTCCCCTGGAATGCATCAATGACAAAATTGGCAATTTATGATCCTAGTCATCTTGTATAATGTTTCAACTAATCCTGGTAGGCTAGAAAGAAAAAATTGAATAAACCAAATCCATGACTGGAGATTGTAATTGAAAGTTCTTAGAGCAGGTAACTATAGGTAGTATCACAAAAATCACATTGAGTTTTTCAAGAATGGCCACAAAAACAGCCAATAATATATATTTTGTAAATGCAATTGCATTGGACAACAGCCAAGTGCAATGCAAATAAATTTGTAGATTTAGTGGCACTATCCAGATATATAATTACTATGGAAAACAAAAAAGGACTTGCAATGGACTCACTGTAGTGAAATACTTCAACAATCATCAAGAATTGTCCATATAATGTCTTTTAAAAATTTTGTCCATTCACAAATTAGTAATATATTTAACTAGAAAACTTGCTGGGCATGAGAAAAAACTAATTAGATAAACCTGTGAAATAAACAAATCATAAGTTCTTTTGTGTAGCCATTGGCTACATTTACTGGAAAGATGCAATGCATTAATAATTCAAAGCAACAGCTGAGTCCAAGACTGCCAGAGAACAGTATTCATAAAATACAAAAAGTCATATGAAGAAACTAAAATTTCATATAACATTTAGAATAGACAAGACTTTCTTCAACTCTCTCCCGGTGCATGTGCTTGCATTCAGACTTGAAGCTCTTCTAGAGTTTTAAATCAATTCAAAAAACAAAATTTCCCTGTACATCGTCTAGCTAACGCCCCCATCAATGCCCAGTTGCATAATGTAGCAGGCCCACGTCATCCAAACATAATGCCCCTTTGCCAGGTCAATCCATCCTCAACAATCCCCCAGTCAACAATGGGTCCGGCCCAGTGGCAAACACAAATGGCAACGATTACATTACAGAGTTCACATTTAGGAGAAGGCTTAAAAGTGTTCTTCATAGGATGGTTATCATTACATTAAAGATTAACTTTGGCTTTGGCTATGTTAATGAGATGATTACTTCCTCAAGAATTTCTATTTATAAAATAATGTTTTTCTGAATGTATAGTTACATTAATCGTGATTATTTAGTGATTTATCACAATAAAATTATCAATAACTCATCCCAAACCAATCAAATCATGGTTGGCCTTTTTTGCAATTTTTTCAATTTTTTGGAAACCCTAACCCTAAATCTAGTTTTTTGGAGATTTTTGCATTTTTTAATTTTTCAGAAAACCCAACACTATATTTTCCCAATTGAATTGCAATTATTTGAATACATTCAACTTCTGCTCCCAATTTTCTTTGTCCCTAGAGTTCTTCACATTTAGGAGAAGGCCCATAAGAACATCTCAAGGGGAAGAAATGTTCCTAGTGGCCTACAGCTTTGGTCTCTATAGGTTCCATTCATGTGTTTTCATTCATAGGTCTTCCCTTCACATGGCTATTTTATAATTTGTATTATAAGACCTTTTTAGGGTTTAGATGTTTTGTGTTTAGCCCTTCTATTAGGGGTTTTCACAGTTTTATTGTTAGTTACTTTTTCCTCTCTAGTAGTTGTAAAAGAATTCCTTGATATTGTAACTTAATCCAAATTCTACATCTTCCTTCTCTCTAGTACTAACATTGCTTAGAGGTGTTTGTGTGCTTTGTGAGTCCCTTTGTCTTATGCTTATTTCCAATATGTACTTAAGAGAAAGGTCATAGAGAAATGATAAATCATGGAAATTGATCATCAATGAGATGGCTGTATTGTTTATTGCTCTATCTAATAAAATGAATACATGAATTAATAATAGAGTGACAATGCATACCAAATACAAGAGTAAAATATATCTTTATTCGCACATGAAATTATTACAGAAGAAGACTAGAAATGGTCAACCAAGGATCAAAGTTGGTCTGACTAAGTCATATCCTTTCCTTGACGATACACAATCTATATAAAGAACTTGACGGCCACCATGAGGCACACAAGGGTCATCCAATTGATGCTTATAACCACTTGAAGCCAACAAACAATTAATACATAGTCGGATAATCAATATTATCAAAACATAAAAATAGACATTGTAGACTAACTACATCATTCCCCCCAAAAGAAAAAGTTGTCTTCCAGACAAGTAAACATCAAGTAACATTAGGGAAGACTTTCCAAACTGATGATGATATTGTACACAAGGACTTGTAAACAAACCTGGAAGTGTACTTTGCAAAGTTGGACTTGGATTGTACTTGGAAAATCAAATGAATGTGGTAGGGGTCTGGGGGGAATGCCCCCAACAAGGTTAAGGGGCAGTGCCCCTTCCGAGGGTTTGGGGTCAGCACATGGTACACATTATTTTCATGATTTTTTAGAGGCAAAAAACAACACTAACAAAGCCAAAACTTAGAGATTTTGGAGTGTTTAACCAACATATGCCAATATGTGAATAATGCTTCAGACCAACCAACGAAGGGACCTCATTTGATTGCACACTAAAACTCCTGAGAATAGACTTTTGTTGAGAATGGCTTCTGAGAATAGATTGTTGTTGAAAATGGCTACCGAGAATAGACTTTTGTTGGGACAAGTGAAAGGCCATATGATGCTAAGGATACTGATCACCAAGTTGTACAATACAATGAATGGAAAAGATGTTGGCAAGAAAATTCAAGGAATGAGCTAGCCGTATGATGCAAAGATTTCGACATAGGTAGGAGGTTCGTACGATACAACGAGTTACCAAAGTTGTACAATGTAGAAGATTACAAGGAAAATCTGTATGATGCAGTAGATTACAAACCAAATTCATACGATGCAAAAGATTACAAACCGAAGTCGTACAATGAAAAAGATTACAAATGTTATACGTAATTTCAAAACCTGTACGGTGGAAAGAGAATACAACCGTCGTACAATTAGAAACCTGTACCTTCCCCATCATACAACAAACAATCTTACTTACTCTCAATTGTATGAAGATGTGTCATACACTATGATGTTGTTGTGTAGTGCAGGGGAATTGAGGGAGTTGTACTATTTGAGAGAACCACCGTACAATGCAAGTGAATGTTCACCATATGATGTACTCAAAGGATGAGGCAATTGTATGATGTAGATAGGATGAAATAGCCGTATGATGTAGAATGAATGAAACAATTGTATAGTGTAGATGGAATGAATCTATCATACAATGTGGATGGAATGAACTAGTCATACAATGCAGACATGGAAGAACTTGAATGGTTGTACAATCCAAATGAGAAAGAATTGAAATGGTCGTACAACATAGACAAGTACTTGACCAAGCCGTACAATATTGACAAATGATTTATATGGTCATACAATATAGTCAAGTGCTTTATAAGGCCATTCAATGTAGTCGGGCAAATAAGTTGGCCGTACAATGTAGTCAAGCAAATAAGTTGGTCATACAAAGTAGTCAAACAAATAAGTTGGTCATACAATGTGCTTTATAGGCTGCCCAAGACTTTCTCTAATTATTTTTTTCTCTATTTCTTCATCAATTACCCCTTCTTCTATCATGTAGCCGAGCTTTTTGCTTTTTTCTCCTTCAATTGTTAAATTTAAATTTTCAATATAATATTTTCTCCTTTTTTGTTCCAATCTTTCCTTATTTTCTAATTTTCTTTTTCTTTTTCTATAATTTTTTTGTGAAGTTGATTTTCCTTGACAAGTATTTGTATGCCCCAAATTAAATATTTTGCTCTTAGTACTCTGAGATGTACCATCAATAATTTCCCATTCTTCTGCAAAGTCGGATACCTCTGTTGGAATTGTCGTCTTTTTCCAACCATGGATTGTGTCCTGCACACATAAACTATCCAACTTTCCAAAATCATTTTTCATCAATTACTCTTCACTAAGAGTCGTAGCTTCGAGAAAATTACAAGTTGACGGAAATACCTCCTAGTCCTCCATTTTCTAGTGAAATAGGTCGCAAAGAGAATTTCTTTCATCCTCCAAGCATGTATGTAATTCCAGAATCCCTTCATCATTTAGCTCTAGCAGACCCAAATCATGTTTCTCTATCCATTCTTCTTCGAGGTCTAAGTCTGACAAATTGGAGGACGCTGCTTCCTCACATATGGCTTGGTTCTTTAAATGAATTACATACTTCCGACCCTTGTTTTCAATGGATATTGTATTATTTTTCCAATTGTGATCGCCCTTGGCTGCTACCAACCAACCCTAACCTAACAATGTGTCGTATGCTTTCTTCCTTAATGAAATGACCACAAAGTCTTAGCCAAAAATTCAGTCTGGGGCTAATACCTTTGTCCATTAAAACTCCAAGCACCTTAGTAATTTTGTTAACTGTGTCCACTAGTTGGAGCAGCCAAACGGCTTACTAAGACTTCTTCAAGTGTCTTCCAAAAGTATGTTCACACCAAACCCGCCATCAACAATTGTATTGGTGAGATTCCTTCCAAGGATCTCCACATTCACCACTGCTAGTTTCTTTGCCATGTTAATTGTCAATAACATTGGATCAATCACTTGGTCGCCCGACAATGGAGGTTCAATTATTGGTTCTTCATTCTCACCAGATTCCAATTGGGTCGTAGCATGCACCGTCTCATTCTCCTCCAATACAATAGCATTTTGAAATTAAAGAATACTTTGTAATAAATACACTACTTTAACTAGTACAATAGTTTGAAGTACTTGACTTGTAATATTTGTTTTGGATTGTAATTGATTTGTTACCATACTTGCATTTGCATTTGAGTGGCAACATTCATTAACCATAACATTCTCCACTTCGGTGCTTTCTTCGTGAAGCCTTTCCTTTTTTGTAAATGGGTCTAGGTCATAGCCTTACATTAATCATGTTGACACTAGCCTTTTGCTTCGGACATCCAATGTCTTCATGGTCTCCAAGTCCACACCATTTGCACAATAATTGCACTTTGTCCTGCTTGTTATGGTAGTCTCTCACAAAGTGTCCCCATTCACTACATTCTCGACATTGTATGATAGGGCATCCTTTGGGGTCATATTGTATTTGGCTTCGACCTCCTCTTTAATTTTGATAACTGCCTAGAGATGCATTTTGTGGCTTCAATGGAGTAGATTGCTCTCCTTGCGGAAAGAGTACTTGTGTACACCTAGTCTTCAAATTGTAAGGGAACTCCTTTATTGAATGACCCGTAACTTGACAAATCTCAAAATACATCTTTCTAGGACAATTAACTTTTGTGTGCCCCTTAATTTGCACTTAGTACATCATAGTTTGTTAGTTTCTTTGTTGGTTTCTTTCTTTTCCTTCAATTCTTTCATCATTCGGAACATGTCCCTCTAAAGCGCTTGTACCGTTCCCAATTTATTGTCACGATTGTCATCTAAACTTCCATCTTCCTCTATTTTTCTTTTACTATGCAAGGACATTTTATCTTCACTTTCTATGTCCATTTCCCAATTGTAAGCTTCAATAATAATAGGGTGGTACTAACTTCATCCATTTTCTTAATGATGGATGTAGACCTTCGATGAACCATCTTTTCTTGAGACTTACTCAAACGTTTGCTCTCCCAACTCTTACAAGCAATTTTAAGCTCCACGATATAAGCCTGCATTTTCATGTTACCTGCCTTGTGGCTGTACCTGGTTTTATTTCATTATCACCTTGCTAATTTAAACTCTTCTTCGAAGGCCTTCTTTAATCTCTCCAATGTATTTTGGGAGGCTTGGTCAATTTTTGCATACCAGTCAATCACTACACCTTGGAAGGCAGCTAGAAAAGATCGTAGCCAAATTGCTTTATCATCTTTCCCATTTGTTGTCCAAATTGTTTCACAAGGCTTACAGTGCCTAACGAGATCCTCTAATCCATTGCCTATAAACTTGGGCAAATTTTGCTTTTCTCCACTAGGGCTTACCATGATTTTATTCCTATGCAAACCTGGCACCTAGAACTTGCTTGCTAGGGAGTTTTGTTTCGAACGTTCTAGTGCTTCTCTCACACTCTCGGCCACGTAGGAATCCTCAACTCTTCCCTTAGCTTCAGCCTTCCGTACACTTGTTTCGCCTTCAAATTTTCTTTTATACACCCTTGGCTCGGCTTCTCCTTCAATTGGCAACCTTTCAATGCCTTGAAGGTTACTTTCAACTTGACTAGGTTCTCAGGAATGGTTCTTACTTCAGAATCATATGGTTATATTTTCCTCGAGTGTTTCTTGTAATCTTCTCCTTCGTTCCCTTTGCTCCACAATCCTTAAAGATTGCCTAATCTCATGGTCTTGACCACCTTGTGGCCTCTTCTCGCCTTTATTGGGATCTAAGGGCCTGAATATCTCAAATCTGACCTGATTTTATTTAAGGCAACGACACCAAATGTTTACTGCTCTATCTGATAAAATGAATGCATGAATTAATAATAGAGATGACAATACATGCTAGATACAGGAGTAAAATATCTCTTTATTCGCATATAAATTATTATAGAAGACCAGAGATGGTCAGCCAAGGATCAAAGTCAATCTGACTAGATCAAATCCTTTCCCTGATACACAATCTATTTAAAAGACCCAATAGTTGCCAAGAGGAACACAACCATCATCCAACTGGCGCTTATAACTATCCGAATCCGACAAACAATTAATACATAGTCAAACAACCAATATTATCGAAACATAATAATAGACATTGTACCCTGATTACATATACAAGGTTAAAGCCCCCATAAAATTCAAATATCAAATTAATATAGTATCTTTATGTTTTCTATGGGAACAGATTCCATAATGGATGTAGTAGTTTATATACGACCAAAAGGAAGAAAAATTATTGAAATTTAAGTTATTAAGACTCAAAATGGATGATGTTATAATTAAAGGGAATACCAACTCAAGGAGTGGCCCAGATACAACACCCTTTCCAGATCAAGAAATTTTCCTGTCCCAATTACACAGAGAATCAAAGAATAAGATATCAGACCTGACACATATTTAAGCTCTTTATGAAGTGGAATTTCGCAATTATGCATTAGGAAGTTTGTGATCCTCAATATTCACAGGCAAGTGATCTGGTGTTTAATTTTGGTATGCATGGTATAACTCAGTTTTCTTAGCTGTTTTGTAGATAAGGAATATTGTAAATGGAATTAGTGTTGAAAAGTCTAGTGAAAGTTGTCAATTGCTAAAGGAAGAGGACTGACTTGTGTGGGGTATCTATGCACCTCCAAATGCCAACAGGTAAAATAATGGTTTGATTCTTGCTGTCGTGGACAATGATAAGACTTAGCCCAAAGGAAAGCTTACATGGGTCAAAACAACAATTTTGTTATTTTTTAAAGTACTAAATAGATATTCAATGGTCATTCTTAATTCCGAGGGAGAAGAAAAATATTGGAAATGAATTCAGATGCTCCAGGATTATGTACGGTCTATATTTGACTCTGGAATGAGTCAATTACTTCAAAACCAATTTGTATTGTTATCCAACTGCAGGATAAATTTCAGAACATGTACCACTTCTATATGGAGGATCAAACTAAGAGGTGGGAGAGCCCTGGTATCCAACTTACCTTTTCTGAAATGTTCAACAACTTGTATAAAAATAACCACAATAAAACTACTAAGAGTAAAAGATTGGATGAAACTTTAGCTCAGATTATTCTACAGCAACCCTTCATGTTACAAAGATTATTACAAATACCTTTTCTGAAATGTTCAACTTGTATTAAAATAACCACAATAAAACTACTAAGAGTGAAAGATTGGATGAAATTTTAGAACAGATTATTCTACAGAAACCCTTCATGTTA